>OX456524.1:105894621-106234621 GCA_949748255.1 Eustalomyia histrio | reverse complement strand
TCATGTCACAATGTTATGTTTGAATTCGTAACTATTTTTTAACACAATTGCAAAATTTTGTTGTATTTTTTTACTTTATTAGGCATGTCTAATTTTGGTAAAAATAAATAGTATATTGAACAAATATTATATTTTTATATGAAAAATCTGAAAAAATATATAAACAAAATAAAAAAACATTTTTTTTATGAAATAATCTGAAAAATCTCTAGCATCCCAAAAAACGGCAAAAAAAAAAAAGTTAAAATTGGTTATATGGCAGCACCGCTAAACACTACTAAAAGTTGCCGACCAAAACTCACTTTTGTTGCCGCCAAACTATGTTCGTGTTCTAAGAGAGTACTAAAAGGTTCGTGAGAGAGAAACATACTCTATAGAAAATTATATACTTATGATATGAAATATTTTTTTTCTTTTTTCTATGTATGTATTGGTTTTAACAATAAACAAGTAAGAGCGGCTAAATTCGGCTATGCCGAATCTTATATACCCTTCACCATGGTTGGGAAAAAACTGAAGTTTATATATGGACATATATGAAATGGACAGATTTATATACGGACGCCTTTAAGAGGAAATTAACCATTTAGTTTGGAGATAAAACTTGGACTCGGGAAGATTTATGGTTCCAGAAAATATGTATTTTAAAAAAATGTATGTTTTGGGCATAAGTTTTTTGTATCTGAACCGATATTTCCGAGTTTTTCAGCAAATATGTTATACTAAAGATTTTCGATCTTTTGCTATATAAGACGTCATAATACAGCTCTAGAATAGTGTTTGTTGTTTGTGTATAAAAGGTTAAGAGGTGAAAGAAAAGAATTTCAACAAATCGTTAAAAGAAATCACTAGAACTGCATGTGTTTTATTTCTACAAAATAGTTTGATTTAGCTGGCAAATTTGCATTTAGGATTTTATTTCGCTTTTTTATTAGAAATATTTGTAATTTCTTTAGCTTAATTTTAAAAATTTGAAGGAAAATAGTTTATAATTTTTTTTATAAATTATTATAAGTTATGACCTAAAATAGTTGCACTCAAAGGTAAATTATGTATAAAATTTTCTTAATATGTGAGAAATAAAATGGTTTAAAAATCTTTTTATAAATTCTTTTAAATCGGAGCAAAAAATAGAAATAAAACCGTTTGTATTTTGTTTGTATCAGAGGGTTTTTATACATATTTTGATGTTTTTAGCCTATTTATGGATTATTTAATTATTAATATAAAATTTTATTTAAATTAATTATTAAATGTAAAAAAAACAAAAAAAAAAATCTTAACGAACCCGCGACCCTTCCACCTATGGTGAAAGGTATAAAAACGTTTGTATTTTGTTTGTATCAGAGGGTTTTTATAAAAATGTTGATGTTTTTAGCCTATTTATGGATTATTTAATTATTAATATAAAATTTTATATAAATTAATTATTAAATGTTAAAAAAACCAAAAATAAGCAAAAAAAAAAAAGTCTTAAGAAAATAATAAAAAAAAATGAATTGACCTGACCGAGACTTGAACCTCGAACCCCGTGGCCTTAGAAAAAAAAAAGTATTTGTGACACAGCGTCTAGACAACTGAGCTATTGAAGCTCACACAAAATCATCGTCAATAGAGGTACATATATAAAAGTGTTCGTTCATTAGAGATTTGTTTAGTTTTTATTTAAATGACAAATCTTTATATGTGTGTTGTTTGTGTATAAAAGGTGGAGATGAAAGAAAAGAATTTTAATTATTAATATAAAATTTTATATAAATTAATTATTAAATGTTAAAAAAAAACAAAAATAAGCAAAAAAAAAAAGTCTTAAGAAAATAATAAAAAAAAATGTACAAAAAAAAGTGAATTGACCTGACCGAGATTTGAACCTCGAACCCCGCGGCCTTAGAGAAAAAAAAAAGTATTTGTGACACAGCGTCTAGACAACTGAGCTATTGAAGCTCACACAAAATCATCGTCAATAGAGGTACATATATAAAAGTGTTCGTTCATTAGAGATTTGTTTAGTTTTTATTTAAATGACAAATCTTTATATGTGTGTTGTTTGTGTATAAAAGGTGGAGATGAGAGAAAAGAATTTTAATTATTAATATAAAATTTTATATAAATTAATTATTAAATGTTAAAAAAAAAACAAAAATAAGCAAAAAAAAAGTCTTAAGAAAATAATAAAAAAAAAATGTACAAAAAAAAAAAGTGAATTGACCTCACCGAGATTTGAACCTCGACCCCCACGGCCTTAGAGAAAAAAAAAAGTATTTGTGACACAGCGTCTAGACAACTGAGCTATTGAAGCTCACACAAAATCATCGTCAATAGAGGTACATATATAAAAGTCTTCGTTAATTAGAGATTTGTTTGGTTTTTATTTAAATGACAAATCTTTGTATGTGTGTTGTTTGTGTATAAAAGGTGGAGATGAAAGAAAAGAATTTTAACACATGGATGTGTTGTTATGCTCAAAATTCTACATACATATTAAACAAAGGGATTTTACTGGAAAAATTAGAGGTAGTCCTGGTTTTTTGCTAATATCTCAGCCATTTATTAACCGATCTGTCTGATTTTTAATAGCAAACAGAAATGGATCACATGTAACAGAAATAAAAAAGAATCAAGTCCTCATCATGTCTGGGTTCTTCGGAAAACCCATTTCAACACACAGACGGACAGACGGACATCGTTAAATCAACTTCGCTCTTCATAAGGACCCAGAATATATATACTTTATAGGGTCTAAGATCAATATTGTAGAAATTACAAACGGAATGACAAACTTATATATACCCTTCCACCTATGGTGAAGGGTATAAAAATATTGAATAAAAATTAGTTATTCTTTAAATGTATTGGTGTTTGCTCTTCCATAAGGAACTTTTGGGCACCCCTGCTTTAAACACTTTTCGTGTGAATGTGTTTGTGTATGTATGTGTTTTTATGAACCATCCAATTTAAATAAAAAAACAAATTGAAATTTTTTGAATATTTTTTTTTTTTTTGAAACAGACAACAAACAAAATTTAAATTTGTAATAACTGTTACGGACACAAACAAACCACAAGTTTCCGTTTTGTTCGTAAATTTTTATTAAATTTCAAACAAATGAAAAAAATAAATGAAACTGAAAAAAAAATGGTAAATGATAGTAAATTATTTCGAATAAATGTATAAAAAAGTTAAATGTATGTTCCTTTATTTTTAAATGGAACGGAAAACTTTTTTATTAAACTACAAACAGTTAACTACATAATATTCTGAGTGTAGCATTATTTTTATTATTCTTTTTTTTTTTTGCACAAAGTTTATCAGAAAATTAACTTTTTATCTTTTTGCAATCATTTCTTTAACTAGCGCTGGCTTTCTGGCTTTACATTTCTGATCTGCATTCCAAAAACTATTAGTAATTGTAAGTCGCAACTTCGGTGCATAATTTTTGTTTTATATTTTGTTGTACTGTGTATTTAATTATTGTTATTGTTTTACTATCGATTTTTTAATTGCTCTTAATAAAACAAACAATAATTTTATTATATACGAGTATTTTATTAAAAAAAAAGTAATGTGATAATAAATAAATTATTGTATAAACAAATAAGTTGATATTAAGGAAAAATTAAATTTCTTGGTTTTGATATTCAAAAGATAAACAAGTTTTGTTTATAATGATACTACCTAGGAGTATTAAACTTTATTCATGTCTTGAATTTTAGTTTCAAAATATTTGCCAAGTCTATATTAACACGTTTACATCTGGGTTCGGATACAAAACGATATCAATGTGCTTCGTTATCAATACTTCGCAATTTTTTCTCATGCGAAGTCACATTCTTACTGGACTGCGTATAATTTTTGAATATTTTCTTTCTCCATCTTTTGTTATTTCTTTTTTTCTTCCGCATCTCCATTCTTGATTTGATCTTTGTCAGATATATTTAAAGATGATTTATTTGGACCCAGAAGTTGAATAGCTACAATACGCTCCTTTGGTATATCTGGTGGTTTCGGCAATACAACATTTAAAATGCCATTTGACGATAATTTCGAAACAATAGCGTCAGCATTGTAGCCCTTGGGTAACTCATAACGTCGCATAAAATGACGTGATACATAACCGATATCATCCGCCCGACGTTCCTCATGTTTACCTTCGATTATTAGATGATCATCGACGACTTTTACACTTAATTCTTCTGGTGAATATTGTCCCACATCAAGGTTAACATGTAAGTTATGTTCCTTACATTTCGGATCACCTTTTGCTGTCGGATAAGATATGTCTGCCCTAGTTTCACCACGGTGGTTGCTCAAATGTCGGATATGTGGTGCAAGTTTGGAAATCATTCCCAATGTATGCATATCTATGGGAGAATTATTATTCCGATGTTTTGGATGAAGATAACTATTCATGTAATGCATATTATTGGGAAACAGTTCAGGATTATAAAAAGGATGTGAATCATAAGTCATCGAGAATGGCAAGTTAACTGGTAAATTTGCCATATTTAAATAATCCATTTCATTGCTTTAATAGTATATATATGTATATATTTTTTTTTTTTTTTGTAAAAAGTTTAATATGTATTACGATGAATATTTTTTGTTTTGTAACAGTTTTACTTGATTAATATTAAAAGACTAAGGGATATGTTGAGTTGTATTCAGTATTTATAGGAAAAAGAGGTGTCTAGACGAACATGATAGTACATATATGTATACCTATACCTACGTACCTACTACGAGTGCACATCACATAATACAAATTTGTATTTTTTTTCTCCAAACTTCCACACTGCAGCCAACAGGAATTATTTGCAACCCACTAAACATTTTTTATACTAACAATGAAATTATGTTAAGCAAAACTTTTCGTCATAACTGTAAAAATGTAAAGTTTTTTTTTCAACAACAACAAAAACAATCAAAAGGAGTCAGTGAATGAATCTCAAAACCCTTATCTGACATTATCACATACAGTTAGTGGAAACAAGCTGTAACCCAAAAGTGCAAACACCTGAAATGTTTCTCTTAATTTCTTCTCTCCTCTATCCTCTTTCTAAATAAAATAAAACAACAGATTAATTAGTAGGTATAATTTTCTGAGTGTTGCTTTTGTTTAAAGAAAAAAATATAGTTAAAAAAGGGTATTATATTCTAAAATTGGAATTTAGTGATTCCTGTCAAAATGTCATGACGATTTGTGCGTTAGTGAACAAGTTACAACTGTTTTAGTGGCGATACTTTTGCGATTTTGAAAACAATGGATTCAAAGCAATTTCGTGTGTTAATTTATCATTGCTTTTTAATGGGGAAACAACACCCTTCAAGCCAAAGTTTGGCTTGATGAGTGTTATTTGGACTCTGCTCAATCGAAACAAATGGTAGAAAAGTGGTTTGCTGACTTTAAACGTGGTCGTACAAACACCGATGACGCCGAACGCTCTAGTCGCCCAAAAGAGGTGGTGATACCGGAAAACCACCAAGAAAAGTTTACAAGAGATAGCTGATACCTTAAAGATATCGAAGGAACGTGTCTACTTTCTTTTGCATGAACATTTGTCCATGAGAAAGCTGTTTTCGAAATGGGTCCCGCGTTTACCCACAGTGCACCAAAAACAACAATGTGTCAATGATTCCGAATGATTTTTACCTGTTTTCAGAACTCAAAAATATGCTCGATGGAAAGAGATTTAGTTCGAATGAAGAGTTGATTGCCGGAACAGAGGCATATTTTGAGGCCAAAGAAAAACCATTCCAAAAAAAAAACGTAACTTTAGAAAGGCATTGCGATGATTGTATCGCTCTTGAAGGAGACTATGTTCATGAATAAAGTCGAATTCTGCCACAAGAAATAAGTTGTTTTATTGGTTATCCTACGATTTTTTCACCCAATTTGTTACACCATAAATTATATCACTAATTCGATGCACAACAATCATCATGCACAGAAAAAAAATGCAGTTGAACATGATTGGGGACTCGAAATTATTATAGTATGATAATATTATAATCAGCGAGGACGATTTTATCACCACTTAGGAATTTCAATCATAACATGATACTCCATACTATCATATAATATTATGATAAAAATAATAATACATTCGTTATTAAAATATAATAAGTATACACTCACCAAAAAAAGTCTGTAATGTCAACTGAAAATTTTCGTGTTAGTACAAGAAATTTTGCTAATTTGAGCCCAGCGGTATTTTTTGCTTATCTTAGCAACACAAGTCTGCTGACGTGTAGTACAATGAAATTAGTAGAAAAATTAGTAGCCGCTACTAAATTTTAGTATACTTTCTGTAAAGTGGTATTTAAAATCTGTTTGCTAAAATCAGCAGAACAATTTCTAAATATTATAATATTAGTACAAAATTTTAAATTTATTTTTTTATCGAGCATCAAATTTTTTTTATTTTATTTATTTGTTTCAAAAAATATTTAATACAAAATTAAAAACAAAATCAAAGGCTTAAAATTTTTAAAAATTGTTAAAACATAAACGAATTAATCAGTTTGTTTTTATTTGGTAATTTCTGCTTTGAAAAATATTTTCGTCAGTTTTTTTTACTTTTAATGTCAAATTTTTATTGTTTTTAGGGCTGATTTTTTTAAATTAAAAAAAAAATTTTTAGTGCTATTTTAAGTGGATGTCCTATTTTTAGGCAAGAGTCGGTATCTTCTCTTTCGATCCCCTTTTTTAATCTATGTAACATTTAAAGGCAATTTAAGTTTGTAGGTGTAGGTTTTAATTAGAATTAACATTTCATCCAATATCCACTTTTTTAAAATTAGTAATTTTTTTGCTTATTTTAGCAAATTGATTTCCGAAAATTTGTAAAATGATTTTTGAAATTAGTAACGAAAACTTGTAAATATTCTGTAAAAATTCTGTAATTTGTAAAATGCAAATAGCAAAAAGATTTGTTAAATAATAATTTTTTTACTAAAAATCAGAATAAAAATAGTAAAGTGGGATTGAAAACCGTAAACAAATTTTTTTACAAACTTTGTTTTCTGAGTGTATTATTTTTACTACAATGGATGATACAATTATAGATCAACCACATTTTTTCTTTGCGTGTAGACCCACCCTTATCGTTTTTTTTTTTTTGCGTAATTCTTTATTGAATTTAAATTTTCAATTAATTTTTTAATTATGATTGCATCGGCTGCTCGTTTTACAATTAAAGACCAAATTACTCTGATGTAAACGTAAACGTGCAGAATCTGCTGATCCGTTATGTTTATGAAAGGAATGTAGAAGTAAGTACTCGAACGTATAAGATTCCTATAGTTACGGACTATTCTGTTAAAAACAGATTTTGTTTCCATTTTTACGTGACAGTATAGAACAACTGATAAGTTTTATATTATTTAATTTAAATTAAATAGAAGCACATAAGAAGAAAAAAATAGGTTTTTTTTTTTAAATAAAAACATTTTAAACCAACAAAGGATGATGAAAAATTTATATTGTTGGTACAGGCCAATAAATTAATTTATAACAAAAAAATGTTTTTTAAATTAAACTGTTTTTTTTTTATAAACTATTGAAAAAAGAACCACAAATCATAAATTAGTTTTCGTTTGTTTACATTGTCCCTGTTCACACTAAACGCCAATTTACACGGTGACTTTTTTATTTCTCTTTCGCACACATTTTTATTATTCTCTTGTTGCTTCATTCACATTCGGTTTCAGAAGAAAAAAAGAGAAAATGTGGAGCAAAAAAAAACACCGTATAAATAGACATAACTTTGAAAGCAACTTTAAAAGGGGGAATTAAGAAAAAAAGCAGGTAATCAATTTCATAACGTAAATTGGCCCTAAGCAATTTTTATTGCAGCAATTCGGAGTTTATACGAAAGGAATGGAAAAAGAACGCGAAAGGGGTACCGACTTTCTTATACTTGCAATTCTATTGTGTTTTATTATTTGTATTTTTTTTCTGTAAAAGAAACTAAAATTACAAGAAGAGACTTTTTTATGTGGACACAAATGCAAGTTCAAGAGACTTTATGGCACGGTATATAGGTTGAGTAAGTTATTATAGAAATTCCAACTTTACGAAACGTTGCGTCTACACACGAGTAACGAAGCGTTTACGAGAATTACTCGAAGTAAAATCTGGTTATTTTCGATAAAATAGAAATTCAAATACATTCCTATTTAACTAATTTAAGTAAGATTGGGAAACCGCGTAAAGTGTCTTTTATAAATATAGATTACAAAAACTAATACGAATTACTTAAATGGCTGAGAATTTTATTCAATTCGTCCAATTATAATCGATGCTGCTTTTTCGAATACATTTATAATTAGTAATATTTTATACGAACCCAAGTTGAAACTGCTTGTTTTCACTTAACTGTTTAATATGAAAAACCGATGTATGAACTTTTAGGATTTATACCATGGCAAACACCAGTGGCGTACCCAGGAGGCCCGCCCCCCGAAATGATTTCAAAAATACAATTTCAGGGCAATTTGCACAAATTTGTGCAGAAAGGAGAAATTTGCTCAATTTTCTGTCAGTTTTAGAACCTTTGTAAGACACAGAAAATTTGAAAAAAAAAAAAATTAAGTAGTTTTCAAAGAAATTTCAAAATCCTTTGTTAATTTGTATTTAGTTTAGAATTTATTTAGCAACCTCGTACAGGTCCTTAATTGAATTATTTAAAGTGTATATTTTCTTTTTAAACAATAAAATTCGTGATTCCAATTGCATCACTTCTTTTTTAAATAAAAAATCTGAGATTCCAATACCACATAAACTCTTTAACTGGAATCCTGAAAATTTCAGAATTATGAATTTATTTTTATATCAAAACATATGTATTTAAAATTGAAAATATTTAATAACCAACTTAAGGTATTGTTATATGTATGTACAGGTTGGTTGAAAAGTTCCTGCGCTCGAAATGAAAGAATACTATTTTTGTTACGAAATATATTTTTTTATTCAATATAATCTCCTAGAAGCTCAATACACTTGTTCCAATGATCTTCCAATAATTTTATCCCATCCTTATAATGGTTTTCCGGAAGCCCTGCAAAATAACCGCATACGGCTGCTATGGCCTCTTCATTCCTTCATTCGACGAAAAATGCTTTCCACGAAGGAATTGTTTGAGATTTCTGAAGAGATATTAGTCACTGGGAGCCAAATCTAGTGATACGGTGGATGCTCAAGCAATTCGTACTTTAATGAGCAGGTGCATTGTCTTGATGAAAAATGATTTTTTCTTCTTAAAACCAGGTCTTTTCTCACGAATTTTTTCATCCAGCTGATCCAAAAGGCTGCAATAATATTCAGAGTTGATTGTTTTACCTTTCTGAAGATAATCAATCAGCAAAATTCCTTTTGCATCCCAAAAAACTGATGCCATAACCTTCTTTGCTGATCGTTGTGACTTCACCTGCTTTGGAGCTGAACAACCAGCTTCAGTCTACTGTAAACGTTCTTGTTTCAATTTAGGATCATGGTGGTAGATCCAAGTCTCATCCATAGTTTTTGTTTAATTGTTAATGTGTGCGGCACTAACTTTCCAAACAGTTTTTTCATACGTAATTCTTCATGTAAAATATGGAGTACTCGTTCGTCTGAGATGCCTATGGCATTAGCAATTTCACGCTAAGTCAAACTTGGATCTTCACTAACCATATTATGTACCTGCTCAATGATTTCTGCTGTGGTTGCAGTTTTTGGTCGTCCTTCGCGTGGATCGTCTTTAAGGCTGGTACGACCACGTTTAAATTCACCAGCCCAAAATTTAACGGTGCGTTTTGAAGGTGAGGACTCCTTATACACTTCTAACAATTGTTCATAAATTTCCTTTGCTTTTAAACCCTTCAAAACAAAGAATCTAATGGCTGCACGATATTCAATTTTTTCCATATTAAAAAAATTCAATGACACGTCAACTTCAAATGGCTTGTAAACAAAGAAAGAATTGACAGAATGACTTGCAACTTTGCATGTGTTCTCAGGACAGTTATACCAACTTGAGAAAAAAAAAATTTGGAGCTAGCAGTGCCATCTTTTGATGAGCGCAGGAACTTTTCAACCAACCTGTATTACCTATTAATATACTTTCAGGTTTTATTTTTAAGTGTACTAAATTTGTTTTAATAAAATTTGTCATTAGTTTTTTGTATGTTATATCATTTGCCAGTTGTAAATTTATATTTAACATATCTTTATTTCCACGCGTGCAACACTCCATTCTATCGTTAACCTTCGATTTTAGGTTTATTTTTCCCGAATATCATATAAATATTCCACACAAATTTAAATAGATAAAAACTTTCTAAGTAGTTATAGATATAGCTGCTTAAAAATTAAGAATTTATAAAAATGCTGCCAAGTTTTGAAAATTTTTAGCTTTTGTCTTTTGAAACAAAACAAAAATATTTGTCATAAATAATGAATTACGAGTTTGGTAGCAAAGGTAGTAGAATTTCTAGATTTCGCGTTCCGTCGAAGTCCATATACGAAAACAGCTTTCGTACAAAGACGGCCCCAAATGTTCAAATTGTATTTGTTTACAAAAAATAAAGAAAAGTCAGGTAAGTAGGAATAATCGTTTTCTTTACATGCACTTATAGATATACACTCACTACATTATTTCGTTAAAAACAATCTAAAATACATTTTTAATTGATCGGACTACTGAGTTTTCATTATATTCAGGTCATTTTGTTGTTTATTTTTAATCATTGTTTAATAATCGACAAAAGTAGTAAAAACAATCGAAAGTCGTTTAAAATAACCATCAATTTTTAACTGATAGAACGTTAGAAAAAAACGATATTTGTGGTTTGTTTTTCAAACTTAATTTTATTTTATTTGTGTGTAATTACAACCCTGTAGGAAATGTCGATAGTGAAACTGTACTGATTCTCTCCTGTCTTTGTCACCAGTACTACTGACTTATTATGCCCCAGCCAACGCTTTCTGCTGTAGACATTAAACACGTGCGTGTCATTGCGAATCTACACAACTATTGACTATGTGCTGACATTGGAACCAGAGATTCACTAGTACATTTTAGTGATTCTAGTCTACACTTTTGGAACTTTTTACTTGATTTCTTGGAACTTTTTACTTGATTATTTTGTTAAATTAGATATTTTATTAATAAAAATTTCTTTATAAATTTCATTAAAGTAAAAAAAATGTTCCTGAAAATTTAATTTTGGAGTAGAAAAATCTTCAAAAGACTGCACAAAATCATCCACAGGCTCCGTAAAATCTTCATCAGGCTCCACAAAATCTCTAGAGTTGCAATTTTCACTAAAAATTGTTGCTCCTTCTTGTTGTTTTTATTTTTATACAAAATTGATTGTTTTTTTCACAAGTTTTTTGTAATTTCTTTTGCTCATTATATATTTTGTTCAAATTTGTATATTTAACTTTTAAATTCATTTTTCTTTATATTTTTATTAAAAACTTTAATTTTGCATGCACATGTATTTTCAACAAAATAAAATCAAGAACAAGCACAGCTTTGCAGCTGCAAAAAAGGAATGTAAAACGTATAGACGCTTTGTGAACATATCACCAAAAAGTCACCCAAAATAGTCGACAAAAGTGCTGACTTGTACACTTGACCCCAGGCTTCCTACAGGGAATACACAACACACACAGATATACATATTTTTTATTTTCTATGTGTGTATGTATATTTGAATAACAAAAGGAATTATTTGAATTTCTATTTTTAGAAACAAAAAACATAAAATTTTACTCTGAACCTCCGTATATTTACAAAAACAACACTTTTTTAACGATTTTTAGCTAGGCTGATACATGTATTTCGATCCGGCAAAAGATCTTTTCACAACCCAAAGTTTTAGACAAGCTAGAGACTCTAAAAGAAGGCAGAGCCTGAACAAAAAACCTATTGAAAACGAATATTTTGCAATCACACATGTGGTTAAGTTGTTATCCTAACGGGCACAATGTTAATACTAAAATTAAAAAAGACCAAAAATGTTATATTTATAAAGAAAAATAAAATAAAAATATTTTTGGTTATACTGAAAGTCTATATTTTTTATGGTTTGTTTTTTGAATGGCTGATTCAAATAGTTTAAAAATATATTTGTATGAATTTTAATTGATTCTTCATTTAAAAACAAACTGTACGTATTACTTTTTATATATACTATCAGTCGGTAACGGAAAATATATTGTAAGTGTAGAGATAAAATTCGAAAAAATAAAGATTTTTTTATAAAAACAATATATTAAAGTCAGTATCAGGAAATTAAAAAAAAAATGATACTCAAAAAAGATAAATTGAAATTAAAAAATAACAATTGCAATTAAAAAAAATATTGTAACTCAACAAATATTTATTCAATTTCATGTGGTGTTTGTGAATTTCAATTGATGTTTTATAAATTACATTTGGATTCATTCCAAAAAATTTGATCAGCCATTTTTCGGATCAATTTAGATCTCACTAAATTCCCCGTAAAATTGCTAAATCCGCAAAAATTGTCCTGAGTTATGAGAATATAATTTTGTACATATGCTATAATTCAATAGGAACGAAACCTATCGAATTTGGTTAGAATCCATATTCCATATTCCGTCCATATTCCGACCTAACCTCAAGATTATTGGTCCTTTGAGAATTGGGCTTAAATAATTGTTAGACACACTAAACCGTAGATATCTGGCTGGGATTTGGGTTGTCATGCTGCCAAGTTTAAAGAAAATCATACCATACTTGGACCTAGTTCTCATATGAAGTTTAATGAGTTTTGCATGTTGGGTAGTAAAACAGCGAATTTTACAAAAAAAGTCTGAAATATTCTAGAATTTTTTTGTGTGTGTATATATGCACATCCCAGATGCTTCAGTAAATGCAGTAGTAAAATTTTGTTTACAAAGGGTTGCAAAACTAGTATACATATAAGCTTTATTCGACTTTCTGGAGTGGAGTTGTGCTTCATTTTTTATACCAACAAATGTTGTGAATTTACAAGTTTTTAAGATAGCACCTGCCTCATTTTGTAAAACCCTTTTCCATAGCCCTTCTTTGAATAGTCTTATTTATATTGAGCTAACACATTCTAGAGGCGTCGCTTTTGCAAAAAAAAAAAATACTAGAGAAATATGCAATAATACAAGTTTGTAGTGTTTTCTAACGAAAATCTATTCAGAATTTGTTATAAAGTTTCTTCTTTTAAATTTAAAAAAAAAACTAGTGAAGCTCAAATTATATTTAGCTTTCTCTAGCCCCATTACAAATTTTTAAGCTACCTCAATGATTATCCGGCTGCATTATTTTTGCATGTCATTGAAATACTACGCAACAAATAAACTTTTTATATGTTCAAAATTTAAACAACAGCTTTAACCACCAATGCACCACGGACGCTAACAAGAATTAAATTTACTGAATTTTAATTTGAAGATTTTATGGTTAGAACTTTAGATTTTTTTTTTTTAAATAGGATTAACTTTTTTTTTGTTTAAAGTTCTTAATAGACTGAATGAAATAAAATGTATACATTAAATTTGTTTGTGCAGTTATATAAATAACTATATGTCCAGAAGAATAATGTGACTGACTTACTCAACATCACCCAGCCAGCACCGCTGGAGCTAGAAAGTTGAAATTTGGTATGTAGCTTCGTTATCCAGCGTAGACATCCACTAAAGCGGAGTTTACATTGTCTGATTTTCCATCTGATTTTACGAAAGGAAAATCAAATTAAAAATCCGCTGTGGGTTTACAGCTTCAGATGCAAATCTTGTGGAAAAAACTGCTTTGGTTTGTTATTCAATTGTTTTTTACCGCCAATTAACTTCACAGCTGTTTTAATTTTGTAAGAAAATGCAACTCTGATTTTATTTGATTCCCATAATTTTATGAAATATATTTGAAAAACTAAAAATCATTCTGCAAATTTGGTTTTTCTGGACGTATCAGACAAAATGAGTTTACACTTTGGAATTTTGGCTAACTGAATGTTTTTTTAAGCAGATTCACTTTGCTATGAACATTAATATTTAATCAGATTTGATAAGAAATTAAAAGACACCTTTACCTTAAATTTTGTAAATTATTATTTTGGTGTCTTTGAAAGTAGCTCACCTAACTAGGATCTGGTATCATATATAAACAGATATGCTCTTATGTGGTCACAAAAATCACCAAATTATCCAGATCTCTTTAGATGTTAGCATTAGATCCGATCATATCTGGTCATAAAGTGTACCCCTTATGCCATATCTTATCAAATATGATCATATCATATCTTATTTAATCATATCTAATTAGATCTAAGCAGATCTGATTAGATCTAATCCAATCTTTTTTACACGGGTATCCTTTAAATACCGTTACCATTATTTTTAATTTTGGCTTTTGTTAATTGGACGTGGTTATTGAATATTTTATATACACGGAGAAAACAGATTATCTATGGCAACCGAATTTATTGTCAACTAAATATTTAAGTGGCATCAACGGAATTAATTGGTTGTCGCAACCAAATGTATTCCAGATCTGATTGAAATATAACACATAGGCTGAAAATTTAATGACAATTCGTTCATTAGTGAACATGTAACAGCTGTTTTAGTTACGCTACTTTTGCGATTTTGAAAACAATGTATTCAAAGCAATTTCATCATAAGTCATTGCTTTTTAATGAGAGAAAAACTTCGTTCAAGCCAAAGCTCGGCTCGATAAGTGTTATTCGGACTCTGCTCTATCGAGACAAATGGTAGAAGAGATGACGCCAAACGCTCTGGTCGCTCAAAAGAAGTTGTGATACCGGAAAACCATTAAAAAAGTTTACAAAATCGTTTTGGTAGACCGTAAAGTGAAGTTGCAAGAGATAGCTGATATCTTGATAATATCGAACGAACGTGTCGGATTTGTTTTGCAAGAACATTTGTCCATGAGAAAGCTGCTTTCGAAATGGGTGCTGCGTTTGCTCACAATGCACCAAAAACAACAATGTGTCGTTGATTCTGAGAACTGGCCAAATTGCACGAATTACACTTTTAATTGCTTCCGTACCCACCCTATTCGGCAGATTTGGCTCCCAGCGATTTTTACCTGTTTTTAGAACTCAAAAATATGCTCGATGGAAAGAGATTTGGTTCGAATGTAGAGGTGATTGCCGAAACAGAGGCCTATTTTGAGGCCAAAGAAAAATCATTTTAAAAAAAGTATCGAAATGTTAGAAAGCCGTTGGAATGATTGTATCGCTCTTAAAGGAGACTACGTTGATAAATAAAGTCGAATTTTGCCAAAAAAAAAATTGTTTTATTGGTTATCCTATAGGCTTTTCAGCTGATGTTTTGTGGTTTCAACCGAAATTCTGTTGTATTAATCGAATTTCAGTCGTCGCAATGAATCTGTTTTCTCTGTGTACATTGTTATTACATTTGTTTTATCATTAGTTTGTTTTTTTTTTTTTTTGTAAAAAAAAAATATTGAAGGTGGTATGTGCCTAAAAAACTGACTACCGTTACCCTTAAAATACTATTAGCGAAATAACTGAAATATTGTTAATATATTCTTTTCGAA
The DNA here is from genome assembly GCA_949748255.1 of Eustalomyia histrio. Classification (NCBI taxonomy): domain Eukaryota; kingdom Metazoa; phylum Arthropoda; class Insecta; order Diptera; family Anthomyiidae; genus Eustalomyia; species Eustalomyia histrio. The sequence continues at coordinate 106,219,052 of OX456524.1, read as the reverse complement.
TTAATATAAATGGGAACCTGTGTAAACCCTTTAAGCAAAAAAATCTGAAACAATAAATTGAAACATCCACTACAAAAAAGGTTAAACAAATTTATTAAAATAGAAAAATTTCCTAGAAAAAAGAAATCAATTTTCTTCTAAACATATTCCAATATTTAAAACTACCGGTGACGAAGTATCGGGTTTTTGAGTTATATATACTGGTACAATTTGGGGTGATAATCGCTAGACTGAAAGAAAATAAAAGTTCTAGACTGAAAGTAAAAGTAAAATCACACGACGCAATTGGAAAATGCAATTTGTTTAAGCAGTAGATTGATAAATATACATATTTGTTGTACATGGAATTGTCTGTCTTAAATTTATAATATCTGGATCCTCTAGATCAAAAGATAGGGCTACGATAACATTACGCTCAAAATGTTTAAAAAAAATGGTCTACGGTGTGGTTTACTCCGATATGAATGAAATTTGGATATATAGTAGCGGAGACAAAAACCAACGAACACGTATTAGTTTCAGTCAAAATATGTTATACTCCTTGTCACGTTTTTCGAACCCAAACAAATGGACCCACCCTACTGAATATACCATCATTTTAAATTCCCGAGTAAAGTTGATCTGGTGCAATTTTTAATTATATCCAATTTGATGTTCTTTAATATCTGCTCTAATACCTAACTTATTTTATTTGATCCGAAAAATGACAGATCAAATTAGATCCGGCAATATATGTATGTTTGGGGATTACGAAAAATCACAATTGATCCAAAAAATGGCAGATAAAATTAGCTCTAGCAATATATTTGGAGATTACGGAGAATCAAAATTGATCCGAAAAATGGCAGATCGTACAATATTAGATCCAGCAATATATTTGGGGATGTAGTAAGATCTAAATTGATCCGAAAAATGGCAGATCATATTAGATTCAACAATATATTTGGAGATTAAAGAAATTCTAAAAAAAATCCAAAAATGGCAGATCAAATTAGATCCAGTAATATAAAGTAATTATATCTTATATGATGCTCCCAAACGGGTTAAAATTTTAGTTTTTAAAAAATATTTAAAAAAAATAATACAAAAAATAATTTTGTGTACATCCCTGACTGGAATTCGATACCATTGACATGGAACCACATATACTTAATTATATTACATCGATAAAAATCTCAAAAGAGAAGTGAAGTATTTCTGAAAATTCATTGAAATTGCTTTAAATAAATTAAACAATTGTTTATTTGTTTTATTTTCTTTATTATTAGTTTTACATCAATATACATATTTATGTTACGTATAAAAAAAACAAAATATTTTCAAAAACTATTTTATTTAGACTTTCAAAGACAAATGTTGAAATAGTATAAATTATTAAGTATACTGAATAAAATAATTAATGGATTAATACTTAAACTAAAGTGATGGTAATATATCGAATCGACCTTTGTGGTTTATGTATCGATATTTTTTTTTCCTGCCGACAGTAATTTTTTTTTTATTGACTGAGTTTTTTTTTTTTTTTAATCATTTTGTGTTCTTAATATTTGGTTACTCCATATTTTCTTCTTCTACTTCTACTTCAACGCCATTATCCTTATCTTTTTCACAGTTTTCGCAGTCATTTTGTATGGACTTAATTTTTTTATAGAATACATCACTCGGTCCTGCTGGTTGAATGGGTACAATGCGTTCCTCTGGTTTATAGGATGATTTTGGCAATACAACACTTAATACACCATCGGATGACAATTTCGAAACCAATGCATCAGGATTGTAGCCTTTGGGTAGTTCGTAACGTCGTGTAAAATGACGTGTCACATAACCTATATCATGTGCCTGACGTTCTTCATGTTTACCTTCGATAATTACATGATCATCAACGATCTTAACACTCAGTTCCTCGGGCGTAAATAGTCCCACATCTAGATAAATTTGAAAATCGTGATGTTTTTTCTTATGGGCATGTTTTGCTGGCACGTGAGCTATGTCTTCTTTAAACTGGTCCAATTGACGTAGATGTGGTGCCAATGCTGAAATCATTCCCAATGCATGCATATCTAAAGGATTGTTTAGTTGTTGCGGATGCAGACGACTGTACACATTATTGGGAAAGAGTTCCGGATTATAAAATGGTGGTGAAGTATAGTTCATTACAAATGGTAACTTTGCTGGTAAATTTGCCATATTTGTTGTTTACTTTATTTATTTCTGTCTGCTAACTACAGTAAGAAGTGTAGTTTATGATATTTTTGTTTCTTTATTTTAGAATAATTTCACTTGTGTATTAACGAGAGACTAAGAAAAACTTTGTGCTGCATGTAGTTTATATAGAGGCAAAAATGTCTAGACGATTGTGGTAAAATCTCTATACGTATATGTCCATGTAGTAAAAGTGTTTGTAACTTGTATATATGCATGCATGCATGTATATATATGTATTGCAGCAAACAAACATTGTTGGCTTTCCCAATAAACAATTTACATATCATTTCTTAAAGCTTTTTCTTTTAATTCGATTTTGTAATGAAATCTTATCTAATCATGCAAACAGAAAAATACAATCGACAAAGAGTTGTAAAAGGTACCCAGCAAAACCACACACTACCAAATAATGGGTAAAGTAATGTATAGCCATAGGTGCCGATGGATTGCTTTACACCTTACTTCATTGATGAATTTTATAGGCGATGAGCCTCAAAGTAATGTACTTTAGAGGTAATAATGTAAGGGGTTACTTATATGGTTACGAGAATGGAAAAAATAATGTGTCTAAAAATATATTTTTAAAAAAGAGGAATTTTTATTAAAAAAAATCTGGTTGCCAGCCAAGAACTCTACCCACTGAGCTATCGACGCATATAGTATTTGATTGCTTTAAACTTAAATGAATTGTTGCGCTTCGTTTTTTCGCTAGTGTTATCACAACAAACATACATTACCCTTTTGCTTACAAAAAAACACAAAGTAATGTATCTAAAAATAGATTTTCAAGAATATTTCAATTATTACTTTACATTTATAAATCATATATTACGTAATCAATAATGAGTAACTTATTACTTTATGCTTGCAAATAATGAAAAAGGTAACGAGCTATCATTATAAGGTAACGCATGAGAAAATCGAACCCATTACCAAAGTTTTGCTGGGTATTTTAAATCGTAGCAAAAATTTTATGAGATCAGATCTCAAACCCCATATACTCTCACTGGCTCTCCTAGATTCAATACCATGGAACTAGTTCAAGAACCTTGTCAATCAATAATTACTTCCATAGCTGATTCTAGAAGAACCAGTTTTAATTTAGAGTAAACTAACTGGGTATAACTGACGTATCCTCCATTATTGTTGATTAAAAAAATAAGAAAATCCAGTAATTTTAGGATCGTAATATTTCATAATATTTATCAAATTTTTTATCATATAATAATAATTGAGAATTTCATACTTTTATTTTTATGATCATTATTGTTGGTGTTGTTTATGAAATGTTTCATGGATACATTAGAATTCGTTTCATAGATATTTACGAATTTCTTACATTGCACTATGGGGAAGTTTGTAGATTTTTCTGGCCAAAACCCTAAATAGCCGGATATCGACTTGAAATTTGGCAAGGTTATTTGGCGTGAAGTTTTTATGCTCTGTATATAAAATTGACATGATCGGACATGAAAACGGCTGCTTTTAACGAATTTAATAAGAAATATATTTTCTATATGTATAAAATCGTTGAAGCGTATAAATCTTAAACAATTAAAGCTATCCACCATATATTCGATATGTGCTCCGATTTGAATAACTTTTTGTGTGTCTGATAGGTAGCGCTGGGGTCGAAGTATTTCCAAAATGTGTATTTATGGTCCAATTTGGCTCATATCCAGAATATATATTAGTGGAGTTGAGATATTTACGAAAATGGTCTGATTGGCCCCACATTCAGAATATGTATATGGAAAATATTTGTATGTATTACGAGAATGGTACACTTAAAAAAGTTTGTAAGTTAAAATAACTGAAAATATCATTTAAAAGAAATTATATTTCATTTAAAAACCGGTCTACTTAATTTTCATTTAAATTAAATGCCATTTGTTATTTATTTTTAAATGTTGATTAATTAACTGACACATCCGTAAGAAACAACTGATATAATCAGTTAAAATAAATATCAAAATTTTACCCACAAATCCTTAAAAAATAAATGTTTTTTTCATTTATTTGAAATTATTTCCGTTTTTGTATTTTTTAATATACTTGTACAATACAAAATGTATGTATGCATATGAAGCTATAAACACTTTTTGTGTGAATGTATTTGTATATGTATGTGTGTTTATGAAGTTCTTGGAAATTGTATTGAAAAATTTTGTATATATACAACAATAAAAAAACAAATTGAAATTTTTTGAATATTTTTTTTTTTTTGAACAGACAGCAAACAAAATTTAAATTTGTAATAACTGTTACGGACACAAATAAACCACAAGTTTCCGTTTTGTGGGTAAATTTTTATTAAATTTCAAACAAATGAAAAAAATAAATGAAACTGAAAAAAATCGGTAAATGATAGTAAATTATTTCGAATAAATGTATAAAAAATTTAATATAGATGTTTCTTTGAAAAATAAATGTATCTTCCTTTATTTTTAAATGGAACGGAAAACTTTTTTATTAAACTACAAACAGTTAACTACATAATATTCTGAGTGTATGTATGTCTTATAAAATTAGTCACCAGAGACTCCACTAATGGTTAAAGTAAATGATCGAGAACACCCTCTGATTTTAAAAACGCCTCACGAAGAAGTTGACCCATCTACTTAAAATTTGGTTAAACATTAGATCATATTTTATCACTTCCATGAAACATAGATTGTTTGCGTAATTTAATCGAAATTTATTAAAAATTATCAAAATAAGCTTAAGAAAGCTTAATATATTTCAAAACAATAAACCAACAATTAATCATTATTTCACAATATTTGTTATAAATAAAAGAAGATATAAAAAAGTGTATTGAAATTAACCCTTTTTTAAATTTTAAATATCATTTCTCTATGGAGCTGCATAAAATCCATTAAAATCAAATAAAAATATTGGATTCTTATTAAGGTTTTGTTAGTTCCATAATCAGCCATTTTTTCCGCAACCACACGCGGCTTCAGCAATTAACAATATCATTATCCAAATGTTCGGATATAAAGCCTAGAATTGCGATAAGAATTTATGTCATATTTTCGAATTTTGTATTACGTTCACCGACTTCTTTGCCAAAAATTATTTTTGTGGGTAGAAGCCCTTCGGTCGGACCTAGGGTTTACTTCTCTGTGGTATGCCCAACTTCTGGTTAGCAAGCTAAACAATTTTTTTATGAAAATACAATGTCGGCCATAATCCCAATAAAAACTATCATAATACTCATTGGTATTACCACCGTTTAATAACCTCAATACGGAATATTGGAATAATGTCCATTTGTCCACGTGTCATAATTCCGACGGTTATTATCCCAATTTCCGGTTTTGGTGTTATGCCCAAAAATATTTCAGACATAGCTCCGACACTGAATGTTTGGACTATGACTGAAACATTATTGGTCGTAATTCTCAGAAGGAAATGAACATAAAGCCCAGAATTAGGGTTATAATCCCCATAACGCATACAAAATCTGTATTATTGAATTTCGGTCATAAACCGCAGACGGCAAATGGGGCTTAGAACCTATTACCCAACTATTTTAAAATTAAAAGGGTTACAAAGAGAATATTTGAATAAATTAAATTTTTTTCCGAAATGATCCCCATTATTATTTAGAATATGGAAATATGTTTTCAGAATTTAATAAGTCGTTCTTTCTCTTATAAAGTAACAAAAATTCGAGTTAAGGCCATTTTACATTAAGCCATCAACATGCATAATAATCTGATGATATTTTTATCTATTTTAGAAGCAAAGTATTTCTTAAATTTGAATTTTAGAAATTTCTTAAAAAAAGTTCCAATTAAATATGGAGTAGAGGAGACAAAAGCTGATCCGTATTTTTTTTTTTTTTTCTTATCGGCCAAATTTTCCATTAATTTTAGATTTTTGATTGTTGGGTAGTATTAAAATGTATTTTGAAAAACAATTCTTCTGGAGTTTTCTGTAATATTTTTACATTTTTTTTAGTATTTTATTAAATCGATTCCAGTCTCGTTATTTGTATCTAAAAATGAAAATACGTAGGTACAGAACATTTAACTGACAACTTTAAAATTTAAATCATATTTTCATTCCTGATGTATTTATTTCAGTAACACTATTTTCCTTTCCATGAATCATCCATCTATGTTGTATGCACCTTAACTGAAATATTATGGGCATTAAAATAAGAACATAAACTTGACATTAAAATTTTGTTTTTTTTTTTTAGATTTCCTACCAAAAGATAAATAATAATTATAAGCTCTTCTCGAACTTTTTTTCAACAAATTATGTAAAAAACAATTGGTAACATTTAATTATGACAAATACTTCAGGGAATTTTTTTAAAATAAATTTAAATAAATCAACAAAAAAATCTTTTAAGAACATTAAGTTCGAGTTTTATGTAAAAAAACTGTTAGAAAACAATTATTTTTCACCTTAATAAATTTCGCGTGAAAAGGACTGATTTTTATGACGTAAACCAGAACAAAAACAAAACTGTCATTTAAATCTTTTAAAAACATCACGAATAAAGAGATTTTACTCCTTAATTAAAATTTCGTTCCACATTGTTTGATTTGAATATAAGTTTTTAAACTATTCCGTTGTATTTTCAACACAAAATATTATACTGTGAATTCAAGTCATAAATGCAGAAAAGTTATTTTATTAGCCAAAAAAAATGGAAATGGCAACAAAACACTTTCTTTTTAACTAGAAAAATAAGGAATTACTACCAAGTGATAATCGCTAACGGCCATATGCATAGACATTTAGTTGATTCTTATAACAGTCTTATAAGAAAAATTTGTTGTTGTTTTACATGTTAATTTGATTTATAAGTGTGTTATAAAAATCAACAAAATGTCTATGCATATGGCCGTTAGCGATTATCACTTGTTAGTAATTCCTTATTTTTCTAGTTAAAATGAGAGATTTTGTGTTTATTGTGAATGTGTTTTTCTTATAAAATAAAAAAAAATCATTTTGACTATTTAAATCGACATTTTAGGCCTTTAAATTTGAGTGAAATTTTTTTCACGTGTCAAGCAATTTACTATACTTTAAATATAAAAAGTTCCATACAATTAATGAAGAAGTGTTAAGCAATTTTTCATTCAATTTGTGAGGACATTTTTCAATGATTTAATCAAGAGTGTTACTATTTAAACAAATTTAACTTGCAATTTCTTCATTTGAAGTCTTGTTTCTTTAACAAACGAGAAAAATAGAGCAAATGCAACCAAATAATTACTTGATTCAATTAAATTTTTTATAAATACTGTTTGTTTATTTTGCTGAGCTGTCTAAAAAAATAAAACTTATGGTGTAGCGATAAAACATATTCGATTATAACCAAAAATATATAATTTTTTTTTGTTTGCAACTTTTAACTGCGCAGTAAAGCAAAACACCAAAGTTCTTAATTTATGTTCAAAATTTACACAACACAGTTTTGCAACAAAGGGTTGTTAACTATAAACACAATATAATCTCAAGTTAATGCTGCCATACAACTCTAGAAGTCAGAATTCTATGGTTAACCCTAGGTTATTAGTATGATGTTAACGACAGAACTTAACTGAATAAAAAGTGGAAGTATGCACAAACAAACAATACACAATAACCTTGTAAAATACATACTACATATACAAATATAATATATTTTGTTGTTTTTGCAATGTGCAGTAGACTGTCATTATATACTTTTTTTTAGGAATTGTATATAACAAAAGATGCGTCACATTGGGCATATGCTTGCTGCAGCACATTTGCTGTAAAGTGAAATTGAAAGCAATTTTTGGCTTTAGCAGAAAATGTACAGTGTAAAATTATTTAAATGTTCTGCATTATAGAATGAAATTTTGTACTCAAAAAGACTATGCCTGTAATTAAAAAAAATGTATTATTATTTCAAATGGCACTGCGCACCGCGACCATAAAAGGACTTTTGTGCTGCCCAGAACCACCCTAAAGGTTCAAGCTATTGATGAAGCCAAGAATCTTTCCGGGTGAAGTGTTCCAAATTTCGGAAGGCGACAAGGAACGGTCACCCAAGACCTGACAAGGACATGCTCTGACGTCTCCGATTTCAACCCGCAAATCCTGCACAACTCAATGTCCGATTGACCCTTCTTGTGCCTATGGTACTTAAGGTCGCAATGCCCAGTAAAGCATCCAGTAAGGGTCTTTAGATATAAATCTCTTGGCCTGTGGTTGGTCACGATATGTTTGCCAATAATCATAAAACTTCGACTCTCTCCACATCCTGAGCCTCTCCCCACAAAAAAAATGTATATTTTAAATATGTATATATATTTTTTTTTTTGATTAATTAAATGAAATAGCTATTAAATTTTAGTAAACTATTTTGTATACTCCACTAATAAATTAGCTTTAACTACAGTTTTATTTTGGAGTGACAATATGTAAATATAATAAAATCAGAGGCACCTGCACAGTGGTTTCAAAACAAATACACAAAAGTAGAGCATATGCTTAGTACCGGGAATACCGGTGTTCCCGGTTTTCGGTAATCCCGGAAACGATCACGGTTTTCCGGTTCATGACCTATTCTCGATTCATGCGGTATTCCTGGATCTTTCACTATTCCTGCAAACCCCGATATTTACGGTCTTAACATTATACATTTTAAATATTTTTCAGCAATTTTGATTTTATTAAGAGTGACATCAGTTAAATAATATATAAATACCGTTACTGGACCACCAATTTCACAGCGTAGATCTAAATGAGATAATATTTCGTTCGATTACAATATTACCAGAGCAAACCATTTTAGATAGTACCTAAATTTTTTTCCGAATTTCATATTTTGTTATAAAATGCATATTTGACTTTTAAGTGATTTTTATATCATATTTTTGCAGATTTTGCATTTTATTGCATACTTTTGCTTATATTCGTTAAATAAAAATTATGTTTTAATAAAAAATATGCTAATACTGAATTAACACTATGCTCAAAATCTAGTTTAAACCGGATTTTGGCGTAAATCTAGTTCATAACTGGATTTAAAACCAGATTTTCCACACAAATAAATCCAGTATCATAAAATCTTTGCAAACAATATCGGAATAATGCCGGAAGACCTACCATAAAATCTTGCTTTCTAATACTCATCCCTGCTTAAAAACACTTTTAAAACCTATATTCAGATTGTTTCTTTCATCATGGTAATAAATTTTGCACACCGCCGCGGCGCGCCTTTAAAGTGTGTTTGGTATCGATTGTAAGAAAACGCAGCACCCATCATCGGAAAGCTTTCACATACCCAAGATATCATTCAAAACTGAAAGCACTGAGCCCTGTAAAATGCCTAAGCCTACCATATCGTGAATTTTTTCAACTCTTTCCGGTGTAGAGACCTCCACTGGGAGTCCAGAAACCTCTTTCTTACCATTGAAATCAAGCTTACATACAGAGAAAAATTTTATCAGTTTCCAACTGAAAATCGGTTAATACGACTAAAATCGTTTAGTACAACGGAATATTGGTATCCGCAACAAAATTTGGTTAATACAACTAAATTTTTATTGCAATAACCAAAGTATTCAGCAATCACATTTGAATTTGATTGTGCTATCCGATTTTTGTGGTTGTCTCAACCAAAATACACTTTTTAATTCAGTTACCACTTTATTTTTCTGTGTGTAGCCTGGGTTTGAGTGATGTTTTTTTTAAGCAAAATATTAATGCTTAATGAGCACACGAAATTCACTTTTTTCCATTTTCTCCTCAAATCACGCGGTGGTCTGCTGTCAATGGTTGTCAAACACAAACTAAATGATGCATTTTGTTCAAATTTTGACAAGAGTCAACTGACAGATGCCTGTTGACAGTGTTGGCCTTTTAGTTAAGAGTGGAGAAATTAAAAAAGTCGAGGAGTTATTGACCCGCCTTCGTAAACGCAACCTTTATAAAAATCGAAACTTCAGTTCATTTGGTGGAGCGATACGCAGTGGGGCATTTGAAAAAAAAAATAATTTATGTTTCCAGGCAAACATTGTAATGTTTGTATTTGCCTACCTAAACCGTTATATATTTGCAATTGTAAATTTACCCTGTAGGAAATGTCGATAGTGAAACTGTACTGATTCACTACTGACTTTGTCACCAGTACTACTGTCTAATTATGCCCCAGCCAACGCTTTCTGCTGTAGACATTTAACATGTGCGTGTCATTGCGAACCTACACAACTATTGACTAGGTGTTGACATTGGAACCAGAGATTCACTAGTACATTTTAGCAGTTCTAGTCTACACTTTTGGAACTTTTTACTAGATTTCCACACTAGGAAGGAAATAAGATTAAACAGGTGAATTTATTTTGTTAAATTAGATATTTTATTAATAAAAATTTTTTCATAAATTTCATTAAAGTAAAAAAAATTTCGTGCAAATTTAATTTTGGAGTAGACAAATCTTCAAAAGACTGCACAAAATCATCCACAGGCTCCGTAAAATCTACATCAGGCTCCACAAAATCTCTAGAATATCAACTTTCACTAAAAATTGTTGCTTCTTTCTTGTTATTTTTATACAAAATTTATTGTTTTTGTTCACAATTTTTTTGTAATTTATTTTGTTCATTATATATTTTGTTCAAATTTGTATATTCACCTTTTAAATTCATGTTTCTTTATATTTTTATTAAAAACTTTAATTTTGCATGCAACTTTGCACATGTATTTTCAACAAAATAAAACAATACAAAAATCAAGAACAAGTACAGCTTTGCAGCTGAAAAAAAGTAATGTAAAAAGTATAGACGCTTTGTGGACATGTCACTAAAAAAGTCACCCAAAATAGTCGACAAAAGTGGTGACTTGTAGACACTTGACCCCAGGCTTCCTACAGGGTAATATTGTAACGTTCGACAAGAATGTAAATTTTTATGATTTTTCCATAATTTTAAAGCTGCGATAATGTGTCTTCTAAAATCATAGGGTTTTGGTATTTCCAAATATTTCAAAATTAAACCTCTAAAATAGCGTAATTAAACCGGCTATACAAAAAGACCTTTGATAAAATCACTTTTTTTTAATTTTCATATCGGTTTTGATGTAGCTACTGCCCTTATTATTAATATACAATTTTTAGAATCGTCACGTCCTAGTTCTATTTAGTGGAATATAAAATCTTTGTTACACATCTGGACCATAACATACACTAATGTCAAAATTCTTATACAAAATTATAAGTCTAATAATAATAATTTAATACTTAATACTAAATTTAATATTAAAATTATATACAAAAATTTCAGACAGAACGGCTTGCTTGCTCAAAATACGTAATTTTTTTATTTGGCGCTGTTCTGAGATCCGAAAAAATCATTCCGAATTTTTTTTTTCTTTTTATTTCGCGTACACTCAGAAAAAAAAATTAGTAGAAAAATTTGTAAACAGTTTGCAATCTCACTTTACTATTTTTATACTGACTTTTAGAAAAAAAAAATATTATTTAGTAAACTTTTTTGCTATTTACATTTTACAAATTACAGAATTTTTTACAGAAAATTACAAATTTTTGTTTCTAATTTCAGAAATCAATTACAAATTTTTGTAAACCGATTTGCTAAAAATAACAAAAAAAATTTACTAATTTTAAAAAAGTGGATTTTGAAGGAAATGTTGTTTTTTATAAATTAAACTTATACAAGCTTAAATTGTCTTTCAATGTTAGTTACATAGGTTGAAAAAATGGATCAGAAGTGAAGATAAAATAGCACTAAAAAGTTTTTTAGTTCTAAAAATCAGACAAAAAAATCCAAAAATATAACTCTTAAAATACTTTTCAATACAAAAATTAGCATATTGAAAACAAATGATAAATTTGTTTATGTTTTAACTATTTTATAAGACTGATTTTTGTTATACCCTCCACCATATATGGTGAGGGTATATATCAGTTTGTCATTCCGTTTGTAATATGTCGAAATATAGGTTTAAGACCCCATAAAGTATATATATTCGTGATCCTTGTGCAATTTTAAGTCGATTTTAGAATGTCCGTCTGTCTGTCCGTCTGTCTGTCTGTTGAAATCACGATCACGGCTCGAAGACGCAAGCGGGGGTGCCTATTTTTACCCAGATTATTGAACATCCTCCCGAGTAGTTTGGTATTTAAAATGAGCAAAATCGGTCAAGCGGTTCAAAAGTTATGAGTGAAAATGTGAAGGTACCTCTAAATTTTCCACACAAATTTGTACAATTTTTCTGTATTTATTTTTTTTTCTGTTAAGTAAGTAAAAATGTTATTAAGTGTTCTTATTGTTCGATTACATTTATTGTCTTACATACTATGATAACTAAGTTAACGTAAAAATGAACAATGTTAAAGTCGCTAACAGAGCAGACCTCTGTAAATAACATTGCTAAAACTAAATAACAAAAGTTCGTTCATGCAAATCATCTTCATCCCCTTTGGTGGAGGGTATTCAAAGATTCGGCACAGCCGAATTTAGCCCTTTTTTACTTGTTTTTTTTTTAGTTTTGTCTAAAATATTTTTTGAAAAGAAAAAAAATACAATAAAAAATGTTAGATAAAAAAAAATAAATTTGTATATTCGAATTCGTAGGGCAATTTCAAAATAAATTAGCAGCTTCAAAGTGTAACAAGTGTATCTTAAAATAATTAAGTTAATTTTTGCACTTAAATATTTTTTTTTAATTAAAATTTTGCTATATTTTACAATTCATTGAGTTTACAACAATTTACTACAATTTAGTAGCACTTACTAATTTTTTATACTAATTTGATTATACTAATATTAATAATACTTAGTAAATTTTGTTGCTGATTTTAATTCCAATACAAAAGGTTTACTAAAATTTAGTAGCGGCTACCGGTTTTTTCTACTAATTTCATTGTACTATACGTTAGCAGACATGTGTTGCTAAGATTAACAATAAATATCGCTGGGCTCAAATTAGCAAAATTTCCCGTAATAACAACAAAAATTTTCAGTTGCCACTACAGACTTTTTTCGGTGAGTGTAGTTAATATTTGGGGCAAATAAATCGAATGCATTTTTTTTTTTGCAATATTTAATGCATAAAATTTTTTTTAAATAGATTTTAAACTTTTTAAGATGTAACAAATTTTCGAATCTTTAAAACAAATAATCCTCTTTAATTAACAAGTTTCTGAACTCAGAACAGGGGTGATTACGACAAAAAATTAATTTTGCATTTGATATATCGTACATGAAGCGATGGATTTAAACGTCATGCATTGTTTTAATTTTTGATTCTTTTATATAATATTAATCATGGAAGGATAAGTTTACAGAATTCCTGATATCAAAGTAGTTGGAAATTGCGACCTGTCCCGTGTTACTGTACCGGTTCCCAAAATACATAGAGAAAAGAGGACAGGTTCCTAAAGTACCTACCACGTGACCGGTTTAAGTCATGACATGTTTTTTTAAACCAGTCCTGGGACATGTAACAGAGGGCAATTGACCCCCTCCTAGGACAAGCCGCAGAGAAACAACTGTGCTTTTTCAGATAAAACACCAAATTAAGATCGCAATTTAGAAAACATTGAATTACTTTATTTAAAGGGTTTTGTCATTTTTTGAAGAATATTAGATTCCGGGAAATAAAATATATATATTTTTTTTTACTAAATTCAAGCAACCACAAATGCGGCATTTAAAAACAGAAACCCCAATCATACTTGCCCCTAGGCTAATAAGAAATGGTTACAAAAGACTAAGGAAGGTCATACAAAATCAATATTTTCGGGTCCCTAGTACACAGATATTTACAAAAAAGTTGGATAAAAATACTTTTTCTGAAGAAAAATTGGCGACATAAAATTTTAACATTATAAGCCAAATCAGAGAAAATTTAGCCAAAAAAAAAAAAATTATTTGTTAATAAAAATGTATTTATTATATCGATGTTCGTGTATATATCGAAAAAACCTTGCTAAAATAGCAACAATTTTTTTAGACCCAAAGTAACAAAACTGCGAGCTTGCAAAATATTTCACTGTGCTAGGGATTAGGGATTTATTCGCATTAAATAAAAAATACAATTATTTATTGATTTTATATTTTTATTATATAATTAGTTGTATATAAAATTAAATATTACATAAATTATAGATTATTAACTTTAAGGTATATAAATGATTGTTCATTTAAAATTGTATTTAAATGTTCGTATGTAAAGTCAAACAATTTCTATCTATGTTTCTTTCAGAGTTGGCTGCTGGACTTATTTAACCCCTGCCCCAGAGAAAAATGCTCTATAGGTTAATATTGTGGAGAAGTGCACTAAAATATTTATATTATGGATTTGAATTCCACATAAAATTGCCTTTCATTTAAGTATAATGATGTCGGCAGATGTTCCAGGGTGTTTTAAGGACCCCGTTAGGATTTTAAAAATAGATTTTTTTGGAATCGTATGTAAAGCTCTAAAATTTGCTAAAACAAGACACTTTAATTAATTAATCGAGTCATCAAATTAGCAAATATATTTAATATATTAATTAATAAATCGAGTCATCAAATTAGCAAATATATTCAGTAATTATATTAAAAAATACTTGAAAAATAGTACACAATTTTGAACAATTTTTTTTTATTTAAATAAATAAAGCCCCACAATCCGGATCATTGATTTGGCAGACTGTTTTCGAATTTGGATTCGTTTTTAGGTTAAAATACTTTTTAAAGTTTTATTACAAGTGTGTGCAAAATAAAGCAAGTTTTTTTTTAAATAAAACAACTTTTGGCTACCACTTTGAATTAATCTTTTGGATGATACAAGGCTTTAAAAATAAAACTTTTTTAAATTATTTTTGCCTTCCAAGCACGAATCCGTAATCAAAAAAGCTCTGTCAAAACATATTTGTAACATTCAATATTAAAAAAAAAAAAAAATTTGTTCAAAAATTTAAACTATTTTTTAAATATTTTTGAACCTACTAAATTGATTTGCAATTGTGGCACCTAGATTTATTTATCAAAGTTACTTGTACAATTTTACTAAGTCCAAACTTTTAAGCAAATTGTAGGGCTTTAAAGATAATTACCAAAAAATTCGATTTCCTAATTTTCAAGTTCCTAATGAAAGGTAATTTTATATGGAACTCAAATACATAAAATATATAAAAGATTTTTAAGCATTTCTCAGCCATTTTGACCTATAAAATATTTTATTTGCGCCAGGGTTAAAAAAATGAAATGCTTACAACTCAGAAAGGCGATTTGATAAATATTTTTTAACTTTAAAAGTCTGTGCAAAAACCTTCTCGAGTAGTATATATGTATATAAATTTTAAGCAGAAAACTTGTTTCACTCAAAAAAAAAAAAAAAGTTGTTAAAAACATATTTATTTCACTAAACACCATTTCGACGATAAATTTCAACCATTTTAAAGATTTTACTTAGGAAAATGTTGCTGTTTTTTATCAAATTTGTAAAATTATTTTAAAAATATTATATATGTTAGATATTTAACTTTGAAAAGTGATTGATAATCCTTGATCGCTTTACAGAATCTGGGCACAGGATATTTAAATATTTTTTAGTATTAATACTTAAATTAAAACAATAGACATTCAGGTGATGAAAAACAATGAAAAAAATTACAACTGATTTTCTTTATGATCTATATATATAAACAAGATTTTAAATCGTTATAAAATGAATTCTCGCTTTTAAAATACTTATTCTCTTATTCTTCTGCCCCTTTTTCTTCATGCTCATCATTTATTTCTTTTTCAATTTCCTTTTTAGTGTAATACTTGTCACATTTATGCTTTCCTGATTTATTTTTTTCCAAGAATGCATCATTTTGATCCGCTTGATGAATATTCAAAATACGCTCCTTGGGTTTATCTTTTGATTTTGGCAATACGACACTTAACACTCCATCTGATGATAATTTGCAAATTATATCATCGGCATTGTAACCTTTTGGCAACTCGTAACGTCGCACAAAATGACGTGATACATAACCGATGTCATCTGCTTTACGTTCGTTATGTTTACCTTCGATAACTATATGATCGTTAATGATTTTAACACTCAATTCTTTTGGTGTATAAATTCCCACATCAAGGTTTATATGAAAATCATTATCATTATTCTTTATAACACCATTTGATGGTACAAATGTTGAAGCATCGCCTTGGACTTTCAATTGACGGAAATATGGTGCCAGTTGTAAAATCAATTCCACGGTTGGCTTATCAATGGGTCGAACTTGTAGTGGATGTAGTCGACGATGCCGATTATTTCGATTATAATATGGAGGTGGACCTATTTTCAATACATGTGATGAATTTGTTAAATTCGCCATATTTTTAGCTTCCGTTTTTAGTCGTTATTGTAAATTGTAATTTGTAAACAAACAATTATAGTGAATAACTTATAGTTTGGATAAACTTTTATTTTTCTTTTACAATAATTTTACTTGTGTTGTATCCAGAGACTAAGGAAAATTCCTTGTTGTAAGCTCTTTATATAGGGAATATCTAGACGAATATGCTTATTAGGGTGCCACTAAATATCATTGTTTTTTTTTTTGTTCTCTCTCTGTGCCAGTGCCTAGGTAGGCAAATTGGTATAAAACTTATATGGGAAAGTTTGGTATAAAAGCGAACAAAAAGTCATATGGCCAGTTTAAGTAAAAATTCCATATTTTTACCCATAAACTACACACCCCACACAGAAAAAATTAACAAAATTATGTTTGTAATATTAAACATCTCTCATTTCATATTTTTTTGTAACTACTAAAAGTTGTTATTAATCGAATTTGAATTTTATCAAATATTTTTAATTACTTAAGGTTTTGTGATACTTTTTTCTGTGTAGACAAAAGACAATCTGATTATTGTACCCCGTAGTTTCGCCTCTGGAGCAGCAATTTTCCGCCAAATTTTCGTTTGTACAGATTACTGATCATCTTTCATGTCTTAGAATTGCACGTGTTTTTCGGGTTGATGCAAAAGAAATAATTGAGAATTAGAATATTTGCTACAACTTTTTCGAGATTTCGAGATTAAGCGCTGATATAAATTTGGAAGTTGAGAACCCCAGGTAGTGTGTGAAACGATAGCAAAGTGGTATGGTAAAAAATATTTTTTCTATGGTAAAAATGTTTTAAATTTTTATATGTGAAAAAGAATCGAATTTATTTGTTTTGTTTTCATTTTGCTTTTAAAAGCTTTCAAATTTTTAAGCTTCAAAAAATTCCATTCTTTGATCAAAAATTCTACTAGCCCTAAGGGCTAGTGAAATTTTATTCACCTCAAAACTGTCAAAAATTTACCAAGAAGCATACTTTGCTACCATTTCACACACACCCCTAGTAAAAAAATAATCTGGCACAATATTTAATCATATCTAATTTTATATTCCTTAATTTCTAAATAGATCCGAAAAAGTGGCAGATCAAATTAGATCCAGCAATATATTTGGGGATTTAGAAGGATCTAAATAAATCCGAAAAATGGCAGATAAATTTAGATCCAGCAATATATTCAGAGATTAAGTAAGATCCAAATTTAACCGAAAAATGCCAAATTGAATTGTTTTAGATTAGTTCCAGCAATATAATACACATTCCGAATCTACGATAGTTTATAAAAAAACGAATTAAAAAAACACCATATATTTATAGATGTGGTCATATATGGCACAATATACTGTAATTTTTAAAATACTAGAAGTAGCTCCAGAGGTGGTTCTATAAATATCTGATTACTTTTTTTAAACAAAAGTTTTGATTATACAGGCAAGCAGTTATTCAACAAGTCGTTCTTAGAAACAGAAAACTTGTCTGTTAAATTATTGTATAAGTTCTGAGAAATAATTCACTATTAAAAGTTCGCATATTCTGAAGCTATTTCAACCTTAGAATATATTTAAAAAGCCTCCAGAATAAAAATTGCTTTCAATTACCTAGAAAAATTGTTCAAAACTGTTAAAAAAAAAGTTGATTTGTCAATTGATTTGTAACTCTAAAGCTCAAGTCAGATAGTGACAGTTTTGTCAAACTTTGATATTTTCGCAAACACAACACACAATATTTTTAAGAATTTCCTAATGAATAGTGTTTGAAGGCAGCACTTGTTTATTTAGAAAATGTTCTAATTTCTCGAAAATAAAAACCCGGCCTTATGGACAAAATGTCGACACTGATTTTATTTATTTTAGCCTTAAGGATTTACTTCCACTAAATATGTGTGATCAGATTCCTTCCGAAAACCCCCAGATGCTAAGAACTGATTCTTTAAAAAGTCTCAGATTGCTTTGAATTTCCCTGAACAAACACTTTATACCACCAATGCAGCTGCGCGCTGTAGTTTCAACTTGATATTTCACAAAAAGCAGCACTGTGTTCTTATTGATGAAAGATATACATTTATTTTGCATTAAACGATTAATCGATTTATCACAAATATTTCCGAATAATCGACCCGAATAACAAATTAATCAATTTCCGTAATTTTTCGAATAATGCTCTAACCGGTTAACCGGCAGTGTCGAATAATTTGAAATACTTTTAGATAAAAAAAAAGAGTTTTGGTTTATTAAGTATTCGAAACCACGGTCAGTATTGAGTTCTCAATATCAAAATACTCGATACTTTTACAAACCTAATTACCAGTTTCTATAGGCAGCCTCGTACAAGAGCTTCTACTTTACAGGTGCTTAAAAAAATAGTGGCTTATATTTGCCCCAACAAGAAAGTAGGGCTAATAATTTTTAATTCCAAGGTTTTTTACAGATATTACTTTAACAAAAATATGGACAACATATATTTAAATTATGGTTAATTGGCCTTTCCAAAATTATTTTATATACTTCTCAAAAATCTACTAAAAAAACAATGTTAATGTTTGAAAATATAGAATTTCAAATTTTTATCACATGAGTTTAAAAAAAACTGTTTTCACACAACTTAAAGCCACCCTAATATACACATACCCACCTACTGCGATAGTATTCTTTGCCACCCAGTTAACATTAAGTTTGGTTATTAAAAAAGAAAATCATCACAGATAATAAATAAAATTGAACATTTAACAACATTAAATAAAGATTAAATCTGGAATAATTCTACGAAAAATATTAACGAGTACTTAGTTAACAATTACTAGACATTTTAATCTATTGATAAAGCAAATTTAAAATATCCGCAAATTTAAAATATTTCTGTTAATTAAAGATGTATTATTTAAAGGTTATCATTTATTTTTTTCACGTTAACATTGTTATGGTTTTTCTGCTTGTTGGGTAGATGCTGCAAAAAATGTTCTATGTATGTATTTTACTGGAATTTTGTGGAACATTTTCGTGTTTTCGTTAGGGATGTTTATTGCACAGTGGGGTGAATTCAATATAATCTGCAAATATTGTAGCCATTTCTAACCGATTGGTCAAATTGCACGTTGGCGCAAAAAAATAAAATTAATTATCCTGTTAATATATAAAGATAATTCGGATTTACCTTAAAAAAATTTGGAGAAAATGCAAAAAAAAAGTTTAATATTCATTTTAATAAAAACCGTGCGTATTATTTATCAAAAATGTTTTCTTCAAAGTTTCTGTTTACATACTTTAAACTTTAATGAGATATAAATTCTCTCTTATTTAAGTGATGTTTTGCACATAAGAAACCAGACTAATTTTAGTCATAACCTTGATGATTACGACCTTGCGATGGATACTGAAGAGGGGGGATAACGTCCTTCGTTTGTAAGAACAACAAATTTTTGATAACTTCATTCGCACGGTTTTTATTAAATCACAATCACAATATTATATAGTTAAAAACAATCTAAAATACTGATTAAATTAAACGAAATTCAGACCATTTTGTTGTTTATTTTAAATTATTGTTTAATAATTGACAAAAACAACCATCAATTTTTAACGGAAAAAACGTTGGAAAAAAACGATTTCTGTAGATTTTTTAAATTGAAATTTTTTTATTTGCATATAATTACAAAACACAACACGCACAGATGTATATATTTTTATATTCTATGTTTGTATATTTCAATAATTTCTTGTAATTTTTATTGAAATAATTTTGTATTTAAACAATTTTGATAAAAACAAGTAAGAGCGGCTAAATTCGGCTATGCCGAATCTTATATACCCTTCACCATGGTATTCTGAAGGAGATGAATACATCGTTGGAATCTACTACCTCATAGCTCTCCACAAACAAGCGGTATCCCCATTTATTTTTTCTTAAATGTCCAAAAATTTTAATCCAAAATAATATGTCATGTAAAATCTCAAATTTATATTTTTCCATATGTTTCAGCGCTTTTCTTGTCAAATTTGGCATTTTCTAGGCAAAAAAAAGTTGGCGACACTACTATTTATTTTTTATTTATATCATTCACAATAGTTGTGAAACGTATTTAACCTACGTATTTATCTTCACACTCTTATTAAACAAAGGGATTTTACTGGAAAAATTAGAGGTAGTCCTGGTTTTTTGCTAATATCTCAGCCATTTATTAACCGATCTGTCTGATTTTTAATAGCAAACAGAAATGGATCACATGTAACAGAAATAAAAAAGAATCAAGTCCTCATCATGTCTGGGTTCTTCGGAAAACCCATTTCAACACACAGACGGACAGACGGACAGACGGACATCGTTAAATCAACTTCGCTCTTCATATGGACCCAGAATATATATACTTTATAGGGTCTAAGATCAATATTGTAGAAATTACAAACGGAATGACAAACTTATATATACCCTTCCACCTATGGTGAAGGGTATAAAAAGGAGTTATACAGAAAACAACACAAAAATTAAATTTCATTTAACAGAAAATAACTACTCCTACTGAAATTCTTTTTTTTATAGTTTATTTCTATGAAATTCAAACAAACTCTACGTATTACTTTTTAAAAGCAGCTGAAGGCCCATGTTGCTATTGCTCATAATAATGTTAGTTTAAACTACAGTCGGTAACGGAAAATATATTGTTAGTGAATAAATAAAAAATTAAAACATCACTTCAAAGTTTGAAGTTCAAACAAATATCATACGGCAAAATGGAACTGCCATTTTTAATTTTAGTTTCAATATCGAGTTCAAAAATTTTTAAGTAACCAATTATCATCGAATCCGTACTGGTAAAATAAAAATTCCAAAACTTGAAATTGAGCAGTCTAAAAAAAGATTTTTAAAATCATTTAAAAAGATTTAATTTGTGTTTTCTTAGTCATGGCAAGATTTAAACTCATGCCCTCAGATTGACAAACAAAAACTCTGTCCACTATGCTTTGGTCATAAAAAAGATGTTTCAAACCCAAAACAAAAATTAAAAAAAAAATATTCGAAGATAACGAAAAAAATGATACCTGTATCCGGTCTTGAACTTGAAACCTTCTGGCGCCAATTATATATGCCACTGAAATTTTTACAAAACAAACACTGGCAAAACGTTTTTTGCATACGCTGGTAGAACATCCCAAATAGTAAGTGTTCTGCCAGTAAATAATTTTTAATTCCATTGATAGGGTTTCCAAAAATTTTCTACTACTGGCACTTTCTGACTTAAAACAAATTTTTAAATAAAATTTTTACAAGATTGTTTTACTCCCCCCTAATAGTGTAGCAATCTTTTTAGAATCAATTTTTGGATCGACTTAGCAATATCCCTTAGAAAGTTTACCTCGAAGTTTAGTTTTAAGAGGACAATCAAGTAATCAGTTAGATTGATTCTTTTTAATTTAAATAGCATTTTTCTCAAAAATTTTTTATTTAAAAAATAGCGTACACGCTGGAGGCGTAATTTTGATCCAAACTAAAAACAATAAATATATGATTTTCCATAAAATTCTCATATTGTTATAAAAAAAATTGTGCAAAGATAGCAAGACTACATAATACCCGACTATATTGTACCATATACCACAATATGATTTGGGTCATATTCCGGAAAGCGGATCAAATTCCGGGTGAAGCAATTTTAATTAACAGCGCAATAAATATGTGTAGTAATAAATGTGATAGATTCTCTGGTATAAATATTTTTGTCATCACAACATAGCGTAGGATATTGTATAATGCTGTAAAAACTCGTTAAAAAAATCAACGAACGTATCGGCGCACCAGACTATTCAAGTTTATGAAACTAGGAAATATTTATTAATAGCAGCAATTGCATTACCAATAATGGAACAACCCTGCCCAATGTTTTACCTCTAAAGTGAAAATAATTAGTTACTAAGCATACTAGCTCCTTGCATACTGCAAATCTATTTTTGGTTTTGATATTTTAATTTTTTTTTGTCAAATTGTTAACAAAAAATCAGTTTTCATTATATGAATTGTAACCAGTTATTTTTGCCTTACCTATAACTAGTTATTTTACTCCCTACTCGTAAGCTTACAGGCAACCAGCTACCTCCAATGACATTTCTGTGCTAAAATAATGACCTTATCTGGCAAAGTTAAACCAAGTACTGCTTGTTTTAAAACCCATTATTTGGTAAGGTTTTTTTTTTCCTGAGAATTAATACGTCATGTAAATGTCAACTCTTTTCGAGATAAATTCAAAACGGCAATCTTTAATTTTTTGGGATTGTTTCGATTTTTTTGGGGGTCTTAAAAATTTTCATATGTAAAACTTTTGGATTTCTTGCCACGTCAGATGACCGAAAGGACCATCAGTTATGTCTCTAGTACTACTTTCTGAATTGTGAAATTTTTAACTAAAGAACGAAAATACTATAAAAGCAATGAAGTTTTGGTAATTTTTAGAATTTTCGGCCTTTAAAATGATGTAAAAAATTAACTGGGAGGCACGGTTTTTCTTTCTATCCACTTCACCTGAATAAATTGATTAAAACTACCCTCTGTCCTGGTTTTAAATAAAGCTGACAATTGTTTGTTAATTTGTTACTTTATTATAAATGGTTTTTATAAAAAAAAATTGTTTTGATTTGTCATATAATGAATAATAAATATTTTAAATTTATACACTTTATTCATGTTTTATTTTAAATTAAATTAAATTTTATTTTGCTTTTTTTTTTGGTAAAGTTTAAATATTAGAATTAATAAATTTTAAGAATAATATTTAAAATAATTGTGATGCATTAATGAAATGTGTGATGTAATGTGAATTATAATGCAGTTGAATTCGATTTCGAACAGAGATCAAACATTTCCTTCGCGTCATTAGTTTTTGGATAATATTCCCATGCGAGGCAAGTTGCGATCGAAGCTCTTTAAGTTGATTTTATTATTATTGAATGGTTTCTTTCTCAATCTTTGATTACTTATCTTGCTCTACATCCTCATCAGCATTATTCTCAAATTTATTTTGTTTTTTTAAAGGTTCTTCATTTGGACCAGCTATTTGAATGGTTACAATTCGCTCCTTTGGTTGATCTTTAGGCTTCGGTAATGACACTGTTAATACTCCATCAGATGATAATTTAGAAACTACATCATCTGGATTGTGACCCTTTGGCAATTCGTAACGTCGCATAAAATGACGTGATACATAACCGATATCATCTGCCTGACGTTCATCATGTTTACCTTCAATAATTAAATGTTCATCAACGATTTTAACACTTAATTCTTCCGGTGCATATAGACCCACATCAATGTTAACGTGAAAATTTGTATCCTTATTTTTAACACCAACTGTTGATGGTACATAAGCCAGTTTATCCCCAATGTTACCATGAACATTCATCCGATGGATTTTTGGTGCCAATTCGGAAATTATTCCCATTGTATGCAAATCTATGGGTGCATTATTTTGTCGTCTTGGATTTAGATAACTATTCATAAAATTCATATTATTTGGAAATAGTTCTGATTTAAAGAATGGATCTGAATCAAAATTGAATGGGTATAGTAAGTTTGATGGTAAGTTTGCCATATTTAAACAATCCATTTATTTTATTTCTTTTTCTTATTATGTTTTTGTTTACAAGTTATTACGCCGTTGAAGTTATTTTTGTAACAATTTCACTGTAGTAATATCAAAAGACTAAAATATAATTTGAGTTTCATTCTGTTTATATAGGGAAAAGTTGTTTGGAAGACCATTTTGCCTAACTTTTTTATACATTGCAGACAGCATTCGTTTTTTGCTACCCAATAAACAATTGAAATGAAAAAGTACAGAAAAAGCCCATATACAATACATTTCAGTTTACAAACATATTTTAAGATTTTTTCTGGCAAAAAAAATATATTTTTGAACATGTGTACAGGCAATTAGATATTTATATGCTACCATATACATATATGTTTGAAGTATGATTCTTAATATTTTATTTTTATATATGTTTCCATGGAAACATTGTAATAATATTTTAATTTTCCCACCTAAACCACTATAGTTTCATCCGTAATGTAAATTTTATAATGATAAGCATATATGGGGAGCCGCAAAACAGAACGTGCTTTATTTTTATTGCTCATTTAAAATTTTTGGGAAATTAAGAATTACTTTTTTCAACCCCTTGTAAAACAGTATGAACATGGAAGTAGTAGGAATTTGATAAGATGTTGATGCATCACAATAAGTCACGACAATAATTGCTAAACATCCATGAGATCAAAGGACTTTTAAATGTGAAAAAGTCAAGTTTTGTGGAAAAAAAAAATGTGAAAAAGAACGTTTTGGTCTGCGAATTTTTAAACGGTTATTTATCCAAGAATACAACAATTTGCTCGTGAAAAATTACTAGTGTTTTCAATTATTCGACCCAGTCGGTTAATCGGTTAGGTCATTATTCGAAAAATGAAGAAAATTGAGTAATCGGTTATTCGGGTCTATTAATCGGAAAAATTTGCGATTAATCGTTTAATGAAAAATAAATGTATTTCTTTCATCAATAAGAACACAAAGAGAATCATGCCTTATAATCTTGGGCTTTTTCAGACGACTCTTTAAAAAGAAAATGTCAGACGTGTTCAGTGAAAGTAAACCCTTAAAAACGCAGTGATAGATAGTGTTTTACCGAAGTGGGACATTTTGCCGATAAAGTTGGTTTTTATTTCTTTTATATAAAACTGTCCTAAATAAACAAGAGCTGCCTTCAAAAAAATTCAATAAGAAATTCTTAAAAATATCTTATGAGAAGTTTTTGCGAAATTCACAAACAAAATTTGATAAAACTGCTTGACTCTTTCACGAATTCTTTAATATTTTTGACTAAACAACTTAATTCTACTGAAGTTCCTACTTCATCAAAATTTGTTGATAAATCAAATTAAAAACAAAATTACATGTTATTTTTTAGTTTTTATAAATTTTTTTATAGAATTTTAAATGAAACTGTTTTTTAGAAAATACAGTTTTCGAATTTAGAGCAATTTTGTATTATTATTTTATAACATAAGTAACGTCATAGTGCTTGTTAGGAATATACCTGGTCAAGTGTTTCATTGCTAAGGAGAAAAATATATATTTTAATAGGTTTTTTGTTAAAGCTCTGCTTAGAGGCTCTAGCTTTTCTAAAACTTTCCGTTCTAAAGAGATCTGTTAGTTGTCAGCTCGAAATAGATGTATACGGAGGTTGAAAGCTCTATTTAAATTTTTTTGGACATAAAAATATAATTGAATATTATTTTAAATTTATTTTTTTAAAGGAATTGAAACAAAAATAAAAATTGTCTATCATATTTCCTAAAGCCTATATAAAATTTGCTTTGATTCAGTCAATTCAAAAGTAATTTGATTTTAGTTTAATTTAGTTGAAGTCTTTTTCTACGATTTTCTTCCCAAAGAAAATAATGAAGTTTTAAGAAAGATTACAGAAAAACTCATATTAAAATTTTAACCGGTTAAACGATCCATTTTAATCGATTATTCTGGTCGAATAATTATTTGAGTTTTAAATTATTTGTTTCGACATTAACCAATATAGAGGCGTTTAATCGAGGAATCGGTTAATCGATTAACCGAATTGGAAACACTAAAAATTACAGTCCAAAACAGACGAAACAAAAGAAATTTGCATGAATACACAGAGAAAACAGATTTATTGTGACAACCAAATGTTTTGTAAACCGAAAGGTTCGTTGGGGGCCACCACCAATATATATATTTGTGGTAACAGAAATGCCAAATTAAGTTGGACAAAAAACTTGACATTAAGGTGTGACTCACAATTAACATCGTACATTATTGTTGGACCACCCTTTATATTGTAGATACTCCAGTCTTTTCCCAACATTAAAACTTGACCATGATTGGAATAAATTTTAGAATATTCTTCTATTGCATTTTTTTGAGATCTTTTTCAATACGACTAAAAGCTTTATGAGCTGGTAAAAAACTATGGAAATTCTTTTTTTGTCCGTCACATCCATCACAAAAAAATCATATAAAATAAATATCCTTTAAACATACAGTATTTAGATAATGATGGAAGATCCTATTTCATTAGATCCTCGACCTGAATGACGTAAAATGAGGGATTCCAATACAGAAATTGTAGAAGCCCAGTTTACGAGAGTAATAAGCTTCTTGAATAGGACATTTTGGCAACATTTGAACTTTTTGAACATGACTATAAAAAAACACGTTTTATGAAAAGGTATTGAATGCCAACCGTAATTGCATTTCATATGATCCAAAAAAATACATATATGGTTACAGGAGAACATTTTATATTTACAGGCAAACATATTATATAAGAAAGCAAATTATATTTCCAGCAGGGCGTTTTTATTATCTAGCGTGTGTATATTGGGATGTAATGAAATGAATTTAACAACAAAAAAAAAAGTCAAACTAATTTATAGTCGGCTATAAAATACCCTACACCAGGGCTGATAACACTATTATAGTAAGCGTCAGAGAACTGCAAAATCAACTTTTTTCTTGATTTAATCATACACAAAAATTCTTGTTCACATTTAATAATTCAACAAAATTCACTCTAGAATAAAATCAGCATCATGTTACTGAACGCGTAATTGGGATCAGTGTGAATCATCTGTCGATTATGTTTTATGCAAATGTAATCACTCAACAAAAAGTCAGCGTTGAATAAATCAGAAAAAACAACAAACAACGCGTATGAGTGTATTCATAATCAAAACTAAATAGAAACACATTTCATAAAGTTACATTGGGGTGGGACTTAAATCCGCTTTTTTAGAATTTGTATTAGTAATACAATACTAAAAATATTCTTCTTTGTGAAAAATATTTTTTTGGAAAAAAAATTTAGGTCGATATCTCAGGCCTGCCTTATTCCGAAAAATTTAAATATTGTCTAAATTTTTTTCATCTATTTTAATTGGAAAATAAGGCAATATTTAACTTTAACCGTATTGGGAGAGCCTGAGATATCGACCTAAAATTAAAAAAAAAAAATTTCACAAAAAACAATATATTTGGTATTACTAATAAAAATTCTAAAAAAACGGATTTTAGGCCCACCCTAATTTATGAAATGTATTTTTACAAAGCTACCTCCTTTTTATAAATAAGAAACTATTTTGTTTTAATTATGAATACACACATTTGATTTATTCTACATCAAAATAATTATTGTTGACAAAAACGAACAGAATAAAATCAATGGTATAAAAACGACCGATGATTAAAAATCAGTGACAACAATTTGCACGTCGTTTGATTGATTTAAAATCATCAAAAAATATGTGTGTTTTAGTATATTCAACGTTTGAATGCAAACACATATTTATTCTTGTGTTGATTGCGTATGAACGTTTTGCAATCAGCATTTGCAGTTCTCTGGTAAGCGTGCAAGTAGTTGCTAAAGCTCCTAAAAATTGATTCAAAAGTGCCCTGCAGAAGAAACTTCTAAAATAACCAGATTTTTTTGCTAAGTATTAGTAAGATAAGAACAGCAAAAATAAAACTGTTGATACACCAAATTTTTGTTATATTTGAGGTACATTTTAGTCAATTGAAAATTTCTTACTTAGGTAAAATTCTAATAAATTTTTTTACATACAAGACAATCCCTTCAACACAGAACATCGTTAACCAAATATCTTTGAGAATCAACAGATTTGCAAACAAAAAAAATGGGCATCGATTTGTTAATGCATATTTTTACATTTTTAGAAAAATATAATGCCAACCGCAAACAGGTCCTATAACTTTTTAATGATGTTTAACGGCAATTTTAAATTCTTATGCAACTTTTTAGAACAAAGAAGACTAAAATTAAATTGATCATATTGAAAACGTTCAAAAAAAAACATGTAAAAAAGGCTTAAATTCGGCTGTGCTGAATCTTTGAGTACCCTCCACCAATGTCCTTAAAAATATAAAAAACTTTAGAATTGAAATTATGGAGGTGAAAAATTATTTTGAGGTCAAAAACTTTTCTGGGTGTTAAAACAAATTTTGTGATTGAAAAAAAAAATTGAGGTGAAAAAAAATTGTGTAGCTAAGAAAAATTTTAGTGCCCATGTAAAAATCGAAATATATATGAACATGCATGATCATACATGGGCTTGTATATGATCATACATGGGCATACATGGTCATATACGTCCATAAATGATATCATATATGACCATATATCTTCGGATCCGAAATTTGAGGGTATATGGTGATATATGTGCATATATTATCATACATGCTCATATATTATTCATGTATGCTCGTATATGATCATATACGTCCATATACCCTCAAATTTCAGATCCGAAGATATATGATCATACATGAGATCATGTATGGTCATATATTGAACAATGTATGGACGTATATGACCATGTATGCCTATGTATGATCATATACAGCCCCATGTATGATCATGCATGTTCATATATGTTTCGATTTTTACATGGGTGGTGAAGAAATTTTTTTAAAATGAAAATATTTTAGTTGAATATAAAATATTATTGAATTCTAAAGGACTGGTTAAAAAACAAGAAAAAATATTTGAATTACCAGTCGCTACTAATCGTACTAAAATACACATTTTCACACATAACTATTTAACCGCTGCACCGATTTTGCTCATTTTTAATACCAAATTGCTCGGGAGGATGTAGTTAATCTAGGTAAGTATGAGCACCCCCGCTTGCATCTTTAATTGAGCTTAAAATCTCTTTTTATTTATAAAAAATCATTATAAATATTTATTTACCACAATATTTCATCACCACATTGGGTGACTCCTTCAGGGAAAATTATAATTTTCATTTATTAATTACACAGTACAACAGCCAATCTGGGGGGTGAGGTCACCAAGTCAGGGTGATGGTACTAGGCCAGTATAGTAAAACCCTCAAAGGGTTTGGCGTTCGTATGTTTCAGTTTTTTTATGACCTTTTAATTTTTTTCCTTATCTTGATGTTTTTTCGCTTAGTTGTAACATTTTGGCAAAAACGTAGTTTAACATAACTCGAGAACAACTTGTCCGATTTGGATGAAACAAATTTAGAAAAATTAAGAATTACAATTTCTCTATACCGTTTTCCTATATGCAACACTTTCAAAGTTAAAAATGAATGTATGAAGGGAAAAAAGTATTTTTTGCCTAAAAATTTAAATATTTTTTTTTTTTAAATTCATAAAAAATCCAAAATGGAAAAAAGTGCCAAAACTAATTACTGTCACATAACTCATGAGCAAAAAAAGGCATAGATCATGAAAATCGATGCACGCGTTTCTCATTTATTCACAATTAGGTAAATGTATGAATTTCAAAAATTTGCTCCAGATATGCACAACATTATTTGGAGAAAACATTGACACTCACAAGCCGAACTCTCTCATATTTTTCTACTGTACTAAAAGAGAAATATTGATGTGGCAACACTGGTTCTGTAATGTTCACATAAAACATGCATTGTCATTATACTTCTTCTCTTTCTCACACTGGTTCTGTGATTTTTGTCATTCAACAAGTGCCGACGAACGCGAACAGTAAAAGTGATTTTTCTCCAGTTTTTTAAAAGTGAACAAAACTGAACAGAATATGGAACTGTGCAAGCCAGATATAAATAGCTACTGCTGTCGTCAATATATCTCAACACATAAAAAAAAGGGAAATTTCAGTACTGATTTTGTACAAACATACGAGAATTGGGTACCAAATATAGTGTTTAAAAGCTGCTACAACCGTTTAATGGATTGGAAAAATAGAGGACGTGAAAGTATGCCATTCGGTATCCCAATGACTTGGACTAATCCTGGCGAAGGTCACAATCCATTGAATTGCTATGCATGTGCGAATAAAGGAGCCGCAAAAAGGATAAGAAAATCGTACAATTACGTTGGTGTTGCAAGTGCCGCAACACCATTGCCTCATTCGGACCACATTCCTGTGCCAAAAGCTTCTAGCCCAGATATTTTCTCTTCTACGACTGCTCCGACATATCATGCACGTGATGATCCCCCATATGAGCCATCAGTATCCAATGAGCCAATTTTAATAAATCAAAATAAGCTTGATTCAATTGTTGCCAAGTTGGAATTAACACAGCATAAATCGGAAGAGCTGGCTTTCATTTTGAAATGAAACAATTTGTTGGCACCCGGTGTGAAAGTCACAGCTTATCGAAGTCGTCAGGCAACACTCCAAAGTTTTTTCCTTGTGAATGATGAAAAAACTTCTGCATATTGCCCGGATGTAAGAAAATTGATGGACGCAATGGAAATAAAATATGAAGCAGATGACTGGAGATTATTTATTGACAGTTCAAAACTCAGCTTGAAGGCGGTTTTACTGCATAAGACCAATAAAAAACCTTCAGTTCCAATCGCCTATACAGAAACGAAAGAAACATATGATGGACTGGAAAATATTTTAAAAATGGTTAACTACGCCAAACATATGTGGCGCATATGCTGCGATTTAAAAGTTGTAGCAATGCTTTGCGGTCTTCAAAGCGGCTATATAAAATATATGTGCTTTTTGTGCGATTGGGACACACGATTTTCCGGTGACCAATATGCATGCCACGGATGGAAACTCAGAGAGCACAGCAGGTTACAAACGGCCAATATTATTCGTAAGCCTCTAGTGCCGAAGGAGAAGATATTGCTGCCTCCACTGCATATTAAACTTGGAATTGTTAAGAATTTTATCAAAACTGTCGCCAAAAGAGATGAAGTTTTCTTGTGTTTGAAACTAATTTACCCGAGACTCAGCGAAAGTAAAATTAAAGAAGGTAAGTTATAATATCACATTCATTTCCCATGATTTTCCATCTACACAAATTAATTTTTTCCAATCAGGCGTAGTAAATGGTCCAGATATACGAAAGCTGATTAAAAGTGACGCATTCAACAATATTTTGATTGACGCTGAATTGAATGCATGGCAGGCAATCAAAGAAGTAATAGAAGGCTTGTTGGGAAAGCATCGTTCTAACAACTACGATGTTTCTGTCGCAAATTGGTGTCCACATGTCCTTGAAAATCCATTATTTACATCATCATCTGGACTACTTCAGCAAACAATTGGCTACCGAATCTGATGAACAAGGTGAACGCTATCATCAAGTTGCTATGCCATTTGAAATGAGGTAATACTGATATTTTTTTTTCAAACTCATTTTAATAAAACGAAAACTTACAGATATAGAGGCAAAAAGTCGCCGAGTGCAATAATTGCGGAAATTTGCTGGTGGAGTAAGCTTGTGTGGCAAGACAAGGATGATCTTGATGATAAAGAATTTTCAGGAGATGCAGAAGGGCCAACAGTGGAGTCACACATTGACATTATGTGTGGTTCAGAAACTGATGATAGCGATGAACGCGATGCCACTAGTCCCGAACAACCACCATCGAAAAAGTCTAGGCAATATTTATTAAAATAAATAAAAATAAATAAAATAAAAATAAAAAATTATAAAAATGTTTACTTAATTTTTTTAGTAGTTTATGGCCAGAAGTCTGGAGTAATTGGGGAAAATTTATAAAAAAGGCGATAAATGACACTTTTTTGAATAAAAACAAATATCAATATTCTTGTCAAAATGGGATACCTTCACTTAATTGTAAATAAAAGCAGAACGCGTTAATCGATTTCTATGATCTATGTCGCATTTTGTTTATAGGTTATGTGACTTTACATGAAATTAATAACACTTGATTCTTTTTTCCGTTTTGGATTTTTTATGAATTTAAAAAAAAAAAAAATTAATTTTTAGGCAAAAAAATATTTTTTTTCTCCACAAATTTATTTTTACCGGCAAAACTGTTGATTATAAAGAAAAACGTTATATGAACGGATTAAAGAAATTGTAATTCTTAATTTTTTTGAGTTTGTTTTAGCAAAATCGGACAAGTGGTTCTCGAGTTATGTTAAACTACGTTTTTGCGAAAATGTTACAACTAAGCGAAAAAACATCAAGATAAGGAAAAAATTTAAAAGGTCATAAAAAACATACGAACGCCAAACCCTTTGAGGGTTTTACTATACTGACCTAGTACCATCACCCTGACTTGGAATTTCTCACCCCCCAGACAATAATCCCAAAAATGTTCCATAGTGTTACTAATTATACGAAAAAATTTCCCCTGAGGAAGTCACCCAATGTGGTGACGAAATAAATATTTATAATTATTTTTATAAATAAAAAGAGATCTTAAGCTCAATTAAAAATAAATATACCCTTAGCATATATGGTGAAGGGTATAATAAATAATAAATGCATATTTTTAGATTTTTAATACACATTTTATGTACATAAAACACTATTAAAAATGCATGAACTTCCTTGCCCTATTAATCACCAAAAGCATTAATTTAATTTCAGTTATTTCAACTTTTGGTCAATGAATTCATTTCCTTTTAAATTAATTCCAAGGAATTAAATTCCCTAAAGGAATTAACTTCATCTTCTAATTTTCTGGACTCATTTACTTAATGCCCTGAAGAACTTTACTTTTCACCAAAGCCCCATTTTCATAATTTGGCCTTTAACTGACAGATTTGTTGTTGTTTCTCCATATAAAATTTGAATTTAACTATTTAATTTCAACGGGACATTTAATAATCGGATCTAAAACTATAAAATTAACAAAATTAATAATATTTATAAGATTTTAATAATTTTGATTTAACTAATATGTCATTGAAGCTGTTCAAGGACTTTATTCATGGACTTTATTAAAATCTGTTTTAGTTAAACTAACATTTATTTATTTTCATTTTATAGTTTTAGGCAGGGACCCGATATTAATATTTTTAAAACGTTTTATTTTGCCTTTTCATCAATAAAAAACAAACACTGGTGTTCAAAATAATTTATTTTTCAATATGAATTTTTTATTTTAATAAAAATTCAAAATGTTTCTTTTTGTTTTCGAAAACAAAAATTTAAAAATCTTTACTGATATTAATCAACAAAGTTGAAAATTATATTCATCATTGATGAAAAAAGTACAAAAAATGAAACAAATAAAACAAACAAAATTAATTATTATATTAAATAAAAAAATATAAAAAAAGTTAATGCATTATGCGTTTTTCTAGAACGTAATAAATTTAATACGAATAAAGAAAAAAAACAATTTTTTAAAAAAATTCAAAAAAACGTTTTTTGTCAACTTTATTTTTGAACTTTGATATTTATTATAGTGGATATTTTAAAATATTCATCATGAGGGATATTTTCGTTTGAA
Source organism: Eustalomyia histrio (assembly GCA_949748255.1). Taxonomy (NCBI): domain Eukaryota; kingdom Metazoa; phylum Arthropoda; class Insecta; order Diptera; family Anthomyiidae; genus Eustalomyia; species Eustalomyia histrio. The sequence goes on along the minus strand of OX456524.1, from coordinate 106,185,228 downwards.
AACATATTCTTTATTTTGTTTTTGGAATTGTTATGAAAAAACTTTTGAAATGAAAAGATATTTATTTTTGGTAAAAACTTAAATTTTTCTAAACACTTAAATTTCGGTAAGTAAATGAAAAATTGCATTTCTTCAGGGAATTAAAAGATAACGTTAACTCCTCTAAGAAGTTTAATGAAAATCTAAATTCCTTAATGGAATTAAGTGTTCATTTGAATGAGTTCAAGAGGAATTCTTTCACTACCCAGCAAAAATGAAGCTGCCAAAGAAGCAATAAAAGCATCACTACTATGGCAAAGGCATTACTTCTTTTCTAATGGTTTCATCGATGAATTTAACATTAGCGTGTCATAGGATGGAAGTATTCAAATGTAGCTACTAGCATTACTCATACTTTACTCTAAGGAAGCAATGATAATACAATGATTAGGTTATTCTGATGGATGAGTGGAAAATGTTCATATACTTTGTAGTATTTAAGCTTTGATGAAAATTCAATTCATAAGAATGCAGAAAAATTAGTTTAAAGAAGCGAAATTTATGCATTGATATACAAATACTCTTTATTAAAACAAATAAATAATTCTGCATTAGTGAAGAAGCATTTTTGAAACATTTTTCAAATATTTTAATGAATTTTTAGACAAATTTTAAAATATTTTTGGATAATTTAAAAACTGTTTGTACAATTTGGAAATATTTTTCGACAATTTTGAGATATTTTTGAACAATTTTAAATAATTTTTGTACAATTTAAAAACATTTTTGGGCAATTTAAATTAATTTTTACAAAATTTTTAAAATTATTTTGATAAATTCTGCATTTAAACTGGAAATGGTGTAGTGTTAAATAATAAACATAATGCAAAAATGCACAGATTGCGTCCTCATAAATATTTAAGGCTGAAAAAATGCAAATGACAGGCCAGCTATTTTCAAGTAAAGGTTAAAAAAATCTGTTTTTCTTGATATTTCAAAACTTTTATAAAAATTGCAAAACTGAATGAGGGTTAGAAATTTTAAACTAAAATATAAAAAATGATTAAATAAAAAAATTTAAAAATTTCATCAGAACTATTTTTTCAATTTGAATAAATGCTTTAGATTTAAAAAAATATACGATATACTATACCATATGCTTTAGAAGTAATGAAGAGTGATTTTTTAAGATATGCATCGGGTTTATATCCAGATCACTGCATTTGAAATATGAACTCATCAATTCTTTGGAAGTGCCTTAGAATAACACGAAAAAATGATAAAAGAATGTCAACTGAAGTTTAGGAAGCAATGAAAGGAGTTATAGTCACAGAATGACTACCACTTTTTTTTGCTGGGTAAAGTAAGAATTCCTTTTGAAAAATCGGTTATTAGTTTTTTCTTACTAATAAATTCATTCCTTAAATTAAAAATATTTATTTAAATTTTTAAAAAATTTATTCTGTGTACCACAATGTAATGTAGGGTACAAATATCTGGAGTTTTCTGGAATATATTTGGGTGTGCACATGAACATCTGTGTGTTGTTATATTTTGATGTACAAGGGGTTGTACGTATACAGACTTTTAAGGGGTTCGTTGTAAAAGATAATTTTTTTAAATATACTTTGTTACTTCCAAAAATATGGAAAAAGGTATCCCGATGTTTTTTCCCCAATCTTAATGAAATTTGGATGTGTAAGAGAGGAGAAAAAAATAAAATTAAGGTATTTTTTAGCGACCCAATGTCAGGTCAAACTTACGTTTTTTATTATCCTGGTAATTGCATGCGACCTGGTTTTTGTTGGTACTCGACGTTTTGGTTAATATTTATAAATAAAATCCAAATGTAATAAATATGCAAATTCTTTAGATTTTTTCAAAAATTTTTTATTTTTGTGTTAAAAATTTATTCTTCAAAATATTATGCGCCAGTTTACACCGTGACTTTTTAGCATGTAATTATTGCGTGCAATTCTTGTTTGATGGCGAACGGGGTAGAGAAGCAAGGGGGGCATCAAAAACGCATGTTTTTGTTATTTCTTTGTCGAACTAATATGTATTCCTCTTTTGTTACTTCATTCACATTGGGTTTTTGAGCAAAAATAGCCACAGTATAAATAAAAACATATAACATTGCAACTTTAAAAAGGGAATTGAGAAAAAAGCATGCAATCAACTGCAACGTATAAATAAATTTGCTATATATCTGTTTGTTTGTTTGCATGCTAATTTTTATTTTACTAATTTTATTCTCTTAAATTTGTTTTTGATGTTAAAATTTAATCTTTTTAATGCAGTTTTGTTGACAATTCTTTTGTTCTTTCTAAGTTTACAATTTTTTACTATAAAGTATGGTGCATTGGTTTTTCCGTGGAAAAATTTCACTCAAGCTTTAATGATAATTAATAATTTTTATATTTTTTATAAACCCAAAATATTCACTAGAAAAACAATTGTCTTATATATTAAACTTGCGTAAAATGTTCACGTCCAATTCATTATTACTATGCTTAAATGTAAACAAACAGGCCTACTAGATCAACAGAATGTTTCAATATCACTCAAGTTTATTTTTAAAAAATTTAGAATTATATAAAAAAAAAGCTTAAATTAATTAAACAGCATTTTTAATATTGTCAAAATCTCTAAGTTCGCATCATTAATCATTTCTCATGACGTAAAGTGAATCGATTTAATTTTTATACTTTGCCTGCAAAAACAAGTGGCCTCACAGCAAGGTTTTCGGGTTTTACCTGGAAAAGCTGTTATACTCCATATAAAAAAAAAATATTTTTCACGAAAATACGTTTTATTAAAAATTTAGTACAATTTGTTTTCACGCAAATTTTAATATATTATTTTTCAAATGAAAAAGTGACATTTTGTATTAATTGTGGCTGTGTCTCTCTTATTTAATAAAAAAAAATAATTTTCCACAATTTAAATAACGATTCGAGATCATTAAAACTGTAGTGCAATTTTATCACGCTAAGAACAATTTACTATGCTTAATAACTAAGCCCCATTATCGCAATTTCTCGTTAGCTACTACTTGAGACTTTAAATCACACATTTGTTGTTGTTTCCCATATAAAATTTGAATTTAACTGTAGGTTTAATTTTATATTTGTCCATAAATCTTCAAAACACAGACCAAGTAAAAAGTTTTTAAAAATCTTTACTAACGTGTTTAAAAATCATAATATTAACATAAGCTAAAAAAGTATAATATATTTAAAAAATAAATGCTAAATTGTTTAATATTTAACCAGGCCCGCTGAGTCCACTTTTTGAGAAAATTGAAAGAAAACTGAAAGTTTGAAATTGGTACGATATAATTTTTTTAGGTGGACCGACCCTTGGTATGAAAATCCTAATATTTTTGTTTCCTATTTGGCCGAGATAAGGTCAAAATAATTAAACTGCCTGCTACGAGTCTTAAACATTTTTACAAACTTCTTGAAAAAAATAAATAAAAATGTTTTATTGCGATTTTGTGTTTAGCAGACCAGAATGCATAAAAAATATATCTGCTTTCAGTGCGCAAAATGGCTGTAAACTAGTGTTGACAATATTTATGTCAGCGCTAAAAAAAACTGTTTTTAAATAATATAAAACCATTCATGATTTCATGACCATATATCTTCGGATCCGAATTTTTAGGGTATATGGTCATTAGGGTCGTCCAAAAAAATATCAGAGTTTGAATTCGCAATCTCCACCATGTTGCCCCTATTCCTTAATGTCTAAAAACTCTCTGTGCCAAGTTTCAGCAAAATTCGTTTATATTTAGAGGTAGCACAAGAAGTCAACTTTTAAGAATTATTAATTTGACGTTAGAGTAATTTATAGAAAAAGTAGGGTTGGCTTTAAATTGACTTATTTTTTAAACTATACACTATTAATTAACAAGTGTTTCCAATTCAGTTAATCGATTAACCGATTAATTTTTTAATATGAATTTTTCTCTTATTTTTCTTGAAACTTCCTAATTTTCTTAACTTTAGCAAGAAAATCGAATAAAAAAAACATTAACTAAAATACAATCAAATTCTTTTCAAATCGACTGAATCAAAGCAAATGTTATATAGAATTTAAAAAATATGATTGACAATTTTTATTTTTGTTTTAATCCCTTTAAAAAATAAATTTTAAAAAATAATTAAATGTCCATAAGATAGAGCTTTCAATCTCCGTATACATGTATTCCGAGCTGACAATAGATTTCTTTAGAACGGGAAGTTTTAAAAAAGCTAGAGCCTCTAAAAAGAGCTTTAACAAATAACCTTTTAAAATATATATTTTTGTCCTTAGCAATGAAACACGTGACTAGGTATATTTCTAGCAAGCACTATGACGTTACATATGTTATAAAATAATAATACAAATTGGCTTTATATTCGAAAACTGTATTTTGTAAAAAAAAAAGTTTCATTTAAAATTTTTTGAAAAAATTTCTATAAACTAAAAAATAACATGGAATTTTGTTTCTTATTTGATTTATCAACAAATTTTGATGAAGTAGGATCTTCAGTAAAATTAAGTTGTTTAGTCAAAAATATTTAAGAATTCCGCTTATTTGAATTCTTATTTGCATTAACACAGAAAAATCGGTGAGGAATATGCGTGAAGCTTAAACCAGGTAGTGAAAGAATCAGGGAATAGAGGCAGTTCTATCAAATTTTGTGAATTTCGCAAAAACTATTCATATCATATTTTTACTGATTTGTTATTGATTTTTTTCTTTTTAATTTTCTGGACAGTGTCATATAAAGTCCAACTTCGGTAAAACACTATCTATCACTGCGTTTTTAAGGGTTTACTTCCACTGAACACGTCTGACATTTTCTTTTTAAAGGGTCATCAGATTCCTTTGAAAAACCCCAAGATTAAAAAATCTCAGGATGCTTTGAATTGTCCTAAACAAACACTTTAGAAACCAACACAATAGACTTAACTTGATATTTCAGCAAAAATGAGCTCTTTGTATTCTTATTGATGAAATAAATAAATGTATTTTGTATTAAACGATTAATCGCCAATTTCTCCGATTAATCGACCCGAATAAACGATTAATCAATTTTCTTCATTATTCGAATAATGTACTAACCGATTAGCCGGCAGGGTCGAATAATTGGAAACACTAAATTTAACAAAAATTTTCCAATATAGTCTTAATTAATGCACGCTGAAAAAACACGACGTGCTGGAAATATAATATGCTGGTAATATACATATACATATTTGGAAACGCTGTAAGTTATATTTTCCGCATTTATAACACAATATGCTTGCCTGAAGATATAATATATTTGCTTGAAATCATATATATGTTGGGGGTCCTTTAAAATGCATCCACCGGCAAACATATATATGTTTGACTGGAAATATATATATATATGTTTATCATTATTATGTTTGCATCCCACAAGTATAATAATGATAAAATTACAATTTCAAATATATGTTTTTTTAGGTGGGAAACTACAAATATTACAATTTTTGCCTGGAAAAAAATAAAATACTTGGAAATCTACTTCAAATATACATATGGTGTTTCTAAGCAAATATATATTTGCCTGTAAACATATTCAAAGGTTTCTTTTTCCTGCGTGTGTGCATAAAAGAAATATGAAATTTAAAAAAATTCAGTAACTTTGAAAATACAAATTTTAGTCAAAATATCAAAATTTTTTGGAAAGATGTCAGTAAAAATTCAACTTATGTGAAAAACTTTCTCAAATCAGATCTTAATTTTTAGGAAAATTATGAATCTGCAATCAAATTAAAAAAAAATTTTGTGGTTTTTAAATTATTCGCGGCTTTTGAAAACTCAACAAAATAAGATTTTTTTTAAAAAATTCAAGTTCGTGTACTTTTGCAATCTACTTTCATTAGGCATGACATTGTTTTTAATTTATTTCTGAAATACAATTGACTATTCTGAAATACAATTGACAATTTCTTAATTACAATTGACTATTCTGAAATACAATTGACTATTTCTGAAATACAATTGGAAAAGGTGCATAAGTTCTTACTTATTTGGAGGAAAAATTGAAATGAAACTCCAAAGAAACTTTTTAACAAAATTTGGCCAAATTTGTCTTGAAATTAAGAAAAAAATTGATTTAAAATTTGGTAAAAATTTCAAAAATATACAAAAATTTTACTATTGAGAAATAAATTTTTATTAGAAAACAGTAAACAGAACATGATCTTAAATTTTACTGTTAGTTAGGAAATATTTCCTTGGTTTTAAGAAAAATTTTATTTTATTTAAGTTCATTAGATATTTTTTTTACTAAAAACTAGGACTTAACTCCCTAAAAATAATTATTGCGTGCAATTCTTGTTTGATGGCGAACGGGGTAGAGAAGCAAGGGGGGCATCAAAAACGCATGTTTTTGTTATTTCTTTGTCGAACTAATATGTATTCCTCTTTTGTTACTTCATTCACATTGGGTTTTTGAGCAAAAATAGCCACAGTATAAATAAAAACATATAACATTGCAACTTTAAAAAGGGAATTGAGAAAAAAGCATGCAATCAACTGCAACGTATAAATAAATTTGCTATATATCTGTTTGTTTGTTTGCATGCTAATTTTTATTTTACTAATTTTATTCTCTTAAATTTGTTTTTGATGTTAAAATTTAATCTTTTTAATGCAGTTTTGTTGACAATTCTTTTGTTCTTTCTAAGTTTACAATTTTTTACTATAAAGTATGGTGCATTGGTTTTTCCGTGGAAAAATTTCACTCAAGCTTTAATGATAATTAATAATTTTTATATTTTTTATAAACCCAAAATATTCACTAGAAAAACAATTGTCTTATATATTAAACTTGCGTAAAATGTTCACGTCCAATTCATTATTACTATGCTTAAATGTAAACAAACAGGCCTACTAGATCAACAGAATGTTTCAATATCACTCAAGTTTATTTTTAAAAAATTTAGAATTATATAAAAAAAAAGCTTAAATTAATTAAACAGCATTTTTAATATTGTCAAAATCTCTAAGTTCGCATCATTAATCATTTCTCATGACGTAAAGTGAATCGATTTAATTTTTATACTTTGCCTGCAAAAACAAGTGGCCTCACAGCAAGGTTTTCGGGTTTTACCTGGAAAAGCTGTTATACTCCATATAAAAAAAAAATATTTTTCACGAAAATACGTTTTATTAAAAATTTAGTACAATTTGTTTTCACGCAAATTTTAATATATTATTTTTCAAATGAAAAAGTGACATTTTGTATTAATTGTGGCTGTGTCTCTCTTATTTAATAAAAAAAAATAATTTTCCACAATTTAAATAACGATTCGAGATCATTAAAACTGTAGTGCAATTTTATCACGCTAAGAACAATTTACTATGCTTAATAACTAAGCCCCATTATCGCAATTTCTCGTTAGCTACTACTTGAGACTTTAAATCACACATTTGTTGTTGTTTCCCATATAAAATTTGAATTTAACTGTAGGTTTAATTTTATATTTGTCCATAAATCTTCAAAACACAGACCAAGTAAAAAGTTTTTAAAAATCTTTACTAACGTGTTTAAAAATCATAATATTAACATAAGCTAAAAAAGTATAATATATTTAAAAAATAAATGCTAAATTGTTTAATATTTAACCAGGCCCGCTGAGTCCACTTTTTGAGAAAATTGAAAGAAAACTGAAAGTTTGAAATTGGTACGATATAATTTTTTTAGGTGGACCGACCCTTGGTATGAAAATCCTAATATTTTTGTTTCCTATTTGGCCGAGATAAGGTCAAAATAATTAAACTGCCTGCTACGAGTCTTAAACATTTTTACAAACTTCTTGAAAAAAATAAATAAAAATGTTTTATTGCGATTTTGTGTTTAGCAGACCAGAATGCATAAAAAATATATCTGCTTTCAGTGCGCAAAATGGCTGTAAACTAGTGTTGACAATATTTATGTCAGCGCTAAAAAAAACTGTTTTTAAATAATATAAAACCATTCATGATTTCATGACCATATATCTTCGGATCCGAATTTTTAGGGTATATGGTCATTAGGGTCGTCCAAAAAAATATCAGAGTTTGAATTCGCAATCTCCACCATGTTGCCCCTATTCCTTAATGTCTAAAAACTCTCTGTGCCAAGTTTCAGCAAAATTCGTTTATATTTAGAGGTAGCACAAGAAGTCAACTTTTAAGAATTATTAATTTGACGTTAGAGTAATTTATAGAAAAAGTAGGGTTGGCTTTAAATTGACTTATTTTTTAAACTATACACTATTAATTAACAAGTGTTTCCAATTCAGTTAATCGATTAACCGATTAATTTTTTAATATGAATTTTTCTCTTATTTTTCTTGAAACTTCCTAATTTTCTTAACTTTAGCAAGAAAATCGAATAAAAAAAACATTAACTAAAATACAATCAAATTCTTTTCAAATCGACTGAATCAAAGCAAATGTTATATAGAATTTAAAAAATATGATTGACAATTTTTATTTTTGTTTTAATCCCTTTAAAAAATAAATTTTAAAAAATAATTAAATGTCCATAAGATAGAGCTTTCAATCTCCGTATACATGTATTCCGAGCTGACAATAGATTTCTTTAGAACGGGAAGTTTTAAAAAAGCTAGAGCCTCTAAAAAGAGCTTTAACAAATAACCTTTTAAAATATATATTTTTGTCCTTAGCAATGAAACACGTGACTAGGTATATTTCTAGCAAGCACTATGACGTTACATATGTTATAAAATAATAATACAAATTGGCTTTATATTCGAAAACTGTATTTTGTAAAAAAAAAAGTTTCATTTAAAATTTTTTGAAAAAATTTCTATAAACTAAAAAATAACATGGAATTTTGTTTCTTATTTGATTTATCAACAAATTTTGATGAAGTAGGATCTTCAGTAAAATTAAGTTGTTTAGTCAAAAATATTTAAGAATTCCGCTTATTTGAATTCTTATTTGCATTAACACAGAAAAATCGGTGAGGAATATGCGTGAAGCTTAAACCAGGTAGTGAAAGAATCAGGGAATAGAGGCAGTTCTATCAAATTTTGTGAATTTCGCAAAAACTATTCATATCATATTTTTACTGATTTGTTATTGATTTTTTTCTTTTTAATTTTCTGGACAGTGTCATATAAAGTCCAACTTCGGTAAAACACTATCTATCACTGCGTTTTTAAGGGTTTACTTCCACTGAACACGTCTGACATTTTCTTTTTAAAGGGTCATCAGATTCCTTTGAAAAACCCCAAGATTAAAAAATCTCAGGATGCTTTGAATTGTCCTAAACAAACACTTTAGAAACCAACACAATAGACTTAACTTGATATTTCAGCAAAAATGAGCTCTTTGTATTCTTATTGATGAAATAAATAAATGTATTTTGTATTAAACGATTAATCGCCAATTTCTCCGATTAATCGACCCGAATAAACGATTAATCAATTTTCTTCATTATTCGAATAATGTACTAACCGATTAGCCGGCAGGGTCGAATAATTGGAAACACTAAATTTAACAAAAATTTTCCAATATAGTCTTAATTAATGCACGCTGAAAAAACACGACGTGCTGGAAATATAATATGCTGGTAATATACATATACATATTTGGAAACGCTGTAAGTTATATTTTCCGCATTTATAACACAATATGCTTGCCTGAAGATATAATATATTTGCTTGAAATCATATATATGTTGGGGGTCCTTTAAAATGCATCCACCGGCAAACATATATATGTTTGACTGGAAATATATATATATATGTTTATCATTATTATGTTTGCATCCCACAAGTATAATAATGATAAAATTACAATTTCAAATATATGTTTTTTTAGGTGGGAAACTACAAATATTACAATTTTTGCCTGGAAAAAAATAAAATACTTGGAAATCTACTTCAAATATACATATGGTGTTTCTAAGCAAATATATATTTGCCTGTAAACATATTCAAAGGTTTCTTTTTCCTGCGTGTGTGCATAAAAGAAATATGAAATTTAAAAAAATTCAGTAACTTTGAAAATACAAATTTTAGTCAAAATATCAAAATTTTTTGGAAAGATGTCAGTAAAAATTCAACTTATGTGAAAAACTTTCTCAAATCAGATCTTAATTTTTAGGAAAATTATGAATCTGCAATCAAATTAAAAAAAAATTTTGTGGTTTTTAAATTATTCGCGGCTTTTGAAAACTCAACAAAATAAGATTTTTTTTAAAAAATTCAAGTTCGTGTACTTTTGCAATCTACTTTCATTAGGCATGACATTGTTTTTAATTTATTTCTGAAATACAATTGACTATTCTGAAATACAATTGACAATTTCTTAATTACAATTGACTATTCTGAAATACAATTGACTATTTCTGAAATACAATTGGAAAAGGTGCATAAGTTCTTACTTATTTGGAGGAAAAATTGAAATGAAACTCCAAAGAAACTTTTTAACAAAATTTGGCCAAATTTGTCTTGAAATTAAGAAAAAAATTGATTTAAAATTTGGTAAAAATTTCAAAAATATACAAAAATTTTACTATTGAGAAATAAATTTTTATTAGAAAACAGTAAACAGAACATGATCTTAAATTTTACTGTTAGTTAGGAAATATTTCCTTGGTTTTAAGAAAAATTTTATTTTATTTAAGTTCATTAGATATTTTTTTTACTAAAAACTAGGACTTAACTCCCTAAAAATAATAAAAAATATATATATTTTCTAACATCAAGTTAAATAACACTTTTTTTAAGTGAAAATTATCCCAATCCTGCTTCTATGGTAAAGGTAATATATTTTACCATATATTTTAAAGTACTTTACACTCATTTTCCCACTTTCAGAGGACTTCCGCTTTGTGAGGACACTGCTCTTAACAAGCTTTTTGCTATACAATTTTGTCTTAAAACTAAATTGAATTATGCTAAACTCATGTCTTTAAAATATAAATTAAATTTCATTAGCAAAAAGGTAAACAAATTAAAAAAATTTTCTGCAGGATATTCTGAAACGTAATAAATTGTGACAAAGTCAGATCCTTTTCGTAGTTAATTAACGGTTCTGCTTGAGAGAACCACCAAAAGGGACGCCCTAAGAGACACACGGCATCTATGGCTAAGAAACACTGGGGGTCCTTTGTCTTCTTAAATTAAATAATTTAAGGAAATTGTTGCAAAAATACAAAATATCACTGTTACATTTCTTCTTATTATTGGAAAATGGAAAACTGTCATAAGTTCATTTTATGGGATTTTTAGCTTAAACTTTATTTGACATATACAAATTTAAACTTTTTTATAACTAAGTGAAAAAAATAGTTCGATAAATATAAAGTTTAATAAGCGCTTCGTCAATTATAGGAAAGCCATTATGCCGTAATGTATAAAATGTGCTTGCGATATTTTGTATTGTAGTCAGCAAACAAAATTATTACAAAAACCACAAATTCGAAGTTTTTAACCTTTTGCTAACAAAAGTTAAAAAAAAATATTTTCAGCTACTTTAAGTTCAATGTTAAAGACTATTAAGATTAGAGATGGGCATGTGAGCCATTTTTGAATGACGCACCAAAAATTACAATCATGCACGATAAATTTTTTAAATGGTTATTTTAATTTGTTTTCTTTAATAATATTTTTTCTTGGAAATTAGGAAAACTAACTAGTTTGTTTTTAATTTATTGTTTTTTTTTTGGAATAGAATATTGAAAATAATTTAAACGTTTTCCAAGTTGCATGAAAATTGTCCTTAGAAATAGTTCATCAGTTTCTAAAATCAAGTAAATTTTTATTATTACATAGGAAAACATTTATTACTTTTTGTTTTTAATTGTCTGAACTGATTTTTATAAAACAATTCTTCAAAATTAGAAAGTGGTATACTTAAAAACTGAATTTGGAAATGGCTTTCTTAAATTTAGTTAATTTTACTACTCGCGAACAAAAAATGAACACACATCAAGTTCAAGTAACATACTTTCTCATTTCAAGTTAGACACATTTTTTGAACTAAATGACAGTAAATTATGTTTTATATTTTTTTTTAACTAAACTTAGTTTTATTTTATTTTAGGGTGCAATTTTCTTAATACTAATATTTTCTTAAAAATTGATAAATTTTTAATAAACTTGTTTTTTTCCTAAAATCAAGAAATATTACTTAGGAAAGATATGATTTATTTTTTAGTATATAAACATAGCAATTTTTATTAACTTTAAGAAAATTTTTCTAAGTTTAAGTTAAAAATTGAGGAAAATTTGTTAACTATTTTAAAAGAAATTTTGCATTAATTTTTAGATCATACCTTTTTTTTAGTGTATATTTCGATTTTTACATTGGTAAACAAAATTGTATCGGTTTTCTCTTTAAACATCAAATATGATCCATTCTCTAACACAAGACAAATGATACAAAATTATAATGCCAGGACTGCCATAAATAGTTTTTTATAAAAATTATTTTTTTTTATTTATTAAATTCTCAAAAATGGTATAATTAAAATTATAAGAAAATTTTTATTACTAAACGCTTAAAAATTAATTGTAAATTTAACTTTCGTAAAGTGAAACACTTTAATATTTATTAAAGAAAATTTAAATCGTAACCCATTCTAAATATGTTACAAGGCAAAAATTACTAAAAAATATATCGAAATCCTGTATGAGTTAGAAATTGCAAACTTTTTTTAAATAAAGCGTACACAGAGAAAACAGATTCATTGTGACAACCGAATTTTTGGCAACTGTATAGATTGGTTTGTATTCCTGATCCGATTGAAATAAATGGTTTCAACCGAAGTTCTGTTGTATTACCCGAATTTTGGCACAAAATTCGGTTATCACATTGAATCTGTTTTCTCTCTGTGTATGTCTTTAGTACGAAAAAGAATTCAATTTGTCAATTAAAAAAAAATCAAACTAAATCAAGAAATAAAGATTTAAAAGATCTGGTTATAAATCTGTTATATAATATGATAAATTGTGTCAATCCGTAGAGTGTAGCATATTCATTCCATTCTCCTTTGCACTTTTATATATTTTGTGCAACATGCCATATACACATTTATTTTTTAATGAGTCAGACTGCTTTTTTTCTCCTTCTCCCGGACAAACTTTCAAGATACGCCATTGATTTGACGCGACTCATTGTCTGTTTCATTTTTTTTTTTTGCTGACATTGAAATACTTACTACGCAGTCAGAATTCTATTTTTATATATTCACAAAGTTTCAACAACAACAACTTTATCAGAAAAGGATCGGTAAGAATAAATATATTAAACCAACGTTTAAGTTTTGTATGCCAGATTTATATGGGTATAACTTTGGTTACTGTTTGTATCTTTAACGCTCCTAAGTAGAATGAAGGAAATTAAGAGTAAAAACCACGACGCAATTGCCATACAAAATGCATAGGTACATACAATTTTGTTGTGCAGTAATATAATATGTACATAGTATATGTATACTGCTATTATATAATAAACAATTATATAACATATGTACATATATAATGGTCTAAATGAAATAAAATTCTATACTGAAAGTAAAAATGCAAACTTACGACACAATTTTCTTAAAATGCATACATCAAATATTTTTTCTCCAGTACCATCATAAACCCAGGGAAAAAAAATTCATTATATTGATGAAACCATTTCATAAATCGTTTGTCGTAAATTCTTCATCATATTTATGAAGTTTCATAAAAATTTATGACAACTGTTTCATTAATCTTCATATTAAAAAAAAAAAAACACACTTTTAAAGAAATTTAGTAAAAACTTTTACAATTTTTTTATTTAGTTTGTTTACATATGTAATACTAGTGTTTCCAATAATTCGACCCTGCCGGTTAATCGGTTAGGACACTATTCGAAAAATGAAGAAAATTTATTAATCGGTTATTTGGGTCGATTAATCGGAGAAATTGGCGATTAATCGTTTAATGCAAAATATATGTATTTATTTCATCAATAAGAACACAAAGAGCTGATTTTTGCTGAAATATCAAGTTAAATCTATTGCGTTGGTTTCTAAAGTGTTTGTTTAGGACAATCCAAAGCATCTTGAGATTTTTTAAAGAATCATGCCTTATAATCTTGGGGTTTTTCAGAAGAATCTGACGACTCTTTAAAAAGAAAATGTCAGACGTGTCCAGTGGAAATAAACCTTTAAAAACGCAGTGTAGATAGTGTTTTACCGAAGTTGGACATTTTGTCAATAAAGTTGGTGTTTATTTCTTTTATATAAAACTGTCCAGAAAAAAAAATATAAAAATAAATAAACAAAAAAATTTATTAATAAATTCTTAAAAATATGGTATAAATAGTTTTTGCGAAATTCACAAACAATGTTTGATAGAACTGCCAGTGTTCCCCGACTCTTTTACTACCTGGTTTAAGCTTTAGAGTTAAAGAGGTTATCTATTAGAAAAAATATAAAAATCACGCATGTTCCTGAGAAGTCCTCACCGATAAGAATAAGCGAATTCCTAAATATTTTTGACTAAACAACTTTATTATTCTACTGAAGTTCTTACTTTATCAACATTTCTTGATAAATCAAATTGGAAATTGTTGATAAATCAATTAGAAACAAAATGTTATTTTTTAGTTTTTATACATTTTTTCATAGAATTTTAAATAAAACTGTTTTTTAGAAAATACAGTTTTCGAATTGAAAGCAATTTTGTATTATTATTATTATTTTATAACATAAGTAACATCATAGTGCTTGTTAGGAATATACCTGGTCACGTGTTTTATTGCTAAGGAGAAAAATATATATTTTAATAGGTTTTTTGTTAAAGCTCTGCTTAGAGGCTCTAGCTTTTCTAAAACTTTCCGTTCTAAAGAGATCTGTTTGTTGTCAGCTCGAAATAGATGTTTACGGATGTTGAAAGCTCTATTTAAATTTTTTGGACATGAAAATATAATTTAATATTATTTAAAATTTATTTTTTTTTTAAGAAATTGAAACAAAAATAAAAATTGTCTATCATATTTCCTAAAGTCTATATAACATTTGCTTTGATTCAGTCGATTTGAAAAGAATTTGATTGTATTTTAGTTGATGTTCTTTTTTCTACGATTTTCTTGTCAAAGTTTAGAAAATTAGGAAGTTTTTAGAAAAATTACAGAGAAAAATTCATATTAAAAATTTTAACCGGTCGATCTATTTTAATCGATTATTCGGGTCGAATAATTATTTGAGTTCTAAATTATTTGTTTCAACATTAACTGAACCAGAGGCGCACTATTTAATACTGATGTTTCTAATTCTCATTATGATTGCATTTTTACCCGAATAAAAAAGGTGATCATATTCAATTTGATATTCTTTAATATCTGCTCTAATATCTAGCTGATCTTATTTGATACTAAAAATATCACATCAAATTAGATCCAGCAATATATTTCGGGATTAAGTAAGATTTAAATTAATCAAAAAAATGCCAAATCAAATTGTTTCAGATTAGATCCAACAATAATCTAGTTTTTAAAAAAAAATATAGACAAAATTTGTAAAAATAAAATTTAAATAAAAAATTTTGTCTAAGGAAAAACAATGCCCTGGGCAGGATTTGAACCTAGACTGCCAGAGTTGTAGTCGACCTGTTTACTCACTAAGCCATACACTGCTATACATAATACACTCAGAAAAAAAGTTAGTAGAAAAATTTGTAAACGGTTTCCAATCCCACTTTACTATTTTTGTGTTGATTTTAAGTAAAAAAATTATTATTTAACAAATCTTTTTGCTATTTACATTTTGCAAATTACAGAATTTTTACAGAATATTTACAAATTTTTGTTGCTAATTTCAGAAATCATTTTACAAAATTTTTAAAAACCGATTTGCTAAAATTACCAAAAAAATAATAATTTTAAAAAAGTGGATATTGAAGGAAATGTTATTTCTAATTAAAACTTCCACCTAGAAATTTAAATTGCCTTAAAATGTTACATAGATTAAAAAAAGGGATCGGAAGTGAATATACCGACCCATGTCTGGAAATAGGACATCCACTTAAAATAGCATTAAAAAGTTTTTTTAGTTCTAAAAATCAGCCCTAAAAACAATTAAAATTTTACCTTAAAAGTAAAAAAAACTGACAAAAATATTTTTCAAAACAGAAATTACCAAATAAAAAACATGATTAATTCGTTTATGTTTTAACAATTTTTAAGATTTTTAAGCCTTTGATTTTGTTTTTAATTTTGTATAAAATATTTTTTGAAAAAAATAAAAAAAATTTGATGCTCGATAAAAAAAAATAAATTTAAAATTTTGTACTAATATTAATAATATTTAGAAATTTTTTTTGCTGATTTTAGCAAACAAATTTTAAATTCCACTTTGCAAAAAGTATACTTAAATTAAGTAGCGGCTACTAACTCTTCTACTAATTTCATTGTACTACACGTCAGCAGACATGTCTTGCTAAGATTAGCAAAAAATACCGCTGAGCTCAAATTAGCAAAATTTCTCGTAATAACAGCAAAATTTTCAGTTGCCACGAAAGACTTTTTTTGGTGAAATAGGTTAAAATTTTGTAAAAAAAATCTTAAGAAAACAAAAATAAATAAAAAAAACATAAAAATGTTGTTTACCATCCTGGGAATTCGTAAACATTGACATTAAAGCACACATGTAATTATATCTAATTATATCTTTTATCATATACTCTTGATGTGTAATCATACATAGCCATATCTGATATATATTGTATCATGTATAATTATATATTTATAAAAAAAATGTTTGTGATATAAGACAATATATTGAATCCTATATAATTATTGCTTATACCATATCAAAAATATTTATGGTCCCATATTTATTTAATCATATATAATTATATATCATACCATATTAAAAAATAGTTTTGATAAGGCACCATATATCTCAAATATGTGATACCATATATAAGCTATATATGTATAAGTACCCAGCAAAATAAAATGGATGTTATTCTTTACGAATCTCTTTTTTAGAACATCCAAAGAAGTTAATAGTGAACATTTTTCGATTTGTAAGAAGTCATTTTAAACAACTTCCAAAATGTTGATATTAACCCCTCTTATGAGTCATAAGAATAACAATTTTTGTAACAATTCCATTGATATGCATATAAATTTTTTAATTTAAATATTTATTTATAACAATTTATAATTATAGTAAAAAAAAACAATTACTTAGCTGGTCCATAAATGCTTAATTCCTGCAGTCATTTAATGCCTTATTGAAAACATATTTTGCATACCAGTGATATCCAATTTGTCCTGGTCGGAATAATAATTCTTCGTGTGTTCTAAATCTGCATGTAAACTTATATGTTCATATCTTGGTAAAAGGTCACAATTCGTTTCTGTAGGAGACAGGAACTCTAGTTTATTGGAGGTTACCAGTGGTGTTCCACAGGGTTCTGTAATTGGCCCCATTTTATTTATGATGTATTTAAATGATTTTATTAATGTCATTGATAATAACTCTTTTGAAACATTTATATATGCGGATGATGTACAGATTTTATTTTCTGGGGAAAGGCAATTTTTTGATGTTTTGGAAGCGAACATTGAGTTTTACCTTAATAGGATTTCTCAATGGATGGATACTAATGGGTTGGAAATTAATCCTGGCAAAACAAAGGCAATGTGTTTTGGTTTTGACTCCAGTAATTTGAATGTATCATTAGGTGGTGTTAGGATAAATTTCGTCACTGAAATTAAGTGTTTGGGTGTTTTTGTGGATGATCAATTACGTTTTTCAAAGCACATTGATTACGTTTGTGCTCGTGTGAATGCTACCTTAAGGCGATTGTGGTCTCTAGATTTATGTTTGCCTCTACATGTGAGGAAACGTGTTGCTAGTGGTCTTCTTATGTCACAATTATTATACGCCTTAGAGGTGTTCACGGGTACTAATAGTGTTTTACTTAGACGCCTTCATCTTACATATAATCGTATCATAAGATATGTTTATAGATTAAGAATGAGGGAACACGTCACTCCTTTTGTATTAGATTTTGTTGGTATTTCTTTTGAAAATTTAATAAAATTGAGAATTTTGTTGCTATTTCACAAGGTGATTAAGACGAATTGTCCTAGTTATATTGTTGAGAACTTTAATTTCACAAAATCGAGTAGAAACCCTCAAATAGTTTTTCATCGTATAACTTCATCCATTTATAAAAGATCCTTTAATGTGAGGATAACTAGAAATTGGAATTCGCTTCCTAGATACCTTAAAAATTTCGTTTTTTCAAAGGCTACGTTTAAATGCAAATTAGTGCAGTATTTCGGTATGTAACACCCTCTCTAATTTATGATAACTCTAATTTTATCTTTTCTTAATTGCTACATTATGGACCTTAAATTTTAAATTTTATTTTAAATTTTATATTTTAGTTATTATTTTAGTTTAGGCATTTTATATAGATTTATTTTTTTTTTATATAGTAAATTGTTTTTTTAGTAGTATACGAACCATATTTGGCCCAGAGGGCTTGGTTCTTGAATATTTGAATAAATAAAATAAAAAAATCACATTTTTAACTTTAAAACAAAGCCACTCCCTGTATTTATATTGTAGTCCCTATATTAAACAACTTCCGTAAAATAATGAAAAAGTCCAGATGGACTTTGATTTTTTATAGCACCAAAACAAACTGCTTCCTCCCAATGACACTCCAATGTTAAAATCATTAATAATTCACCGAAATTTTCACAACTTCGGGTTCAGCAGATGTTGTCTTTAACTACTTCTTCATCAGCTCTTATATATAAATATATATATATATATATATATATATATCTTATATATGATTCTTTAAAAGTCATATATAATTTTATATAGTATTATATATAAGTTTATATGATATAATTTATACCATATCTTAAGCATATCAAATTTTATAAAGATCAATATATGTATAACTAGAAGTGATTGTATATGACACAACATAACATAATTTTAAAGAAATTCCTGTTATATGCAATTATATATGGTTATGCATATGACATATGTATTTATATATGTATACATTTTTTTGTTCGGGTATTTACTTAGATTATTAAAAAATTAAAAACAGATTCAAATTGAAAAGACTTCATCATATTGATAAAACTTCTTCATAAATATGATGCAACATCGTCATAGATATGAAGAATTATTTTATAAATCATAATTACAGTGCAACCTCGCTTAACGCAACTAATACAAATTTTGGCAGTTGCGAAAACTGAGGTTGTTGAGAAACCGAGTCTCTATTTTTTATCAAACATTTAAATCATTTATATTTCAAATAAATTTATTGATTTTATTAAAAAAAAAAACATAAAAAACACAAATAATAAATGAAAAATAAGCATTGTAATGTTCAACGGATGTACAAATTGAATTTGTAAACTTAATGGTAAAAATATCAATTAAAAAAGTTAGAAATTTTTTACTGTGTTTTATTGAATGAAATATATTTCTGCATTGCAATTCCACGAAGATTTCGGAGAAACATAATGTCCTTTAAGGCTATTCTGTTTCCTCGGCCCATTGAAGACAAATCTTAAAAGAATCAGTAGCATTCTGACATTTAATTTTAGGAAACGCTGGAGTAATGTCAACATTTTTGATCTCGTCAATGCAGCTTCATTTTTTTAATTCTTGTTATTGTTGATTTGTACACTTTATATTAGTCGCAAATCACTTTTGAGTTTTATATAAATAAAAAACACAAACTAATTTTTTTGGGAGGAAAGTTGCGATAACTGAGGTTTTTTTTTTTAAGTTGCTTTAACTGAGCCAAAAATGTAAACAATTTACGAATTGCAATAATCGAGGAGTTGCGTTTTTCGAAAGTTTGTGAGGAAAGTTGCGATAACTGAGGTTTTTTTTTTTGAAAAGTTGCTTTAACTGAGTCAACAATGCAAACAATTTACGAATTGCAATAATCGAGGAGTTGCGTTTTTCGAAAGTTGTGTTAAGCGAGGTGGCACTGTAATTAATATTTTTTAAAAAATAATTATCATATTTAAGAAAGATTTCATAAATATGAAGAAACATGTCTTCAATTTGCATTTTTATCAGCTTCATCTCATCATATTTATGAAGTGTTACATTGGACGGAAATCTATGAAATTTTTATCATATTTATAAAGTGTCCCAACAAAATTTTGGGCAAATTGCAAAGGTTCAGTTAAGGGTTCCCCAATGAGAGAAACCAAAAAAAAATCCCTGATTTTAAAGCAAATTTCGCATTAATTATATATGTCAAATCAGCTGCTATTTATCAGCTGTTTTTGAAAACAAGCGTTTGTTTTGTTTGTTTGCCTTTGCGGTAAAGGCAAGTGGAAATGTCATACCGAGTTTTTTACATAGATTTTACTTTGAACCCTGTCCCATCTACTCGAACAATTTTTATTGGTAATATTGAAAATCGGTGTGTTGAGCTTCCGCTTACTTTCCTTGTATATTTCCTTGAATATTTAAAAAAATAAGGGTTAACTATTTCATCCCTAAACATAACCTATATTAACTGGTTATTTTAGTTATCCTGTTCTACTCGATTAATTTAAATAACTTTTTGATTTAATTATTTTATTGAGACTCATTATACAAATAATATAAATAACTTAATGCTAATAACATTTATAAACTTTAGTTTTCGGCTTAAATAAAGGGTGTTTTTTAAGAGGTGTATAACTTTTATGTGAAATAAAACATATAACTGGAATTTAGTAATTGAAGATAATTTTGGACAAAGCGCATGTGAAAGATCCATTTTTTTCTTCTTAAAACTATTAAAGTTGTACAACATTTGCTTATAAATTGGTGCATACAAGAAAATGAATTTTAATGATGAGACTAAAGTATTAAAATAATTAATTGCCATTAAATGTATGTATGCATTTTCAATTGGAAAATCTTTTTTTTTTTTAATTTCGTAGATCTGTATTTTATTTTCAATAAAAGTTCTATATCTCTAAAACAAAACACCCTATACATAAAAATATTTTTTTTAAATGTTAGTAAAATTTCATTTATTATAGTATAAAGTTAAATAAATATATGATTATATATAGTATAACCTCTAGTATGTGATGATTAATTAAACGTTTACATCTGTAGTGCAATTTGCTAACTCCTGAACGACCAAAATTTTCATAGTAAACTCACAACTTAATCACCAAATTTTGCCGTTAAAAAGTTAGAGAATTGCCCCGCTGGTGCCGCAGCAAACACCGAATCGATCCAAGAATCTTATTTGTGATCGATATTTCAAGAACTTGAACCTTGCGCTTCCAGTCAAGACTTTAACACTAAAATATGTGTTTTCATTCCTTTTTACATATTTTCTTCTACTTCGAGATCGCCTTCTTCTTGTTCTTCTTCTTCAACTCTATGATTCATTCCCTTCTTCTTGGCGTCTTTTGTAGATCCATTTTTGTTTAAGGATGCTTCATTCGGAATTACATGTTGTACGCTAACAATACTATCTTTTGAGTCCGATGTAGTCTGGGGCAACGTAATACTGACAACTCCATTCGATGACAATTGAGATACAATATCTTCCGTATCATAGCCTATTGGCAATTCATAGCGACGAATAAAATGTTGATAAACAAAACCAACATCATCGGCCTGGCTTTCCTTATGTCTACCCTCAATAATTATATAATCATTTGAGATTTGAACGGATAATTCCTTTGGGGAAAATCGTCCCACATCAAGGTACATCTGAAAATTATTATCTTTATCCTTAACTATGCCTTTTGACGGTGCGTGTGCTAGATCTTCATTTACTTTAGCCGTTTCATTCAAATGTTGCGCCTGTGGTGCCACTACGGAAATTATATCCAATGTTTCCATATCACTGGGATAAGAGGTTCGTAAATGATGGTGATTATGTTGATGACGATAATTACCATCATTTGAGTCATCAAAATATGGTGATGGACCCCCCTCATTTATTACAAATGGTAAATGATTTGCGGATAAATTTGTCATATTTCAAATTGTGTCGTTTATTTTTCAACTTTTATCTTTTTCAAGGAAGTAAAAATGTTCCGTGTTTTAATTTTTGAATAATTCCACTGGTTTATTATCAAAAGACTAAGGCAAACTTTTAGTTTTAGTTCTTTATATAGGGATACATTATATATATATATATATTCATTAGGCTGTCCCGATATATTTCAAGTTTTCGAATTTAGCGTGGTATTTGCAATGAAACAATGTGTATTGATGAGTGGATTATGGAAAAACAAGTAAAAATTACTAAATTTGGCTGTGCAGAATCTTTGAATACCCTCCAACAATGTCCTAAGAAAACAATGATTTATTAAATAACAGATAATGCATTACACATGTCAGTATAATATTTAAGAATTTAATCGATATTTTCGGTAAAATGTAACAAACGTATTTGTTTAGTGTCCTTTTTATTTAAACCTTATAGAGCAATTCTTAGAGCAATTATTTAATGCTTATAGAGAAATTCTAAAAAAATCAATTAAAATATATATTTTTATATATTTATTTTATTAAACATATCATTACAAATTATATCTTAATACCCTAACCGAGCACTAGCAACGAAGGCTTTCGGCTCGTTGTAGCGAAAACAGACCAGAGCCTTTGGTGGGTATCAAACCCACGACTCCCGCACTGATAAGCTAGCACGCTACCAACTAGCCTACCGGGGCGCTCATATACAAAACAACCGCTAAAAAATCAAAATAAAAAAAAATACGTTTTAGCAACTAAAATTGTAAAATTGACGAACCAATTGCGTACATATTTATTGTCAGCAATATATGTCGCAATAGTTCTTTGGCAATATTCGTTAACATTTATTACTTGGATAAAACGTCAATTATAAAATAAGACGCCACAAAAGAAAAAAAATAGAAAAAAAGGAGAATAATAATAGAAAAACAATAAAAATGATTATTCAGGCTTATTATGAAAATGGGCGTTCAAATCTAAATGCATTTCGTACACTTCGTTATTTCAGCATAATCGACCAAATGTGTCCACAATCGGGAGAATTGTGGGCAAATTTCAGCAAACCGGGTCTGTGAAAACATCTGTGCATGCTTGCCCAGTTCGTTCTGCGGAAAACATTGCTGTTGTTCGCGATAGTGTGTCACGAGGTCGGCCAAGCATTTACCGTGAATGGTGTTCGCTATCGCGAGATGATAACGAACTTATTGTGGCCAGGAATTGAGGATATGACCCGACGATGTAAATTGGCCGCCAAGATCAGGTGATTTGACACCGTTGGACTTCATTCTTTGGGGTTATTTGAAAGAAAAGGTGTACGTCGATAAGCCAGCAACAATTCAAGAGCTAAAGGGTGAGATAATTCGGCACATTAACGGCATATAACCTCAACTATGCCTCAGCGTCATCAAAAAGTTGGTCGCGGCTTTCATTTGGCCGATGTTTTGTCCCATACATAATTGAACCAAACCATATTATCATAATAAAAAGAAATGACAATAATTTCCTTTATAATTTGTGTTTTATTCAAAATCAACATCGGCCCTTAAAATTTAACCACCCTTTACAAGAAATCATAGAAGAACCTTCTTCCTTGAAATTTTTGGAAATTTGAGTTATATTATGAGTGCCGTTATTCTGCTGACGTATTTTACGTTTTGCTTAGATATTTATTATTAATATAGACCGGGATTAAGTACATGTAGAAATATATGCAAACTTTTGGACTTGGTACCATTTTGAAATTAAAAACAATGTACGTATTCCCACAGCTTCCCGTGTAGTGTGTAAAACTACTTTAAAAAACACAAATCTCTAAATCTATTCGATATCTACCATGTTATAGAAATCAAAAACTATAATATGGTATTATAAATCACATACACATTTATATATTAAACGTTTTTAGGCATAAAAGTACATTTAAGGTTCTAAATGTAGCACAAAATGTGCTAAAGTATCAACCATATCATCAGCGAAAAAATTATTTTCTATGGAACAGCGTTAAAAAGAAATTATATTCCAAAAATTGTAATAAATAAAAAAATAAAATGGGAACATTTGTGAGTAGTACCAAACGAGTCAATAGTACTTTTAATGCTTTAAAAGTACCACAAAAAGTATTTAAGTTCAAACTTTATCATCCCTGTTATGTTATGTTTAGGGGTGAAAAAAATTTTTTGAGGTGAAAAAATTGTTTGGTTGTGAAAACAATTTTTGTGGTTAGAAAAAAATTTTGAGGTGAAAAAAACTTTGTAAAAAAATTGTAGTGGTGAAAAAAATTTGAGGTGACAAATATTTGAGTTGAATATAAAATATTATTCACTTCTAAGCGACTTGTGAAAAAATATGAGAAAATATTTTATATATGTAGATCTTAGACCTATATTTCGACACCTTACACACGGAATGACAAACTGATGGAGGGTATAAAAAACAATTTGTATACCCTACCCCACTACATGGTCAGGGTATCGTAAGTTTGTGCTAATGTTTGTAGCTACCAAAAATGTCGGACTGAGACCCATCTTTTGATCACTGTTTGGAGAAAAAAACAAAACTTTTTGTATTAAATAGCAAACTTTAAGCTCTGGTTGCGTCGCTAAGGTACATATCATTTACTTTTCCCTAATCCGTTCATCACTAGGCAATGTTTGACCGCTACTACCACACGAAATTTGAAAATTTGACAAACATCGGGACGGTCTAATATTCATATACGAATATATGGATAGCAATAGCAGTATATTTCCTAAGTGTTAAGTCAGAATAACAACGTTACGCATTACGATTACCAATGTGAAAAAATACACCCAAAATAACGACTTACGACGGTAACTCCAAAAACTGCAATGTTAGTTATAGTGTGAAGAGTACAGTAGAGATTCTTTTCTTCTCAATATCTCTTTCGCTTACATACAATTTTTTGGTTTTTACATATAGATCTGATGAAAACAATATAAGAATTTAATTTTTTTGATACAAATTTAGTAATCGAATTCAATTATTTTGATAAAAATTTAGGAATCGAACCTAATTAGCTAGATTTTGATACGTACATTCGCTGGTACATATGAGCACATGAGATCTAAAGAATCTTTATGTGATCTTTACTCGACATATGTTTTTTTCTTAACAAACAAATGTTCAAATGCGGCAACGAGAATGAGAAACAAAACGTGACACTTTACGTGTTTTAATTTTCAATATGTATGGAAAAATACTTCAGGTTGTTATTCTATTTCTTCCATTCAGTGGGTCGTATAAGAAAACACATTTTTACCCCCTGAAAATAAACTTTTGCATTTTTGAAGAGATTTACCAAAAAAATATTACGGTTTTTTCAATAACTC
Organism: Eustalomyia histrio; assembly: GCA_949748255.1. Taxonomy (NCBI): domain Eukaryota; kingdom Metazoa; phylum Arthropoda; class Insecta; order Diptera; family Anthomyiidae; genus Eustalomyia; species Eustalomyia histrio. Next base: position 106,159,880 of record OX456524.1, on the reverse strand, counting down.
CAGCGAACTCGACCATTTTAAAAATATCTACTTTTTTGTTTTTCCCAGATGTTATTCAATTATTCTAGGAAAGTTTCCTGAGGAAACTATATAAAAGAGGGGTATCATTTGAAAGGTTTTTTGAGGGCGAATTCAATAATTTTTTCAATTTTCTGATTGACTATGAAATGAATGAATTCTCAAACTTCACTTTTTGAATGAAAATGAATTCTTAGTTGGTCTCAATCAATTTAATTTTAAAAGACTTCATTCGTTTCTCATCATTGCATTTGTCAATCACTGAATTTAATCGTTGGGAATTTAATATATTTTTACTCAATAGATTTACAAATTTGGCATTTATCGTTCCTTCGAATTTCTTTTATTCGATTGAGTATTTGTGAATAACATTCAAATGTCTTGATTCGATTTAGAAAATAAATAACTACATACATTAGTTTTAATTTTGGAAAAATGAAAATATTTTTTACAAATACAAGAAAATCAAAATTAAAAAAATCACCAAAATCCAAAAAGAAAATCGAAAAAATTTAAAATATCGGCAATTTAAAAATATCGCCAAAATTGGAATATCGTTAAAACTGGTAAAACTGTAAACTCGCCAAATTGGAAAATAAAAATCACATAAATTAAAAAAAGCCAAATTTAAAAAATTGCCACAATTCGAAAAACAAAATTAAATGAAAAACAAATGGCTAAAATTTAAAACAATCGCTAAAATTGAAAAAAATCGCTAATATTTTAAAAATCTCCAATACCAAAAAACGCTAGAATTTAAAAAATTAAAAAAAAATTAATAAAAATACAATACAATTCTAATCTAATTTTTACAATATTTTTTTTTTGGTGATTTTTTTCTTTTTTTTTAATTAAGCGTTTGTTGTTTGCCGATTTAAAAATTTCTGCGATTTTTTAAAATTTTGACGATTTTTCGATTTTGGCAATTATTTTTTAATTTTAGCAAATTTTTTTAAAATTTTGGCGATTTTTTAAATATAGGCGACTTATTTTTTTTTAATTAATGATTTTTAACTGTGAAATCAATAATTTATTTTGGTTGTTTTCTTCTTTTATTGCTAAGAAATTGTAAAATTTGCTGTAACATAATTGTTAATTTTCCATTTTTTTTAATCGATTGAAGAAAATCGAATGTCATTCCCAAATGAATCGAATGTCATTCCCTAATGAAACAAAATTGAATGAAAAATAAAACGCAAATAGATTGAAATAAATTGATTGAATGTCTTAGATGTGAATCCGATCGAATGCATTTCAAAGAACGAGTTCTCGCGAATTTTTAAAAGGGAATCCATTCGATTAAAAAGTAAATCAAATTCAACTTTTAGGTAACTAGTTCATTCAAAATAGAATTCAACCTTCGAAGCTTTGCTTTTGGTCTAGGAGTAATAAGTATTTTTTTAATTGTTTTCTGTAAGTGACACAGAATGTTCAGTGTATTTTATTCGTCATTCGAATTAAGCGAGGGCGTTGTTTATGCTTTTTTTCGGTAGCCGCAATATTATTTTTAAAGCTCTTTCTTCACCAATTTTCCAAAAACTTCAGATAGTTGTTAACTCTGGCTCCAAAATATAGGCAATATAATTAAACTCCTACGTTTCATCACCTAAACATGGCATTGGGATGATCAAAATATACTACAAAAATCGGAGTGAATGACTCAATGGGTCTTCCTTGTAAGAAATCAGCAAAGTGCGAAATAGAAGGGAATAAAATACAGACTGAAGCACAGATATCTACAGTATTGTGAATGTTCGCCAAAAGAAAAATTTACTTTGAAAAGCGGACAGTGCAATCTTCTATATTTTATAGAATCCAAGCCAAATATTACAATTTTAATTTGAGGATAATTTTCAAATTGTTTTAAATAAACTAAGTACCTGTTTTATTAATTTTGGTCTTTTATTAGTTATAAGTACGAAAAATCATATTTCTGAAGTTTTAATAAATTCTAAATAATAAAGCTTAAATTTAGGTAATACGAGTAATGTCTTAGACTTAAAACAACAGTAATTGAAATATTATTTTCGTAATAACACACAGCATTAAATGATCAAAACACTTAAAATAGTTTGTAAGTTAAAATAACAGCAGAAAATGCCACTTACAAGAAATGATATTTCATTTAAAAACCGGTCTACTTACTTTTTATTTAAATCAAATGACTTTTGTTATTTATTTTTAAATGTTGTTTAAACAACTGACACATCCGTAAGAAACAAATGATTTATCAGTTAAAATAAATGTTAACATTTTACCTACCAATTCCTTAAAAATAAATGATTTAATCATTTATTTGAAATTGTTTCTGTATTTGTATTTTTGTTGATTTTTTTAATCTACAAAATGTCTGTATGTATGTTTTATAGACACGTTTTGTGTGAATGGGTTTGAGTATGTATGTGTGTTTATGAAGTTCTTGTAATTTGAATTGAAATAATTTTGTATACATTCAAAGTAGGTTGTCTAAATTCATAAATTTAGACAATAAACAATATAAAATAAACAAAATTTTTATATATTTAGAATTGTAAATTAAGTATTTGAATTTGCCAACAAAATTGAATTTATATAAAATAGTTATAGTTGGAATGTTTGAACTATGAACTATGAATTATTGTGAATTGTAAACAACATAGAAATTATCTAAATTCATATTCTGGTTTTGAAACATAAAGATAAATTGAAGTTTCTTTATACCTAAAATAATTACTTACTTCACTTACTTTGTAACCCTCAACAGAAACGGTGAGCACAATAAAGCACTTCCTAAAATACACTAAACTAATTCTTTTGCTGTTTTTATACTTTTTTTCCTTTTTTTTTTCTAACTCAACCAACAACTCCTTTATAATTGTCTCGAGCTGCGAGAAATTATAATCCGAGAAAAAAGGGCCTAACTCATCTTCATACTTAGGTGCTCAGCCATACAGTCCACTCCAAAGTCAACCGTAAGCCCTAAGTACTCCAACTCAAGTTCTGCCCTTTTTTTACATAGGTTTTACACACCATGTATTTTACAGTGTGCTTGTCAAATTTCCCACTGTAAAATATATATACATGGTATGTAAAAGCAAAGAAAATTTGCTTCTGTAAATGTCAGCCTGCATTTACAGTGTGAAAATTTTAAATTAGAGGTGTTCTATTTTCATCTGACAAAGCACCTGACATCAGCTGTTTGGCAAGTTAATTGTTTGTGGCAGCAATAATATTAATAACATTAAATATAAAGCACGTTTTTTCTTTAACTTTTCTTGCTTCATTTTTTTTTTTTTTCAATTTTATGGCAGCTATTATTAAAAAAATGCTGCAAATTGCCACTTTTACTCCATTTTTTAAACTTTATTTTCAAGAACACAAAACTCCCGCAGAAAATAAAAAAAAAGTGATAACAAAAACAGCTGCTATTGTAGGTTATGTCAAATGAAACTAAAAACGTAAGTGTGAAAGCAAAAATTATAAACCGTCTGTAAATTGACAATTTTGACGAAATGCGCAATTGCAGATGGATCGTGCAGCTGCAAAGCCACTGTAAAATACATAGTGTGTAAAATCACCTTAAGCAAACAATTTAAATAAAAAACAAATTGGAATTTTTTGAACATTTTTTTCTTTTTGAAACAGACAGCAAACAAAATTTAAATTTGTTATAACTGTATCGGACAAATAAACCACAAATTTCCGTTTTGTCAGTAAATTTTTATTTAATTTCAAACAAATGAAAAAAATAAATGAAACTGAAAAAAAATCGGTAAATGACAGTAAATTATTTCGAAGAAATGTATAAAAAAGTTAAAATATATATTTCTTTGAAAAATAAATGTATGTTCCTATATTTTTAAATTGAACGAAAAACTTTTTTATTAATCTACATAATATTCTGAGTGTCATTAAACAAATGAACCTAACAATTCGTTTCCACAACGAATAATAACCGATAATTTTCTTCCTTTGTAATCACTGTGTCGTTATCATCCAGTATAGGGCCATAATCTTCTTCATGTAGGGTGCAACTTAAGATTTTTCTATGTTGACTGCATTAGCTAGTTTTAAATCTTTCCATGCATCCATTTTGGTTACTGCTTTAGTTTTTCTTTTTCTTCTTCAACACCATTCTTAATTTTATCCTTTTCACATTTATTCGGATAAATTTTAACAAAGTCATTTTGTATGGACTGATGTTTTTTAAAGAATGTATCATTCGGATTATCATGCTGAATGGTTACAACACGCTCAGTTAGTTTGTGAGTTGGTTTTGGTAAGATTACATTTAATACTCCATCTGATGATAATTTAGAAACTACAGCATCTGGATTGTGACCCTTCGGTAATTCGTAACGTCGCATAAAATGTCGTGACACATAACCGATATCATGTGCCTGACGTTCCTCATGTTTACCTTCGATAACTATATGATCTTTAATGATTTTTACACTTAATTCCTCTGGCGCAAATAGTCCTACATCTAGGTTAATTTGAAAATCTAATTTGGTATCTTTAGGAACACCTTTTGCTGGTGCCAGATGTTCTCGGAATTTGCCATGGACATCCAGTTGACGGAGATGTGGTGCTAGTGCTGAAATCATTCCCAATGTATGCATATCTATAGGATTATTAAGTTGTCGCGGATGTAGACGACTATACATATTATTTGGAAAGAGTTGCGGATTATAAAATGGATGTGGATCGTAGTGCAATATGCAATATGGTAAGTCTGCCGGTAAGTTTGCTGGTACATTTGCCATACTGAAACAAAATATACGTTCCCCCGTATTCTTTAAAATGCTTTCGTATACAAACAAGTATGTAACTAGGTAATATGTACTACTTGACAGTTTTTTTTTAGAATAATTTCACTTGTGTAATGTCCAGATACTAAGAACAACTACATGATGTATGCAGTATATATAGGGAAAAGATGTCTAGACGTATTTGGTATATATACACTAGGGTGGCCATGGGGTTAAAAATACTTTTATTTTTAAATCAAATAAGCCGATTATTGTGAAACTTAATCTAAATCCGAGTCCGCGACTTTTTAAATTTCCCGCCTCTTAACTGAAAGGGCATCACTACTCCGGTCAACAGTCATCTGCCAGTTGACCTGAAAAAATGCCTCGGTAAATAATATCACAAACAAACATATACATATTGATGACCTCGACAGATCTTAACACAAAAAAAATGCTAAAAAGTTCGTATGATAACCAATAAAACAAATTTTTTTTTTTGCAAATTTCAACATAGTCTCCTTCAAGAGGGAAACAATCACTCGAACACCTTTCTATCATTTCAATATATTTTTTATAGAATGATTTGTCTTTTCCCTTAAAATAGGACTCGGTTTCCGCAATCACCTCTTCATTCGAACCAAATCTTTTTTCAGCCAATATGCTGGCTGAGTTTTGAAAACGGGTAAAAATCGCTGAGAGCCAAATCTGGGTGCGGAAGGAATTGAAAGTCTAATTCGTGTAGTTTTGCCATGGTGGCCAACAACTTGTGACACGGTGCATTGTCACGGTGAAGAGCAAACGTGGCACCCATTTCGAAAAGAGCTCTATCATGGACACGTTCCTTTGATATCACTATATCCTGCAACTTCACTTTAAGGTCTGCCAAAACGATTTTGTGAACTTTTTTGATGTTTTTCGGTATCACCACCTCTTTTGGGCGACCAGAGCGTTCGTCGGCGTCAACAGTGTTTGTACGACCACGTTTAAAGTCAACAAACCACTTTTCGACCATTTTGGTTAAAAAAGCAATGATAAATCAACATACGAAATTTTTTTTAATACATTCTTTTCAAAATCGCATAAGAATCGTCACTAAAATAGCTGTAACATGTTTGCTAATCAACGAATTGTCACTGAGTTATAAAAGGTATCACCTGAAGCTTGGTACTTGTAGATCCAAAAAAATATTATGAATTTTTATTTTTCAGACGACGTGTTATTTAAAAATTTTGAAAAATAAATTAATTTTTTATCGAAAAAACTGTGTTTCATTTAAGAAGTCACGGACTTATTGACACGGTAAAATTTTGGGTCAAATCAAATTTAGGAGTTTTGAAATAAATTCAAAAAATATACATATATTTTAATTATATGCTGCCACACATCGTTCAAATCTAATTTTCTATGATCATCATAAATCGCTCAAATACTTAAAAAAAAACAAATTTTGCGAAAAAAAAATTTCATAAATATATTTTTTTTTTAAATAGCTTTAATAATATAATTTAATGCGAAGTAACGAAATATGAGTTTTAAACAATGTGCCGGGTATCAGCAAACGTCCAAAATTGAATTTTCATTGCCCCCCTATTATGTATACATGTATCCGCCATGATGTATTTATATTATTAACTTGGATTTTGCAACAAACGAACTTTATTCAATACCCAATAAACAATTTCCATTCTATTTTTTTTAAGTTTTTTTTTGTTTATTAAGCAGTGGCGTGGCGTGAAATTTTCAGCCGCACTTTTTTAAAATGTTAAAAGGGATAATAAACTAGAGTATTCAAAAACCGAAACCGGTCAATCGGTTTCTTTTTTTTTAACCGATCGGTTTCGAATATTTTGTAAATGCGAAGAAAACCAAAAACCGGTCTTTTTTGTTCGGTCAACCGGTTTTTAATTACATCACCAACTGGGTTACCTGGTCTCTTTTATTTTTTCCGAACACTTTTATAATCGTTTGTTTGGTTATGAAGATTTAGATGTAAGTCTGATAGATTCCGATGAAGACTTAACTTTGGATATTCCAAATTCAAATAGTTTAATTTCTGATCTAAATAACATAATAAAGAGTATTCAAAATCCTAAAAAAGAGACTGTACAAAATCATTCATCATTATATGTGACCTTCTCCGAGAAAAGGGACCTAGTGTGTGAAAATGAAGTTTTGCGAAAAACGCATTTAAAGTTTCATAACGCATTATCACTGTGAACACACCTTTAGTTGGGAGATGCGATTTGGTATGGTTGGTTATGATTATTATTATTATCATTTCATCTTATTCTACATCCTTTTAGGTACCAGAATCCACTCTTAAGTCCAAACCCGTTTTTTGACACACTAGGTCCCTTTTCTCGGAGAAGGTCACATATGATGATTTAATATATCTTTTTTTTGTTTGTAATAAAAACAATTAACAAAATATTTAAGCTTTTTATTCAAAGTAAAAAAAAACGAAAAAAACGGTTGCCCGTTTTTTTCTGCAAAAACCGAAACCGAAACCGGTTTTTTTTAAATTCGATTTTTCGAAGAAAACCGAAACCGGTTTTTTCAAAAGGCCGGTTTTTTGAATACTCTATAACAAACAGATTTTATAATTTTCGTATTTTATTTACGCAACCCTTACATGATCAACAAAATATAGTCAACAAAAATCAAAGTAGGCGAAAAAAAAATTTGGGTCGCATTTGAATTAAAATTTTACAAAAATAGTTACAATAAATCTAAACTGTGCCTATCACTGGAAGATAATAGTGGCTGGAAACGCTAGTTAAAGAAGTAATTTCGATCATTTGAAAAAATTGCAGGACACTATTGACAACATTTTGTAAACTTTTTGTAAATCAGCGAGTTGATTTAGTATTTTATACATCAATTTATTAAATAAGATTGAAATCATAATTGATTAAGCAATTTCATTTGAATCTTTTTTGATTCAATTGAATCAAATCATTTCAAATAATTCTTTTTTTAATTCGTAGTATTAATATACTACGATAATAAAAATAATCCAGGTCCGGGAGACATCATCAGGAATCTATTTTTACAGCCACAGGGTGACTATTTTGTTATTAATTTATATCTCTATATATAAAGGAATAACGTTACTGATTCACTTACTCAACATCGCCCAGCCCAAACCGCAAGAGGTAGGAGGCTGAAATTTGGTATGCAGATTCCCCTTTCGGCGTAGACATCCGCTAAGAAGGGGTTTTTAGAAATTCTTAAGGGGAGGGGCAAAAAGGGGGGAAATCTCCCCTTTCACGGCCTGCCCAAACCCCTTTAGTTAGAAACCTGAAATTTTAAATATGCCTTCCCGGGAGTATGTGCTAACTCCTTGAAAAGGTATATTTTAGATTTTTTGCCAGAAACGTTGTAAAAATGGGGGTTTAAAGGGCGCAAAGTCTATCCCTTTATGGCCTGAAAAACCCGTTGGACCTAGGAAGTTGAAATTTGGTATGCAGGCTCCTTTTCCAGTGTAGATAACAACCAAGACCTAATTTTTGAAAAATCCAACGGGAAGAGACAGAATAGGGTGAAGTTCTCCCCCTCGACGGCCTTCCCAAACCGCTGGATCTAGGAAGTTGAAATTTGGTATGCAGGCTCCTTATCCAGTTTAGATAACATTTAAGATGTCAATTTTGGAAAATCCAACGGAGGGCAAAAAAGGAGAAAATTCTTCCCCTTGCCAAACCGCTAGAGCTGGACAGTTTAAATTTGGTACATAGGTTCATACTTCAGCGTAGACGTCCAACAAAGTTGGATTTTCTGAAATTCCTACTGGGAGGTACAATAAGGGAAAAAGTCTCCTCCCGACCGGCCTGCCCAAACCGCTGAAATTAGAAAGTTAAAATTTGGTATGCAGGTTCCTTCTTCAGTGTAGATAACAGATAAGACGTGACTTTTGGAAAATCTAACGCGGAGGGACAAAAAAACCGAAAATTCTCCCACTTGACGGCCAGCCAAAACCGCTTGAGCTGGGAAATTAAAATTTGGTACATAGATTCCTCCTCCAATGTAAATGTGCAAATTTTCAAAAGTGCAAATGTGCAAATTTACAAATGTGCACATTTGCAAATGTGAAAATTTACAAAAGTGCAAATTTCAAAAATACAAATTTGCAAAAGTGCAAAAGTTCAAATGTGAAAATATGCAAATGTGCAAAAGTGAACATTTGATTATTTGATGGTTTTTAAGATTGATGGATCGATGGTTTGATGGTAATGTAAATGTGCAAATGTGTATTTATGCAGATGTGCAAATGTGTAAATAAGAAAATGTGTAAATATGTAAATATTTATTCATTTGATTCAAAATCTCCCAGCCCAAACCGCAGGGAGTAAGACGCTAAAATTTGGTATGTAGGTTCCCCCTGCGGCGTAGACATTCGCTAAAACGGGGAAGAGCAAAACGGGTAAAAACCCCTTTCACGGCCTGCTCAAACCCCTGTAGCAAGAAACCTGAAATTTGAAATATGCTATTCTTGGAGTTTGTGCTAACTCATCGATGAAGTCTTCCCCTTAACAGCCTGCACAAACTGCTGGACCTAGGAAGTTGAAATTTAGTATGCAGGCTCCATCACCAGTGTAGATAACAGTTAAGCCGTAATTTTTGGAAAAGTCAACCGGTAGAGGCAGAAAAGTGAAAAATTCTCACCCTTGACGTCATTCCAAAACCGCTGGAGCTGGTAAGTTGAAATTTGGCCCTCCTGCAGTGTAGACATTCACCTACGGGGTGTACGGGGAGGGGGAAATAGTTGAACAGTCTGCGATTTAGACAAAAACATGAAATTTTAAATATGTGAACGATAGTATTTTAAATATGTGAACTGGAGTATGAATTTTAGCCAGGCACATGGTAAAAATTATGATTCAAAGGGAAAATCCTGAAATTTTAAATATTTGCTACCTGGAGTATGGGCTAACTTCTTATTGAGGTACATCTTAGAATTTTGGTCTGGGGCATGGTACAAATTAGGGGCTCCGGGTAATTATCGGGAACTCCGTAAATTCCCGGGCTTTGCCATCTAGTGATAATATAAATTAATACACGAACGAAATGGAACGAGAAACGAAATTTTTATTATCAGAGTGTGTTAATTTATATTCCCAGCAAAAATAAATGGGAATGATTTTTATGGAATTAATTTTTCATTGATTCTAAAGTATAGTTTAGTTCTGATATTCCTCTTCTAAGACAATTATTTTTCACAACTTCTAAAAATGTGATTTTTAATGAAATTAAACACTTTTCAAATTTCTGACGGGTAACTTATTTTAAAAAAAAACCAAAGTTAAACATTATTCATAGATATTTCTACATAAATTTGACATTTATAACTATGGTTCAAGTTTAAGTGATTTGTTTCAATCTTTAACTTCCAATATCTTTTTATGCAAGCAAAACATGTGCAAAAGATCTCAAACAACGTGTTCAATTTCAAAACATATCGAAATAGTCTGTGTCTATACAACTCTGTGAAAAATTACATTTTTTTTTTTTTTTTTATTTCAATAAATTTATAACCGAGCCCATGAGGCCATATATGCATTTGACATGTTCAAAAAATAAATATAAAAAAGTTTAAATATATATAAAAAAGAAAATTTAATAAATCGAACGAAAAAAAATGGCTACAAAAAGTTAAATTTTTTTCACGACAAAAAAAAGTAAATTTGTATTTTTTTCGTATTCTAATAATATGTAGTAAAATTTGCTGCTGATCTTAGCAGATCGATTTTAAATTGCAATTTACAGCATGTTACTAAAATTTAGTAGCGCTTACTTATTTGTTATACTAATTTCATTGTACTGATATTAATAGTAAATTTTTTTAATGATTTTATTAAACTGATTTTGATTTCCACTTTACAAAAAGTTTACTAAAATTTAGTAGCGGCTACTATTTTTTTTTACTAACTTCATTGTACTACACGTCAGCAGACGTATGTTGCTAAGATTAGCAAAAAATACCGCTGGACTCAAATTAGCAAAATTTCGGGAAATAACAATAAAATTTTCAGTTGTCATAACATACTTTTTTTGGTGAGTGTAGCTTCAGCGGTTTGGGCTCGTTGTTTAAAGGGGCATTTATTACTATTTAAACTCACATTTTTCAACGTTCTTATTGGAAATATCAAAAATTAATTTTATTAAATAAGCTCATATTTTTATTTTTATTAAATAAGCTCATTTATAAGCTCGGATTTATACCCAAAAGGGTTTCGGCAGGCCGTTATGGAAAGCCTTTTGCCTTTTACCCCAATTTTGCCACGTTAATGGCGAAAGTTCCATAAAGGTACCTTAAAAGATAATTGGCGCATACTTCAGAGAACACATAATAAAAATTTCACATTTCTAAAGCGGTTTGGACAGGGAGAAGACTTTTCCTCTTTTGAACCTCCATTTTCAACATTTTTCATTTTACTATTTTTTTAACTTTGTTAAAGAGCTGAAAACATTATTTAAAGAGCTTTTTATTTCTTAAAAAAAATCATACTTGTAACTTAAAATAAGTCCTTACTTTATTCAAAGAACTAACATAATGCTATCAGTAACTGATTCATGTATCTAATGCGAGAAGTTTTCACATCGAAAAATGCAGTAAATGTTCCTAGGTAAATTTGATATTACCCGCTTTACCTTATCTCCTTGATATAAGTAATGCTGCATTTTTCCAAACTCTTAGGTGGTGTTTCCAGATGACGTTTTGCTTCACACGAACGAAAATACAATAACAAAATATATGCAATACTAAAACAAAATACATGTAGTCACTCATTCGTCTAGCGACGTACGCCTTGTGGAAACCCCATATTAAACTCTCTATATATTTATAACGTTTTATATTTTTGTATGTTGGGTAGCATTAAAAAGTATTTTAAAAAATAATTCTGGAGTTTTCTAGAACTTTGCATGTATGTTAAATCTACATCAGGGAGAATAAAGATGTTACAATCATACTTTTTCGTATCTTTTTTTATGTAATAAATTACCACAAAAAATCGAAATCATTCAAATAAAAAAGTTGCATGATATGAAAGAATTTTTACACAAGAGGTTTAAAACTTATGTCTCTGCAAGTTTTGCAGGGAAGAGCTACTTTCGCGGACTCTCTCGCATCATCGAAATGTGAAAGAGGAGACAAAAAAAAAATCATTTAGTAAGTTGTTCAGGTTTCACGTGAAAGAACTGTAAAGCCCAAATTTCTTGAGCGTAAACGTGCGGAATCAGCTGATCCGTTAGCTTTATGAAGAGAATATTAAAATAGGTACTCGAAAGTGGCAGTATAAAACAGCTGATTAGTTATAGTTTATGTAAAACAAAATTAAAAAACAAATAGAAAAAAATAAAAAAGTTTAATATGTTTAATATGTTTAAAAACACATTCTGAAAAACATAAAAAACATACAATGTATGATGACTAGCTGATATTGTTGGTCCAGGGCAATGATGTGCTGTATAATAAAAGAAACCCATATTATATATTGCCGGACAAAAAAAAACTTGGATGGAAGTTGCAAAGCAAAAGGTGGACATCCCTTCGCGACCGATATGTAAGGGGAAAAACGTTAGGAAAATCTTTCCGCAGGTTGTGGTGCTACTTTTAAATATCGGTGGCCACTAATGGACAGTTTAGAATTTTTAGCACCACATTTAGCTTCTCGTCCGTAAGTATGAAAAATAAGAACTTTTTATCGAAATAAAATGCAGTTTTAAATTTTTTTTTATAGTGCAGTCATCTAGAAATATTTTAGAAGAATTTTCTTCATTATCATCGTCATTCTCTCCACAAATTTCATCATCTTCGGAAACTCAATCTCCACTACCATCAACCGTCGGATTTTACAAAATTCCTCAAATATTTGTTCAATGTCACCCGCCGAAATGATTTATATTTTTATATATTTACAAAACTTTTTTTTAATAAAATTAATTTTTTAATATAAATTAATATAATTAATTTTTTTATTATAAATTATTGGAAATAACCACAAAGCATAAAAAAGTTTTTTCGTTTGTTTACTTTAATTGTCAAACCATATGACTCGTTTCCGTAATTTGAGTAAGTTCTTATGCAAAAGTTCCCCGTTTACGATTACGAAGCGTTACCTTTACGCTCAAGTAATGAAGCATTTATAATCCGTATAAAGTGTGTTTTTTAGAAATTGAAAATGAAAGTATATTTAATGGCAATTAATTATTTAAATTTATTAAGTCTCATAATTAAAATTCATTACCTTGTATGGACCAATTTCAAGTGTGTTTAAAATTTTTATGTTTTTTAGACTATAAATGGTGTAATTTTTTCTATTGTCCTAGATTTGTCCTACTGTCGATTGGAAGTCATTTTTTTAGGTTTTTTTTTTTGTTCAAGACTGTGAAAAATCATTAGGAAAAAGTTATTTTATCATGATGGAAAAAAATGTAAATTCTTTTTAAATATTAAATGCCAAACAATAAGCTATCAAAAAAAATTATAAATATATCATTTCGTAAGGTTTATGTGTTTTATTTTAAATAAAAGTTCTTAACTGTTTAAAAAAAACACACCCTATTAGAAAATGATTTTTCACAATAAGAGTTTTATTGAAAATTTAGTACATTTTGTTTTTACGCAAATTTAGTATACAAACACTGTTATTTTTCTAGTGTAAAAGTGCCATTTTTGATTTTATTATTACTTTTCAAGCCATTAAAGTTCTAGTGAAATTTTTTCATGGGAAGAACAATTTACTATGCTTAATTACTAAGTTCCATTATCACAATGTCCCGTTAGCTACTAACTGGGAAAAATAATAATAAAAATTAAATTTAGCTGTACAGGTTGGTTGAAAAGTTCCTGCGCTCACCAAGAGATGGCACTGCTAGCTCCAATTTTTTTGTCTCAAGTTGGTATAACTGTCCTGAGAACACATGCAAAGTTTCAAGTCATTCTGTCAATTCTTTCTTTGTTTACAAGCCATTTGAAGTTGACGTGTCATTGATTTTTTTAATATGGAAAAAATTGAATATCGTACAGGCATTAGATTCTTTGTTTTGAAGGGTTTAAAAGCAAAGGAAATTTATGAACAATTGTTAGAAATGTATAAGGAGTCCTCACCTTCAAAACACACCGTTGAATTTTGGGCTGGTGAATTTAAACGTGGTCGTACCAGCCTTGAAGATGATCCACGCGAAGGACGACCAAAAACTGCAACCACAGCAGAAATCATTTAGCAGTTTGACTAAGCGTGAAATTGCTTATGCCAAAGGCATCTCAGACGAACAAGTACTCCATATTTTACATGAAGAATTACGTATGAAAAAACTGTTTGGAAAATTAGTACCGCACACATTAACAATTCAACAAAAACTGGATCGAAAACAAATTTCTCAGAGTAATTTGGAGCGCTTTAAGCCGAATAAAACCGACTTCTTGCGTCGTTTTATAACTATGGATGAGACTTGGATGTACCACCATGATCCTAAATTGAAACAAGAACGTTTACAGTGGACTGAAGCTGGTTGTTCAGCTCCAAAGCAGGTGAAGTCACAACGATCAGCAAAGAAGGTTATGGCATCAATTTTTTGGGATGCAAAAGGAATTTTGTTGATTGATTATCTTCAGAAAGGTAAAACAATCAACTCTGAATATTATTGCAGCCTTTTGGATCAGCTGGATGTAAAAATTCGTGAGAAAAGACCTGGTTTAAAGAAGGAAAAAAATCATTTTTCATCAAGACAATGCACCTGCTCACAAAAGTGTTTTGACGATGGCTAAATTCAAAGAATTAAAGTACGAATTGCTTGAACATCTACCGTATTAACCAGATTTGCCTCCCAGTGACTACTATCTCTTCCGAAATCTCAAACAATTCCTTCGTGGAAAGCATTTTTCGTCGAATGAAGAGGCCATAGCAGCCGTAGACGGTTATTTTGCAGAGCTTCCGGAAAACCATTATAAGGAGGGATAAAATTATTGGAAGATCATTGGAACAAGTGTATTGAGCTTCTAGGAGATTATATTGAATAAAAAAATATATTTCGTAACAAAAACAGTACTTTCATTTCGAGCACAGGAACTTTTCAACCAACCTGTATGTTAAATTTTAAAGGAACATTCAGTAATCGTCCCTTAATCATATTCGGTTCGGACAAAACCGATATTTGGTCGGTTTTATTATTGTTGAAAAGTGCAAAAAATTTTCAATGTATACAAACATTAAAAAAGGTAATTTCGCATTGTATCTGCAACTAAGTGCTAAAAAAAATAGAAAAATACCATAAAAATTCCCAGATGGCCCAAAAACCGAGAGAGGTTGAGCATAGTTTTTTTGCTATCACCTATCCCAATTTCATCCAAATCCGAGTGTTTAGGTGGGGATACTTTCCTTGTGTGAGTTTTTTATTGGTATCTTTTCTATCGATATTGAGAATCTGAAAATTTTGCAATAAGAATTATAGCTCGAAATCTGACTTCAGACTACGTTATGGCCTCTACATTATTCTCTATAAATAATGACAGATTATCTTTAAGACAAAACTTTTGTTGTAGGGATATAACTTATTCAGTTTTACAACCGACTAATATTTCCTGTTTTACAAATTTAAAAAAATTACTGCGCAGCAAAACTGAAAAGTTCTGCATAATAAATAATCTCAAGTTATATGTGTAGCTGGCAAAGAATTCTGTCAGCCGAAATTAAGTGGTTAACTTTAATTTATATGTATGTATGTATGTATACTATAAACGACGGACTTAAAATAAATGCAAATGGAAGTGAATAAACAAACAATAACCTTGTAATGTACATATATACAATTTTTTATATGCAGCAGACTGCCACTATGTACATTTAGAATTAATACATGACATATGCGTCACACGCTGCAAATTCATTCTGAAATGAAATTGAAAACAAATGTTGGCTTCTTTGGAACATGTAAAATGACAACAAGGTACATATGTGTGGAGTACGAATATGCAAAATTATAAAATTTAGAAAACTTATTGCACAAGAACGGAACAGAATATGCGATTTTGCAACTACATATTTCATAATAAGGGTCGACGAATTACGTGGAATGCCGTAATAATTCGATCGAAATTATTCTTTTATTTCTAAAAATAAAACATTTAAGCGGAATTTTCTTCATCAGGGATGTTGTAGTTCCGTCCTAGATTGAAAATGAAAGTTAAAGTTGGTGTTTGCATTAATAGTACTATTGTAGTTCTAAACAATAACTTTAAACACTGTTTGCCCAAAGTTGTCCAATATTCCTTTGCCACTGTTTTGCCTTTAAGTCATTTTAGCACTGGCGGCTTAGCCGTCTTAAGCCTCAAGTTTTTTTAAGAACGGCAGCCCTTTCCATCAAAAATAAATGGAACTGATTCTTTAGGAACTTTCTGATTTTCCTCTTCTTTTTCACAACTTCCAAAAATGCGATTTTTAATAAAATTTAACACTTTTTAAATCTATGACGGGTAAATTATTTTAAAAACAACCATAAACATTATTCATAGATATTTCTATATAAATTTGACATTTATAACTATGGTTTAAGTTTAAGTGATTTATTTCAATCTTTAACTTACAATTTACCACATTTTGAGTTCTTAAAATCGTACTTTTTGTTGCTACAAAAAGTAAAAAATTTTTTGTAGTAAAAATTACAAGAATTTCGAATAAATAAGGCCCGATTACTGAATGTCCCGTCTGTTTTAAATTAATATTAAAACTCAAACTTTATATGGGAAGCAACAACAAATGTGTCCGTTAAATTCCCAGGTAGAAGCTAACGGGAGATTTTGAAAATGAGCCTAATTCCCGATTACTAATGTCCTGGTAAAATCTAAATTACAAATTCAAAATTTATATGGGAACATCAAAAGATCTCATTTTTCACTAAACCATAAGAAGGGCTTTAGATGCAATAAAAAAGGATCATAAAAGAAAACTTCCACCCAATGTAAAAATTATTAGTTCCTATCCAAATTTTCACAACATCGGAATCAAAATCACGACTTCTTTTTCTTTCCTTTGCAACTTTTTCCTTTTTTGTTGGGTTGTTATAACCAATTTATTTTTTAAAGTTTTAAAAATAAATTAAGAAAATATTTAAAAAAAAAATCTGATTTATGGTATGTTTTTATTTATAAAACTGCCCAGTCGGCGGGGGCAATGCGGCTACTACCACGCAGCTTGCATCTACTCGTAATAAACCATGCAGAAAATATTAAATTATTGTCAAAACATCAAAATCTTTCGTGAAATAAAACATTTTCTGTTTATTTTACAAAGAAGTTTGATATTTTATCGTACTCAGAAAATAATAACAAAATTCTGTAATTAGAATGTTTTTGTAAATATCAAAAATTTGTAAATACCAAAAAAAAATTTTTGCTATTTTTTTCTTATTTTCAAATAATTTTTATATGAAAAAATCACAATTTACAAACATTTCAAACAAAAAATTGTTAAGAATTTGAATTAAAATTTTAACACATATTTTTAATTACTTAAAATTTTATAATTATTTTATCTGTGTATTTTTATGCATGGAAAGGTATCACAAGATTATAAATAATTAAAAATATTTGTTAAAATTTCAATTCGTTTTCTTACAATTGTTTGTTTGAAATGTTTGTAAATAGTAATTTTTCATATTTAAAATTTCTTTAAAAAAATAAAAATTTAAGTTAAAAAAATAAAAATTTATTTGTATTTAGAAATTCCATTGTTGGTTCCATTTTTAATTTTTTTGTTTTTGTATTTTATTTGCTCGTATTCTATGAAAGAATTTTACAGAATTTTGTAATTTTTTTGTGTGTAAAAATTTTTCCGATTCTAATGTTTTTGTTATTCCTATAAATTCTTTAGATTTTGAGGACTTTCTCCGAAAGAAAATTTCAACTGAAACCCCTTCAGATTCTGGGGGCATTTTCTAAAACAGAAAAGCTCAGAAACATCAAATCCCGTTTGTAATATGTCGAAATATAGGTTTAAGACCCCATAAAGTATATATATTCGTGATCCTTATGCAATTTTAAGTCGATTTAGCGATGTCCGTCTGTCTGTCTGTTGAAATGGCGATCACGACGTGAAGACGCAAGCGGGGGTGCCTGACCCTGATTATTGAACATCCTCCCGAGCAGTTTGGTATTTAAAATGACCGAAATCGGCTTAGCGGTTCAAAAGTTATGAGTGAAAATGTGAAGGTACCTCTAAATTTTCCATACAAATTTGTACAATTTTTCTGTATCTATTTTTTCCTTTCTGTTAAGTAAGTAAAAATGTAATTAATATTAAGTCTTCTTATTGTTCGATTGCATTTATTGTCTTACATAGAGAGCTATATGTGTGTTACTCTAATAACTAAGTTAACGTAAAAATCAACAATGTTAAAGTCGCTAACAGAGCAGGCCTCTGTAAATAACATTGCTAAAACTAAATAAATAACATTACTAAAACAAAATAACAAAAGTTCATGCAAAATTTAGTATATACGTATATCATCTTCAGCCCCTATGGTGGAGGGTATTCAAAGATTCGGCACAGCCGAATTTAGCCCTTTTTTACTTGTTTTTATTAATTTTTACTTAGATTGCACACAGAAAAAAGTATCACAAAATTTTAAGTAATTAAAAATATTTATTAAAATTCAAATTCGACTTCTAAAAATTTTTTGTTTAAAAATTCTTTTTTTGTATTTACAAATTCCATTGTATTTTGGTATTTGCAAAAATATTCTATGAAAGATGTTTAATATTAATTTTTTTATGTGTATAATATTATCATTTTTATTGTAAATAAACAAATAACCTACAAATAAAAAAATCACATTTATTTGGCATTTAACATCTATAAGTTTGGTCAAACTTTAGGTTATTTTGTTTATCGTTGATATCCCTGCTTGGTTAGTTTTTAATAAATTGTACCCTTTTTTTTTGCTTTTAATATTTTCAATATTTTATTACATAAAAATATTTTACAGAATAAAACTGGAAAGTGTTTTTTTGTATGTTTAAGTAAACGATTATTAATATATTATAAACCTTTTTCAAATGTTATTTAATTTTATAGCGAAAAATTAAACACTTGATTTAGGTAATCAATTTCAATCAAGTTCTTTTAAACCAAATTAAGTTTGTTGTTTGAATTTTTGTTTTCATATCTCATTCCCTTATTAATACTTTTAATCCTCAGCCTTTTCAACATCTTGCATTTCTACTTTTTCCGTTGGAATTTTGGCATAATCCTTGTTGCCATTTATGATTTGATTTTTATTTAATAAACCACTTGGTCCCGTTTGTTGTATGGTTATGATGCGCACTTTTGGATCGTTATTAGTTTTTGGCAAAGTGACTTTTAGAATTCCATCTGATGATAATTTTGAAACTATAGCATCGGGATTGTAGTCATTTGGTAATTCGTAACGGCGCTTAAAATTACGTGTTACAAATCCATTATCATGTGCCTGACGTTCGTCATGTATACCTTCGACAATTAAATGATCATTGACGATTTTTACTGTCAACTCTTCCGGAGAAAATAATGATACATCAAGATAAATACAAAAATCATTTTCATTATCCGAATAAGCGCCCTTGGGTAATATGTGGACAAGATCTTCCGTGGTATTACATTGAAAATCCAAATTAGGACACTGTGGTGTCAGTGCGGATAATAATCCTGTTGGATCCATATTTATGGGATTAAGTGGTTGATACAAACTGCGATAAAGATTATATGGAAATACTTTAGGATCAAGATATGGTGCTTGATTCAAATTTATTCCACTAGCTGGTATATTTGCCATTTTTATTAAATTTCCTTTGTTTTCTTGTTTTTTTTCTTATTTTATTGTATTTGTCGGTGTACAAATATTTAAAAATCCGTTAACAAATTTTCACTTTATAAAATAAATGCACGTCGTAGGTTGTTTATCAAGAAACTGAGGGATACTTTTTGTTGTATGTTCGTATTTATATGAGAAAAATTGTGTTTACTGCAAAATACATCCTTTAGAGTGGGACGAAATTAAAAAGTAGACAATTCATGAATGCTACTAGTGTTCCAAAAAAAAAAAAAAAAACACCAAAGATTGAATTCACAATCTCCACAATTATTAATTTGCCGTTATAGAGTAATTTATACAAAGAGTAGGGTTGACTTTAAATTTAATTATTTTTTAAACTAAACGCTATAATTTAACAAAATTTTCCAATGAACATAAAAAATGTATGAGATCAAAATTAAATTAAAAAAAATCAGTAACTTTAAAGTTGTTCTCGATTTTTTATTTTTTAATTTATACCTTATAAGCGAGTTGATTTAACATTTGGGTGTCTAGGATTTTTTACTTTTGGTTACCTACGTGGACAAAAATATAACAAAAACAAAATCACAAAATTAAAATACTTATTTTAGTCAAAATATTAAAATTTTCTGGAAAGATGTAAGTGAAAATTCAACTCCCAACACTTTATATGAACATATTTCTCAAATCTGATCTAAATTGTTATGAAGATTACTAATCTGCAATCAAAATTAAAAAGACATTTGTGGTTTTTAAATTATTCGCGGTTTTTGAAAATTAATTAGACAGTTTAGTTTTTAATTTTTCCTTAAAACTGAATGTAAATTTTGACTTTCTTCGATTTTCGCTATTTTTTAGCGTATTAAAATTAAATTTTTAACAAAAATCCTATCTCACCTAAGAATAAAATTCCGTGGATACATAATTATTCAAAAAAAGTATTTTGCACAGAGGCAAATATAAGAAAATATTTTGATCAGTCGAAAATATTTTTGTATGAAATTTTTACGCAATTCGCGACTCGGAATTTAATTTTTATTTCATATTTATGATGGCCCAAAATATATTAAATATTATGAGTCGCGATCGTAATAATTATATTTAATTTTTCTTAATTAATTTAAAATAAAAGAACAAGTACAACTTTGAAACTTCAATGGCGATGTGCTACCTCCAAATAAGAGATTTTTGAGATTTTTTTGGCAGACTATATTTTTTCCATTGTAGCATATTTGTAGGGTTGAGGAGCTTGTGAATTCGAACTTTTTTTATTTAGACCACCTTAGTACCTATGCTTTGAGGCGATAACATATTAGGTTAGGACGAAAAGAGGAAGAAGGGCCATACACCCTTCATGATCACCCAGAAATAGGTGACATACACCTATGCCAGAGAATCGGCATGTTGTGCACTCTCCATAAATAACATATTACTCTTTACACATTTAAAAACAGTGATGATAACAAATGGCAGTTTTTTATCACTCCGCAGTGATAAACCCACACAAAATTGGTGTCCAGTTTAGAAAAAAATTTTGATTTTTTAATTAATTATTTTTTTAACCAAATTTTTGTATAATTTTATACTGCAAATTTAAATTGTAGACGAATGCTGCTAAATTACAGACGTATTATTTAGAGTGTACCACTGTCAAATAGTTTTATGTTATTCGACAGCCCTATCGCAGAATTAAATCAGAAATCGATTTAATTTAATTTTTGGCCCACTCTAATGTACATTTACAGCAGGCAAGCGTTCTTGGAAACCCAGTAAATAATTTTTATTAAGTTTATTTTTTACTTTTTTTTCAAGTATTTGTATAAATACTGAAATATTATCTAAATTGGAGCACAGGAATTTTATCATCGATATTAATCTACATATAATGTAATTCTGCATAATATTTTTCAAAACATTACGATTTTACAAAGAGAAATTTTCTATATGTCCATTTCCAAAAAAAAATAACTACTTCCTTAGTTGTTGTGAGTGTTTTTCTACTTATTTTTAAAATGCGAAAACAAAATCTAAAATGTTGAAAATGAATTTAAATGCGAAAGATTTTATTTTCACTAGAATCAAATTTTCTTTATTAAGCCCGGAATTTGAAAAACTCAAATTTTTTTTTTTTCATATTTTTGAATGTGTCCTTAAAAGGATTTTTCAAAATTACAATTAGTGACGCGGCATCTAAACTGTTCCAAACTCAAAACTTAAAATTTTTCCTATTTTTTTCAAGCTAGTATGCATGAAATCTCAAGTTTTACTGAACCGATTTATTTGAAATTTGGTATGAACATTCTACATACACTCAAAAAAAGACATGAACTAAAAACAAGTAAAAAAGGGCTAAATTCGGCTGTGCCGAATCTTTGAATACCCTCCACCAAAGGGGATGAAGATGATATACGTATATACTAAATTTTGCATGAACTGTAATATGAATATGTTTTGTCAATTTATGTAACGAACTTTTGTTATTTAGTTTTAGCAATGTTATTTACAGAGGTCTGCTCTGTTAGCGACTTTAACATTGTTCATTTTTACGTTAACTTAGTTATCATAGTATGTAAGACAATAAATGTAATCGAACAATAAGAAGACTTAATAACATTTTTACTTACTTAACAGAAAAAAAAAATAGATACAGAAAAATTGTACAAATTTGTATGGAAAATTTAGAGGTACCTTCACATTTTCACTCATAACTTTTAAACCGCTTGACCGATTTTGCTCATTTTAAATACCAAACTGCTCGGGAGGATGTTCAATAATCTGGGTAAAAATAGGCACCCCCGCTTGCGTCTTCGCGTCGTGATCGTGATTTCAACAGACACAGACAGACGGACATCGCTAAATCGACTTAAAATTGCATAAGGATCACGAATATATATACTTTATGGGGTCTTAAACCTATATTTCGACATATTACAAACGGAATGACAAACTGATATATACCCTCACCATATATGGTGGAGGGTATAATGAATCAAAAATATCCTTAAAAATAGTTTAACAATTTTACTCAATTTAAGAAAAATTTTATTAAGACTTAGAAAAATGTTTTTAAAATGAATACAAATTCCTATGTTTGGGTAAAACGAAATATTTTATATACTCAGAAATAGTTTATATCTTTCCTAAGTAATATTTCTTGATTTAAGGTTTTCCTTAAACAAGCCTATTAAAAAAAATTTATTAATTTTTAAGAAAAAAATCTCAGTTTTAATAAGGTTGCATACTAAAATGTAATAAAACTATGTTTAGTTAAAAAAAAAATAGAACATAATTTACTGCCATTTAGTTCAAAAAATGTGTCTAACTTAAAGTGAGAAAGTACTTGAACTTAATGTTCGCAAGCAGTAAAATTAACTAAATTTTAAAGAGCCCTTCCTAATTCAGTTTCTAAGTCTACCACTTTCGAGTTATATTAGGCATTTAAAAACAAAAAGTAATAAATTTGTTCCTATGTAATAATAAAAATGTATTTGATTTTAGAAACAGATGAACTATTTTGAGGGAAAATTTTCATGCAACTTAGTTCAGATAAATTTTAAAAATTTTAATAAAATATTATTTTTTTCCAGGTAAAAATTTTCTAATTTTCGAGAAATAATAAACTCAGGTATAGTACTTTTTTCCTAAAAATTTCTTTAGATAAATAAAAAAAAAAACTTTAGTAAATTTTTCTAAAGTGGAGAAAATATTTAGTTTTTGTGGGAAAATAGTTCAATATTTTTTTCCAAAAAAAAACATAATAAATTAAAAACAAACTAGATAATTTTCCTAATTTTAAAGAAAAAATATTATTTCAGGAAGCAAATTAAAGTATCCATTAAAAAAATTATCGTGCATGATTGTAATTTTTGATTCGTGATCGTGCGTGAGCGTAAGTCAAAAATCGCTTACATGCCCATCTCTAATCTTAACAGTCTTAAATATTGTACTTAAAGTAGCTTAAAATATATTTTAAAATTTTGTTAGCAAAATATAATTTTGTTTGCTGACTACAATACAAAATATTGTAGGCACATTTTATACATTGCGGCATAATGGCTTTCTTAAAATTGACGTTGCGCCTATTAAAACTTATATTTATATTGTAGAAGGCACTAAAACTATTTTCCACTTAATAATAAAAAAAAGTTAAAATCAAAGTTTAAGCTAAAAATGTCATAAAATAAACTTATGACATTTTTCCATTTTCCAATAATAACAAGAAATGTAACTATGATATTTTGTATTTTTGCAACAATTTCCTTAAATTAGTTAAATTAAGAAGACAAGGGATCCCCAGTGTTCCTTAGCCATAGATTCCGTGTGTCACTATGGGCGTCCCTTTTTGTAGTTTTCACGAGGAGAACTGTAAATTAACTACGAAAAGGAACTTACTTTGACACAATTTATTACGTTTGCAGTACATTTTCTTAATTTGTTTACCTTTTGAGCTAAAGAAATTTCATTTATATTTTCAATACATGAGTTTAGTATAAATCAATTTAATTAAAAGATAACAATGTATAGCAAAAAGCTTGTTTAAAGCAGTGTCCTCACAAAGCGGAAGTCGTCCGATAGTGGAAAAATACTTACACAATAAGTGTAAAGTACTTTAAAATATATGGTAAAATATTAGAAAATTTTTATCAAATTTAGGGATAATTTTCACTTAAAAGAAGTACTATTCAACTTGATGTTAGAAAATATTTTCTTATTTTTAGGGAGTTAAGTCCTAGTTTTTAGTAAAAAAAAAATTATCTAATGAACTTTAATAAAATAAAATTTTTCTTAAAACTAAGGAAACATTTCCTTACAGTAACATTTAAGATGATATATGAACTAACGAGGAGCAAATTTTGCTGTTTTCTAATAGAAATTTAGATTTAAAAAGTATATTTGGCGTCATTTTCATTTAAATTTTTCCTCCAAATAAGTTAATTTTTCTAAATATTTATTTTTTTTTTTTGTTTTTTTTTAAATTCGCCATTTTGTGAAAAAAAAAAATTTGACTTGCCCGACTTGCCATAGCGACATCTTTACTAATTAAGAATTTCACAATTTTTTTATTTAGATGACCAGAAGGGTTGAAACCTTGCACACCAGAACACCCCTTTTTTGGACCCCCACTTCAAAACTTTTTGAATTTTGATTTTCTTTTTTTTTTTTTTGTTAACTTTTATAATATTTTATATAAAAATATTTATATATTTTATATAAAAATGATTGTTAAAAATATGTTAATTTAAATATGAAATAATAATTGATTTTACTATGATTTTTTTAGACTCTAATATGCTTCTCTTAGGTAGTCTTTATTTTTGATTGCGTTTATATGAATACGTTTTCTATGGAATTTTCTCTTCGCGTGTAGTTGTTTGAAATCGCACAAAAATTTGATATTACTGTGAAAAAACCTCTCAAACTCTAATTAAAAATAAATAATTTTTCACTAGCGTGGAATTGTTTGCGAAATTGCGGTGGAATTTTTTCGCACCAATGTAATGGACAAGCCGATTTTAAAATTGAGTAAAACGTGTGATTTGGCTTTGTAACGCCTGTAAGAATTTTGCAAGTTTTAAAGATTTTATTAGAGTTTTTGGGCTTTAAGCTGTTAAGCATAGTAAATTGTTCACGTGAAAAAACTGTTGTACTTCATATATAAAAAAATGATTTTTTACCCAAATTTAATTTTGAGTTTATTGCGATTGTGTCTTTCTTTTAAATTAAAAAAAGTAATACATTTTTACAATTTAAATTACAATTTTAATTTTAAACTATTAAAGTTCGAGTGGAATTTTTTCACGGTAAAAACAATTTATTATGCTTTACATACAAACAAAATACTCTTTTTATGGTTGCTTTAATTTTTTAGTGAATGTATTTGTTAGCACATTGCCGCATAAATACAGCTATTATCTACGAATAGAGTAGCTTTCCTTTTACTCATTTCCTAACCGCCATATTGATGAAATACAGCTGTTTACTATTTGAATAATCTGTGGTCCACGTTTTTCAAACAGAGTTGGAACAAATTGAAATTTGTTTAGCCCACAGCATTATGTGGACAGGGTATTAAAAGCTTGTGCTGATGTTTGTTACATTAAATAAAATGTTGGGCCTGTATCAATCTTTTGGTATATTGATCGACTCAAAACCACCTTTTGAGTCGATTTAGTGATGTCCGTCAGTCTGGTTGATTTTAGTTAGAACCGGTTTATGTTTAGACCTACAGTCTAGGTCACCCAAAAATTGGCTCGTATGCTTGTTTGCAGATGGCTGCAGTCAAAATCGCTTAAAGAAAAATGGCCCAAAAATTGTTTATAAAAATTTGCAGTTTCATATGAAAATATATTTTATTATTGTTTTTTTAATTTTTATTTATATAAATCATATAAAATAATAAGCCAAGAACTAGCAACAAGGGCTACTGGCTCGTTGTAGCGTAAACAGACCAGAGCCTCACACATAATAACTGCGGAAATTCGAAATTTTTGGGTTTAATTGCTAATTGGAAAATTGCCTTATGTTACTTTTTTTTAGAAATAACAGTGTAATTTAAAATACAGTCGTTTCCAAGTTTTTGTTTTAAGAAATTATATTTTTTTCTGAATATATTTCAAAGGCACATTTATGATTAATTATTATCAATGATAACTATTTCGTGTGATACTGAATAGTATTTGAACGCATCCTAATGTTATTAAAAGGCAATTTGTTTTTTGTTATTTTAAATATAAAATCAAATTTATTGTTCAAAGGTTAGATTAACACTTAAACTAAATATAATAAGAAATAATTTGGTATTTTTTTTTTTTGGAGATACAGAAAAATAAAAAACACCCGTGATCAGGCCAATTTCTTTTACAATAGAGCTGTTTAGAGGTGTTTTTGCTGTATGTCTAATAATTGTTCCTTTATTTTATAACATACATATGTATGTGGCCAAACTTTTTTATGTAAAAAAATAATAAATAAAGTTAGAATATTAAATGAAGAATAAAGTATTCAAAATGATAGAAAAATTATATTTATGAATAATATAAAAATTAATTGATGATAAAATTCCATCGTAGAAAAAATTAGCCAATTATCGTCTTCTTTAATTACTACTTTTGATTCACCTTCTTCTCTTTATCATCTTTCAATTCTAATTTTTCATTTCCACTTTTGGTTTTGTTCACATCTCCATTTTCCGTTTTTACATCTTCAATCATTTCAATTGCATTTTTAGTCTTATCCAAGTCGCCATTTCCGAATTTGTGTTTCAAGAAAACACTGCTTGGTCCCGTATGTTGTATGGGAATTATACGCTCTTCTTTATTTTTTATAGTTTTCGGTAAAATGACATTTAAAACTCCATCTGATGATAATTTTGAAACAACAGCATCTGGATTGAAGCCCTTTGGTAAATCGTAACGGCGCTTAAAATGGCGTTCAACATATCCCATGTCATGTGCCTGACGTTCCTCATGTATACCTTCGATAATTAAATGATCATTAACAATTTTAACCTTTAAGTCTTCTGGAGCAAAAAGTCCTACATCAAGATAAATACAAAAATCATTTTCTTTGTCCGTATAAGCGCCCTTAGGTAATATGTGGACAAGATCTTCCTGAACATGACGATGGTAATTCAATTGATGATGTTGTGGCGGCAGAGCTGAAATCGATCCTATTGTATCTAAATCTGTAGATTGGTATCGTGTATGAAGACCACGATTTAGATTGTATGGAAATATTTGGTGATGATGAATAGGTTGTGGATTTAAATTTAATCCATTTACAGATAAAGTTGCCATAATTATAACTTTCTTCTTGGTTTCTCTTATTTTTTTTAATAATATTTTTAGGTATACATACAAATATTTTTGTAACTTTTTATTTTTTATTAAACCAAGATACAGTTCCTCGTTGTACTATGCTTATCCAAGAACTGAGGAATATTGTGTTGTATGCTTCATTTATATAGAAAAACATGCTAACAGGAATGTTTTGTAGAGAGGAACGAATTTTAAGTATTTCAAAATTTTTAAATCGGGTAACAAAAAGCAAATTAATTCAACATCGAAGTTTTTTCACATGCAATATTTCTTCTCAGAATGATTTTGGACTAATTCAGTCTCATTTTGCAAAATGAATAAAAGCGGACTACATACGAAATATTTTCCAAAACATACTGATTGAAGAAAACCCAAATTCCTGCAATAAATACTTTATTCCGCACAAACCTTAAAAAAGATAATTCCTTAAATCAATTTTTAAATCTAATTTAAATTTTGACGAATTTATTTGAGAATTGAATTATTTACTACCATGATTCAATCTTTATTTTATTAGAATAATCAAGTTGATTTAAAAAATTCTTCTTATAAATCAAACGAAATAATTAAATTTTAAATCAAAGAATCAAATCAACTTTGATTTGATTCGCGAATCAAAAAAATAATAATTTTAATTCTCGAATATGATTTGATTCGCGAATTAAAATATTTTTTTTTAATCACAAAACCCAAAGGGTTTCATGAAATTTTTATAAAACAGCCACAGGGTGACTATTTTTTTATCACTTTATATAATATAAATTACAAATTACGTTTCCCGTTTCATTTGGTGCGTATAAAAATAGGTCACACTGTGGATGTTTTATAAAAATAAATACCTCGGGATGTCTTCCAAACCTGACCTATTTTTATTATCGTAGTATATTAATGCTCTAATAGAGCTCATATTTTGTCCGTTTTGCTATATCTCGCTTAATTTTCGAGATATCGGCCATTTTAAAAAATTACCATTTTACCAAATGGCGAATATCTAGAAAACTAAGCGAGATTTGCAAGTCAATTTTAATGTTTTTTTATTTTGTTGTAGTTCACAAATCAAATCAATCTTTTTTTAATTTGCAAATTAGAATTATGTTCGAAATGATTTGATTCAATTGAATCAAAAAAGATTCAAATAAAATTGATTAATCAATTATGATATTAAGTCTAATTTAATAAATTCATTTATAAAATATTGAATCAACTCGCTGATTTACAAAAAGAATTATTTTTTTTTGGCGAATGAATTCAATAAAGATTTATCTTTTTCAAGATCTCCGCATCTTAAGCTAAATATAATGAATGTAATATCGGTCTGATAAAACATATTTAAATTAATTAACAAAAATTACTAATACAATAAAGGAACTAGCAAAAGTAAATCACCCAATTCGCAAGTCTTATAAAAGTTGTACGAACAAGTAATTTAGTAAATGACAACACATTCGCTAATTATGTGAATGAAGCATTTGCCCTGAATAACGTTGACGCATCAATTTGGCTTGTCAATTAAATAGTTTAGAAAAATTGAAGTTTGCGATTTAATTAATAAAATCAAATTAAATAAGGCTCTAGGTTATAGACCTATTCACGCTAAAGCTTATATGACACTTGCTAGTTTCAGTATTAATAATCCAACTTAGAAGAGAGGTCAAACCAGCTTATCTTCGAAATAATGATTATGAAGAGTTCAAACACAAAGAATAAATAGCAATCTGTCAAATTAAAATTTTCATTGGTGGCCCAAAAAACTAGAATCTAGTAAGTGCTATATAGGCTTAAAGTATCGTTTATATTAAATACAGTGTGATTCCTTTAGAGGTTTTTTCACCATTCCTTTTTTTCACAGATCACGCATGACTGGTGTCATACTGTCATCTTATTTTTATTCAGTATTGTTTGGCAAATTCATCACGAAAAGTTTCACATTGTAACAACGTCTCCAAATTCAGCTTTATTAAGAACATCAGCGTTCACAGACGCACACAGCCCGCGGAACAATGGTTTTGTTAAAAAGAATTTCGGTGAGCAGTTAATTTCGCATTCCGGACCTGTCATCTGGCCACCTAGATCGTGTGATATATATTGTTTTTAGAGTTATGTGGTTAAAAGCCTTCGTCGATAAGCCAGCTATGATGCTACCCTTGGAAGTCAACATTACTCGCGTAATTTGAGAGATATCGGTGTGGACCACCTACAGCGTAGTCATGGTCAACAATGGAATGAAATCATCTGTAAAAATTAAATATCAGAGATTGTTCTATTCGGTCATAATAAATATTTCGACATCCAATTATATTTTGATTGTTTTATTTAAAATTAAAGAAGAGGTCTAAATGAATCGCCCTTTACAATGAAAAATTGCTTGGAGAAATCACTATTTAGAAGCCCGAAGAAACCAAAGTTTCCTCAAGTAACTATTCTGCTTGTACTTTCAAAAGATCTAGAGACTATATTTCTCAAAAGATTAACACCAACAATAAAATTTTAAACAAATTTTTTGAGGTGAAAACCCTTAGTTATGTGAAAATAAATTTTGTGGGAAAAAAATTTTGAGCTAAAAACAATTTTTGAGGTGAAAAAAAATTTGTGTGATGAAAAAAAATTTTAGCGGTGAAAAAAAATTTTGAGATGAAAAATATTTGAGGCGAATATAAAATATTATTCAAAATCAAGAGAAAATATTTTACTTGCCAGTCGATACTATGAAATTGTGCTTAATACACCAATTTGTATGGAAAACTTTTTATCCGCTGGACCGATACCAAACTGTTCGGCAGGATGTCCATTAATCTAGGTAAAAATTAGCACCCCCGCCTGCGTCTTCGCGCCGTGATTGCCATTTCAACAGACAGACGGACATCGCTAAATCCACACTCACAATATGATTTCGTTAAAAATAATCTAAAATACATATTAAATTAATAGAAAATACAATAAAAAAGATGACTACTGATTTTTCATTACATTCAGCCCATTATGTTGTTTATTTTCAATCATTGTGTAATAATCCACAAAAGTAGTAAAACAATCGAGAGCCGTTTAAAAATAACCATCAATTTTTAACTGACAAAACGTAGGAAAAACAATTTTTGTTGTTTGTTTTTCAAATACAAAAAAAAAAAATTTATTTGTATGAAATTTTACAAAACACAACACACACAGATGTATATATTTTTATTGGCTTTGTGTGTATGTATATTTGAATAATTTCTTGTAATTTTCTTTGAAATAATTTTGTATATAAACAAACTATTTTGGTAAAAAAAAACAAAAAGGAATTATATGAATTTCTATTTTTAGAAACAGAAAACATAAATTTTACATTTAACAGAAAATATCAACTCCTACTGAATGTCTGTAAATTTTTATAAATAGTTTGTTTTTGAATGACTGATTCAAATAGTTTATAATATATTTCTATGAATTTCAATTAATTGTTCATTTATAAACAAACTCTATGTACTACTTTTAAAATAAACTTCAGTCGGTAACGGAAATTTTATTGTGAGTGCATACACAAGACAAAAATGGACTTTCTGGCCAAGAAAAATAAGGACTGTAAGAGACAAAATATTTATACTCCAGACCTGACACACAATGGGTTATTGATGATACCTATCCTTGCCATATAATGAGCACAAACGTTGTGTTCCGTAAATAACCCAGAAAGCTGAGTAGTTATATGTAGCCACATTTCCATGTAGTCCTTTTATAAAACATTTCGAACCCCATGAAGTACAGACCACTTCTCAGTAAAAACATGACAAGCTTATACTCAGCTGCTGGTCCGGGTTCATGGGAGTCGGGAATCAGTAAAGTAATTTCCTGGAATAAACACATAACCTGGAATGCGTAGAAAACAGACCATGTTCGCCATAGAAAATCTCATTGAGTCTGCGCCTGCACTCCTAAACAATTCTAAATAAACAAAATCGGAGATTAAAGTGCGTTATCCAGAGTGTCACTATAGATACTGAACTTATGTCACTCCATCCATTAACGATTATCCAATTTGCAAAAATCTTAGTCAGAAATTTTTTTAACTTTTCCCATGCAATAAGAGTTATCTGTTCCCATGGTCCAAACACCAACCAGCTTCCTTACCATTAGAGGTACTAGATCCGTCAGTGTAGAAAATATCGATATTCACAAGTAGTTCAGTTTAGTTGCCCCAGTAATCCCTACTTCAAATGATTACACCATGCATCTAAAGTCATTAGAAACATCGGAAAGCCTATTAACGAAATTCATAAAGAATATTATTAAAAATTAAGTCAAAACACCATCTTTCCTAGGAAAGCAACACATTAGGTACAACTCTAGAGTACTGTACTTACAAATCTTACATGCAGAAGGTCCCTGATTGTATGAATTTCCAGGGGAGCATGTCCAACATAACATCAAAAGCGTCCCGAAATAGAGAAAGCAGATTTATGCTGGCACAGAATTTGTTGCCAATTGAAGGATGCACTTGCGACAACCACATTTTTCGATGGTGACAACATAAAATTAGTTAAGACCACAAAAATTTGACTCTGACAACAGAATTTCAGTTGCCCCAACAAAATTTCGGTAATCAGAACTGAAAAATTCGATTGGGAACAAATTCGGTTGGCAGCACAAATCTGTTTTCTGGGTGCAGGCGTAATACCCAGTGTAGCAGCTCTAGGTAATCAGTTTAAGAAATATAAGGTTTTCCGGATAGATGTAGCGGAACCACATGACGTCTACATCCATATCGTTCAATTTGGGCCAAAATACATCGGTTGTTATCGTTCTGTAGCGCTCGCCATTGACGATGATGGCCTCATCAACCAACGTCATTTTTAAAAAAGTACGGGCCAATGACGCCGAGGGCAAAATATCCGCACCAAATAATAACCTTTCGTGGATGCATTGGCCTGGTGAACCTCGTGTGGTTTGGGGTCGTCCAATATACGGCAATTTTGATTGAATAGCTACATTCAAAAATGCGTCTTGTCGCTAAAGATGACTTTTCATTCTTCATATTTTTTAATTTTCCTTGTTTTAATTTTCAGTAACTAAATAATAAATCAACATGGCGGTCACAGGCCGCCAATACATATCTACCCGCGCTAATTGCAAACCCCTATATAAACTATTTATAACCTTTTAATAAATACAAGCATATTTATATTATACTACGCAACTATTTCGTTTCGTTTTCATTTTCGATTTAAAATTTTTGTGGAGTTTTAAAGTTGAAAATTAAAAAAAAACGAATATACGTACAGCTTATTTCGTGTAAGGAGTATTTTTGAAAAACCAAGCATTAAAGTGATTTATTTCATTCTAAACTCTACAAATAAATGATGCAGTTTTACAGATAATTTAATCTTCAATATAAAACGCCAAAACATTTACACAAATATCAGCATTGAACGATTTTTTAAAAGTAAAACTAAACAAACACATAATTTTCATGTCACAGCTTATTTCGAATATGGCAGTCTGACATTATAAAAAATATAAAAATTGTTGAAAAAGAATTATTTAATATTTTGTAGGTTACTATTTTTGCTTTATTACAGCTTTTAATCTGGATAGCATAGAGTCAACCATCTTTTTAATGCATTGTGGCGATGTTTTTGTCCACTCTTCCTTTAGTGACGCTTTCAAACTTTCGATATTAGAAATATGATGTTTTCGTATACCTAGTTCTAGGATTTGCAATAAATTTTCAATCACATTTAAATCTAGTAATTTGGCAGATGTTTGGATGACGTGTGCGCAATTTCAACTTGGCCAAGTTTGCACTATACTAGCTTTGTGGTTGGGATAGTTATCTTAGTAGAAGGGAAGTAAATTTCCCCTCAGCAAGTCTAGGTATACCTCTTTAGTAATAGTGTATTCTATGAATAGCAATTTACCGACACCTGCTGACGATATGCACCCCAAACCATTACAGATCCGTATCCATGCTTTACTGTTCTGCGTCGACCCATTTTGATTTTAATACTTTTGAATACATCGAAATCGGTGGATCACCCAGTTTTTTTATTTTTCACACTACTACTTCTTTTCCACAACTTTTTATAATTTTAAAATGGACAACATTTAAATTCTCGCCCACTCTAATATGCCACAGCACAATGCACTTTACGATATGCATGTTGTACATAAAGTACATAAAAAGTAAAAAAAGCACTAGTCGCTGCCCAGTAAACAATTTGTGTTGCATTCATTCATCCTTGGCAGAGTCTTAGAGAATGAATTCTACTTTAATTAAATTCCCATAAACTCGTATAAATGTTCTTTTGAATCCAATAAATTAGTTTGTGAGTAGTCGATATAAATTTATTCATCCCAATCAGAGAACAATTAACTCAAATTCAACGTGAAAAAGTTTTAGGCTTTTTATATTCAAAATCATTATAAATGTTCGTTTTGAATAGAGGTCAATTCTAAAGGAGCGAATGTTTTTCTCTATATTAAATTTAAATTACTTTATGTTCCAATTCCATCAATTGTTCCTATGTCTATGTAGTTCTCTTACCATCTGACCCTCTTCTAAACACATTGTGCCAGCAAACAGGAAATGGGTCAATAAAAATATGCTTAATTTATAATAAATATGACGAAAACTATAATAATAATCAATTTGTTAATTTTAATACGTGCAAAAAAAACGAATTCCTTCGATATGTTATATATTTTTTCATAATATCATTCACTTTATTTTATAAACTCGGCGTCTACACGAGACATAAAATCAATGTTAAAACATGGATTTATTTAATTGAATTGAAGAGTAAGTGGAATTCGAAAATAGTAAAAATTTCTTTCTATATTAACATTAATTACTCAAAGGTTTTGTTTGAGTTCTGATTCATTCAATTTCGATACATAATACATATTTGGAAATTTATTCGATTTTGTATCCATTCAATTTAGATATTTTGTAATATTTGATTTCTGTAAAAATTGTATTATATTTTCAGATATTTCTGATTTGAATTATCATATATGCTTTCTTAATGAAAAGTTGTCCGATACAGATTATCATCATTTCTGCATATTAGGTGGTAAAGAATGTTAAAGTAAAGTATTCAAAAAACCGGTTTTCGGTTAATTCGAAAAATCGTCTTTAAAAAAAAAAAACCGATTTGGGTTTTTTTTATATTTTGCATTAAAACGGCACCGAAAAAACGGTTGTAAAAATTCAAATAACAATATTAATACAAAAATCTTAAGATTTGTAATATTTTAAGAAATAACTACCAGACCAGTTAGGTGTAAATTCATGTAAATTATATACTCTGAAATGTGAAATTTTTAGCTGAAGTTCTGGCGTTTTTTTTTATCAAATTAAACTTCACTTAGAAGACAGTTGAATTTTCAAAAATGTTAAAAAAAAGTTCGCAAATTGATATTATTTTTTATAAAAAATAATATCAAAAATGATTTTTTAGATGTGTGTGACGCACTCTATTGAGAATATAAAACACTCAAAACTAAGATTAATAAATCGACCGAAAATCCTAAAATTTGGCATTATTTAGTAGCAAATTTTATCAAATTACGCATCCCAATAAAATTATACTTATTGTTAAATGCTGCCAATTTTATGTTTTAAATTTAAATTCAAAATTTCAAAAATTTTAAATAATTTTGGTAAAAAAAGTTAAAAAAGTGTTATTTTTAATACCTTAACTAAGAACTATTAATTAGTATATATTACTACTGTCTTGAATAATTTCAATATATTTATTTTGCTTTAACTAAGCAATGTTGTCCCGTTTGGCAACGCTACACTCAAAAAAAATTAACTAGAATTTAGAAAAATTAACTTATTTGGAGGAAAAATTTAAATGAAAACGGCGCCAAAGACACTTTTTACCAATATTTCATAAAATTTTCCTTTAAATTAAGAAACAAATTTTGGTTAGAATTTGGTCAAAATTTCTATATTATAGAAAAATTTTACTACTGAGAAGTAAATTTTTATTAGAAAACAGTAAAATTTGCCCTTAATTAGTTCAAACATTATCTAAAAATTTACTGTTAGTTAGGAAATGTTTCCTTGGTTTTAAGAAAAAATTTTATATTATTTAAGTTCATTAGATAATTTTTTAATAAAAACTAGGACTTAACTCCCTAAAAATAAGAAAATATTTGCCAACATCAAGTTAAATAGCATTTCTTTTCAGTGAATATTATCCTTAAATTTGATAAAATTTTCTGAAACTGTTTCTATGGTAAAGGTAGTATATTTAAAAGTACTTTACACTTATTGTGTAAGTATTTTCCCACTTTCGGAGGACTTCCGCTTTGTGAGGACACTGATATACATTTTTGTCTTTAAATTAAATTTAATTATACTAAAGACATGTATTTAAAATGTAAATTAAATTTCATTAGCAAATAAGTAAATAAATTAAAAAAATGTACTGCTGGATATCCTGATACGTAATAAATTGTGACAAAGTCAGATCCTTTTCGTAGTAAATTAACTGTTCTGCTTGAGAGAACTATAAAAAGGGACGCCCTAAGTTACACACGGCATCTGTGGCTAAGGAACACTGGGGGTCCTTTGTATTCTTAAATAAACTGATTTAAGGAAATTGTTGCAAACTTACAAAATATCACAGTTACATTTCTTCTTATTATTGAAAAATGGAATAGGTCATAACTTTATTTTATGGCTTTTTATCTTAAACTTTAATTCACATATACAATTTTTAACTTTTTTTTTATTATTAAATGAAAAAAAAATAGTTTAAATGCCTTCGATAAATATAAAGTTTAATAGGCGCACCATCAATTAGAGGAAAACCATTGTGACGTAATATATAAAATGTGCCTGCGATATTTTGTATTGTAGTCAGCAAACAAAATTATTACATAAAAGCGCAAATTGGAAATTTTTTACCCCTTGCTCACAAAATTTTAAAATATATTTTAAGCTATTTAAAGTTCAATATTTAAGATTTTTAAGATAAGAGATTGGCACGTGAGCCACTTTTGACTCACGCACGATCACGAGCCAAAAATTACAATCAGGCACGATAACTTTTTTAAATAGTTACTTTAATTTGTTTCCTTTAATAATATTTTTTCCTGAAAATTAAGAAAACGAAAAAGTTTGTTTTTAATTTATTTTTTTTTTTTTTTTTTGGAAAATAATATTGTACACAATATATAAACATTTTCCATCAAAAAAAATCCTATACCTAAGTTTATTATTTTTCAAAATTAGACGACTTTTACTTGAAAAAAAAAAATATTTTATTAAAATTTTTAAAATTTATCTGAAGTAAGTTGCATGAAAATGTTCTCTAAAAATAATTCATCAGTTTCTAAAACCAAATAAATTTTTATTATTAAAAATGAAAAAATTTATTACTTTTTGTTTTTAATTGCCTAAACTAACTGTTAAAAAGCAATTCTTAAAAATTAGAAAGTGGTAGGCTTAAAAACTGAAGTTAGAAAAAGGCTTTCAAAATTTAGTTAATTTTACTACTCGCGAACAAAAAATAAACACACATTAAGTTCAAGTACTTTCTCATTTTAAGTTAGACACATTTTTTGAACTTAATGGGAGTAAATTATGTCCTAATTTTTTTTGAACTAAACTTAATTTTATTACATTTTAGTATGCAAATTTCTTAAAACTGAGATGTTTTTCTTAAAAATTTATAAGTTTTTATTAAATTGACTTTTTTTCCTTAAATCAAAAAATATTACTTAAGAAAGGTATGAAATATTTCGTTTTTACCCAAAACATAGGAATTTTAATTCATTTTAAGAAAATTTTTCTAAGTTTTAATAAAATTTTTCTTAAATTAAGTAAAATTTTTAAACTATTTTTAAGGAAATTTTTGGATTTATTTTTAGTTCGTCTTTTTTTGAGTGTAAAGTAGTATTTTTTTTTTGTATGTTCAAAAATTAGAAAAATATATACATATTCAAATAAAAATCCAGTTAGACGACATCAAAAACCCGGGTTTTCGAATTTAGAAGAGAAACCGACAGATCAGTTTTTTTAAAAAACTAAAAAACCGGTTAACCGGTTTCGAATTTTTATATAAAAGGGAAATAAGTACTAATAAAATTTCTGGATTTTTCGAGAATGACAGCAAATGAAGCGTATTTTATTTTTGTTCGCATACATATTTCCGTATTAGGCCGGAGCCATTCATTCACTTCTAGGAAATTACAAGAAATGTTATAAAATATATAAAACCATTTGTTTTATATTTTAGTTACCCCATATAATACTACTTTTATAATAGTTTTGTGCAACCACAATCAGCTGTTTTATATTTGTGTAGAATGTATGTATGCCGTAAACATTTAAATAACTTAAAATATCGTTAACCTTTAAATAAATTTAAAAAAAAATAAATTCAAATACCGACTACCTGAATATAACCTAACGAAATTAGTTTGAAATACTGTTATTTATTATTACTTACTGCATGAATCGTTTACCAACCCTGTCTTATTATATATTTATACCCTTCACCACAGGGGGAAGGGTATATATAAGTTTGTCATTCCGTTTGTAATTTCTATAGGGTCCGCCAAATAACTTTTTTTTTGAAAATGCTATAAAAAAAAAAACTACTGAATATTTTCTCAAATTTCTTTTTTTATTTGAAAGTACAATCCTTCCGGTTAATAATGGAAAATAATTTAATTCAAATGGCTGCCTCGGCTGGCCATGTAGAAGCCCACACGATCGGTCTAATTTTTAAGCACATTATCGATTGTGTGCAGCTGTATTTCACCAATGGCTTCACGAATATTGTCCTTTAAAGCGTCAATTGTCTGTATGCGTGCGGGTTTTCTGTGCTCCAAATGCGACAATTTTGCTTGTTTACATACCCGCCAAGATCAAAATGAGCTTCATCTGAAAAAATGACACTGAAAAGATGACATTCTGCAACATTACCATGATTTTCAAAGTAATGTCGCAATATTCCCAGAGTTTTTCTAGCGTATACACAACCATATTCGTTAAGCGGAAGGATTAAACTAATTATCTGTCAATTCAGACATGAGCTAAGTGTTACCTGCTTGCTATTAAAAATCAGCCAGATCGGTTGATAAATGGCTGAGATATTAGCAAAAAACCAGGACTACCTCTAATTTTTTCCGTAAAATCCCTTTGTTTTTATACATATGTATGTTGAATATTACGCATAACAAACACATCCATTTGTTGAAATTGTTTTCTTTCACCTCTTCACCTTTTATACACAAACAACAAACACATACAAAGATTTGTCATTTAAATGAAAACAAAACAAATCCCTATTGAACTGTTTATTTAATTATATTAACAATGATTCCACATGACCTTAATAGCTCAGTTGTCTAAACGCTATGTCACAAATACTTTTTTTCTCTAAGACGCGGGTTCGATTCCTACACAAGTCACAATTCAACTTTTTTTTGTACATTTTTTTTTTTATTTTCTTAACCTTTGTTTTTGTTTTTTTTTAACATTTAATAATTAATTTAAATAAAATTTTATATTTATAATTAAATAATCCATAAATGGGCTAAAAACATCAAAACTTTTATAAAAACCCTCTGATACAAACAAAATACAAACGGTTTTATTTCTATTTCTTGCTCCGATTTAAAAAAGTTTATAAAAAGATTTTTAAACCATTTTATTTCTCATATATTATTTTATTTCTCATATATTATTTTAGAACTGTAATATGGCTAATTTCCTCTTAAAGGCGTCCGTATATAAATCTGTCCATTCCATATATGTCCATTTATAAACTTCAGTTTTTTCCCAACCATGGTGAAGGGTATATAAGATTCGGCATAGCTAAATTTAGCCGCTCTTACAAGTTTTTTTATTCTTCTTCTTCTGGGGAGAACATGAACAAGTTTTGAAATTAGTGCGAATTCAAATTCGATAGTTTTTTTTTTATTAGATTTCAGTTTTACTGCATTAAATGACCACTGTACAATCATAATTCATTTAAATTTTGAACGAAAGTAAAAGAAAGTGAGGAGAAAAAAATTATGAAATTTTCCCTTTTACCTAAAACATGAATATGCTCGAATACCTTAGAAAATTAGGCGAAAAAATTAATTCCCTCAAGAAATTAAGCGAAAATTAAATAAATTTAAGAGGAAATACGTTAATTCCGCTGTAAATAATTATTTAAGTTATGTAGTTCGTTAAAAAAAAAAAAACAAATAAACTACAACGTTCAACTGATGTTGATTTTTCATTTAAAATTAGGGGATTTAAAAAAATAGAAATAATTCAAATTGAATAGATATTTAAAAATTGTTTATATTGAAAATTTAAAACATTTGTGCATAATTCCAGAAATTAGTGACTAATTCAAAATGCAAAATTTTTCAAATTCACCTAATTGCAAAAACGGTGTTCTTGATTTCGTACCATTTTAGTTTTTATGCTTGAAAAATATTTTAGTTGTCAAAATCAAAAAACTTTTATTAAAAAAGTTTTTATATGTATATTGATTATCTGTCATTTGGTAAATAAATAATATTTAGTTGGTTTTTTGATCATATAATCATATTCTTTATAAATTTCTCAAATGTAAGGGAACAAAAAATTTTATTAGTAAATTATAGAGAATCAAATTGAAAAAATTCGATTAGTCAGCAGGATATAATAAAGGGTGTCCCAAGAAGAACGCAATTTTTAAATTTTAAATAAAACACAGATATTAAAAAAAAATCGTGAAACTTTATTATATCGTAAAGTAGACAGAATGAGGTTATATATGGAACAATATATCGTGCAGATGGCCGCCGCGGCTTTGCTGGCATGCACGCGATCTTTTAATGAAATTTTCAATGACCGTTTTGCATGAATGCTGCGGTATTTCATTAATGCAGCGTCCAATTTCCTCTTTTAAGGCTTGAGTCGTCGTCGGCTTATTCGCGTAAACCATCGACTTCAAAAAACCCCAAAGAAAAAAATCTAATGGTGTTAAATCGCACGATCTAGGCGGCCAATTCTG
The DNA here is from genome assembly GCA_949748255.1 of Eustalomyia histrio. Classification (NCBI taxonomy): domain Eukaryota; kingdom Metazoa; phylum Arthropoda; class Insecta; order Diptera; family Anthomyiidae; genus Eustalomyia; species Eustalomyia histrio. The sequence continues at coordinate 106,119,512 of OX456524.1, read as the reverse complement.
ATCTCCAAAACGCGAAATAACACGACCGGGAAATGACTGATGCAGCAATTGAATTGTTTCTCTGGCTGTATGACATGTGGCGCCGTCTTGTTGGAACCACATGCCCTCCACATTCATTTCTTCAATTCTAGGCAAGAAAAAACTGGTTATCATTTCACGATACCGAACACCATTGACTGTTTGCGCTTGACCTGCCTCATTTTCATAAAAAAAGGTCCAATGATTCCTCCAGCCCAAAAACCACACCACACAGTGACACGTTGAGGATGCATTTGCTTCTCGTGAATCACTCGAGGATTTTCCTCACCTCAAATGCGACAATTCTGCCTATTGACGAAGCCATCAAGATGAAAATGGGCCTCGTCACTGAAGATGATTTTATCGGCAAAATCAGCATTTTCATGTTGTCTCTCCAATACCTATTAACGAACTCCCTTCGCTGTCCATGGTCAGCTGGCTTCAGTTCCTGAGTCAATTGAACTTTGTATGCATGAAGATGCAAATCTTTCGTCAAAATTCGCTGCAAAGTGGATTTGGAGACACCAATTTGCTGAGCTCGGTGTCGAATTGAGGTGGATGGAGTTTGAGCGACATCATCACGTACAGCTGCGACATTTTCGGTCGATCGACCTGGTCGATGGCGCGTTGTTGTCTTTACATCACTAACAGACCCAGTTTCGGCAAATTTATCCATTAATCTCTTTACAGTTGACTCTTTTGGAGCATTATTGTGACCCCAAATTGATCGCAATTTGCGAACTGTAGCCGCAAAACTTTCACCATTTTGGTAAAACAATTTCACAATGAGAATGCGTTGTTCATTCGTGTAGCGCTCCATTTTTACTAACCTCGTACCTTCTACTAGCAAACAATAACAATTGTTCAAATGTCAAACAATGACACTTCGAATGTTGCCAGATTTAAAAATTGCGTTCTTCTTGGGACACCCTTTACTAGTTATCGCTACACAACCATCTACAGTGTCTACACTCACCAAAAAAAGTCTGTAATGGCAACTGAAAATTTTGCTGTTATTACGGGAAATTCTGCTAATTTGAGCCCAGCGGTGTTTTTTGCTAATCTTAACAACACATGTCTGCTGACGTGTAGTACAATGAAATTAGTAGAAAAATTAGTAGCCGCTACTAAATTTTAGTAGACTTTTAGTAAAGTGGAATTTAAAATCTGTTTGCTAAAATCAGCAAAAAAAAATACTAAATATTATTAATATTAGTACAAAGTTTTAAATTTTTAACGAATTTATTATTTTGTTTTAATTTGGTAGTTTCTGTTTTGAAAAATATTATTTTATTCTATTTTTTTTTTTTACTTTTAAGGTTAAATTTTAATTATTTTTAGGGCTGATTTTTAGAACTAAAAAAACTTTTTAGTGCTATTTTACGTGGATGTCCTCTTTTTTAGACATGAGTCGGTATCTTCACTTCCGATCCCTTTTTTAAGCCTATGTAACATTTTAGGGCAATTTAAGTTTGTATGTATAAGTTTTAATTATTAGAAATAGCATTTCCTTCAATATCCACTTTTTTAAAATTAGTATTTTTTTTTTGCTAATTTTAGCAAATCGGTTTTCAAAAATTTGTAAAATGATTTCTGAAATTACCAACAAAAATTTGTAAATATTCTGTAAAAACTCTGTAATTTGTAAAATGTAAATAGCAAAATGATTTGCTAAATAATAATGTTTTTACTAAAAATCAGTACAAAAATAATAAAGTGGGATTGAAAACCGTTTACAAATTTTTCTACTAACTTTTTTTTCTGAGTGTATGCCCCTTTTGGTATTTTGGGAAAATACTTACGCAATGAGTGAAAAGTACTTTAAAATATATGGTAGAATATATTACCTTTATCATAGAAACTGTTTCATATTTATTGGAAATTTTTTATCAAATTTAAGGATAATTTTTACTTAAAACAAGTGCTATTTAACTTGATGTTAGAAAATATTTTCTTATTTTCTAGTTTTTAGTAAAAAAAAATATTACTCAACCTTAATAAAATAAAATTTTAAAAGTAAAATTTAAGATGATATATGAACTAATTAGTAGAAAATTTACTGTTTAATAATAAAAATTTATTTCTCAATTGTAAAATTTCAAGAAAAATTTTATTAAATATTGGTAAAAAAAATGTTTGGCGTCGTTTTAAATTTGTCTCCAAATAAGTTAATTATTCTAAATTCTAGTTCATTTTTTTTGGTGTATTTATAGCTATGGTTAAGTACTAAACTTTGGTTTTTTTGAAACAATTTGTCAGGTTTAAGTGATTTGTATCAATTTTTAACTTTGAATTTCGAATAAAGTAATTAAAAAAAATTAAGCTCGATTACTGAATGTAAATTAATGAAAGTTTTGCAAACTGCCGAAGTTCACTTTTTGTATTTTACACCTTGATTTGTCTATAAATATATTCAGTTGAATCCCGATGGTCATAAGTTGCCAACTACTTAAGAAAAAATACCAAATGACTTTTATAAGATGGAAAATAGTTTAGTATGCTTAAGTTAATTTTGTCACTTTGTTGTCTGTTACGAATTGTCAACTTATGACCATTGTTATAGAAAATTTTATATTGATCCCGCAAAACTGTTTCTATATGCGTTAAAGTTTATATAAAACATTTAAAATTTATTTGGGAACATCAAAAGATCTCAATTTTCACTAAACCACACTCAAAAAAAAAAATGAGCTAGAATTTAGAGGAAAAATTGAAATGAAAACACCAGACACTTTTTACCAATATTTAATACAATTTTCCTTGAAAATAAGAAACGAATTTTACTTAAAATTTGGCCAAAATTTCTACCCTTTGCTAACAAAATTTTAAAATATATTTTAAGCTACTTTAAGTTCAATATTTAAGACTGTTAAGATTAGAGATGGGCACGTAAGAGATTTTTGACTCATGCTCACGCACGATCACGAACCAAAAATTACAATCATGAACGATGATTTTTTGAAATGGTTACTTTAATTTCTTTTATTTAATAAATTTTTTCTTGAAAATTAGGAAAACTAACTAGTTTGTTTTTAATTTATTGTTTTTTTTTTTTTTTGGAATAGAATATTGAAAATAATTTAAACCTTTTCCAACAAATAAAATCCTATACCAAATTTTATTATTTTTTAAAAATAAGAAAACTTTTATTTGAAAAAAAAAGAATATTTTATTAAAATTTTTTAAATTTATCTGAACTAAGCTGCATGAAAATTTTTCTTAATAATAGTTCATCAGTTTTTATAATCAAGTTAATTTTTATTATAACATAGAAAAAAAATTATTACTTTTTGTTTTTAATTGTCTGAACTAATTTTTATAAAACGATTCTACAATTAAAAAGTGGTATACTTAAAAACTGAATTTGGAAATGGTTTTCTAAAATTTAGTTAATTTTACTACTCGCGAACAAAAAATGAACACACATTAAGTTCAAGTACTTTCTCGATCTAAGTTAGACACATTTTTTGAACTAAATGAGAGTAAATTATGTTCTATTTTTTTAACTAAACTTAATTTTATTACATTTAAGTATGTAATTTTCTTAAAGCTAAGATGTTTTTTCTTAAAATTGATAAATTTTTATTTAATTGACTTTTTTTCCCTAAAATAAAAAAATAATACTTAGGAAAAATATGAACTATTTCTTAGGAATTTTTATTCTTTTTAAGAAAATTTTTCTAAGTTTTAATAAAATTTTACTTTAAGGACAATTTAAAAACTATTTTGAAGGAAATTTTTGATTACATTCTAGTTCTTTTTTTTTTTTAATGCATAAGAAGGACTTTAGTTGCAATGAAAAAGGATCATAAAAGAAAACCTATGACACCGCTAGGTAAAAATCAACGGTTGCGATCCAAACTTTCACAACACTGGAATTAAAATAGCACTGCTTCCCTTGCTGGGTTATGGTTAATAACAAAAAAAACATACTAATTGATTTTGCCTGCTAACCATCTGGCGAATAATATTAGAGAAAAAAAACTAGTGAAAGTAAATTCAAGAACACCAAAATGTTTGAATTCGTTTTATTTTTTTAGTAATGGGATTCCAGATTATACAAGATTAATTTCTGAAAAGTGTTCCACATATGTATTTTATTTTTCAATTCTATTTAACGCTCTGGCCTAATATGAACTCTTGTTTTATATACAATCAATCTCTCTCCCCACAGAGAAAAAAGTAAAACAAAATGTTAATTAAAAATATAATTTTAAATCAAATTGGATTTCTAACAATTTTTTTGTTTGAAATGTTATTGTTCAAACTGAAAATAAAACTTAAATAAAATGTTACAAAAAAGGTGTTTGTATTTATTTATAAATTTAATCGTTGATGCCTAATTAAATATTTTTATATGAAGGTATGTGCGAAAAGTGTTTAATAATACAGACTTTTGTAAATTGTTTGCTGTTCGTCTAGAACTAACATGAGGACTATACGAGACATGAAAGCAATGCTAAACCAAAAAAATTTTGCTGTGTCGAATTTTTGAATACCTTCCACCAAAAATGTTCCCTGTTTTTGATACAAATAATGTAAAAAACTTTAGAAGGCAAATTATGGAGGTGAAAACATTTTTTTAAGTTGAAAAATATTTTTGGATGTGAAAACAAATTTTGTTATTGGAAAAACATACAGCCTCGTGGATTTTTTTAAAAATGGAAAAAAGTGAATTTCGATTGCTCAAAAACCAAGGAAAATCTTGATAAATACTATGGGGACTCTGCACCATCGATTTCAATGGTAAGGAAATGGTTTACTGACTTTTGTTCTGAACGGCCAATTGAGGTCAATATACCCGAAAAAGTCGAAAAAAATCCACGATATGGTGTTGGGCTACGAATTGATACCTCATCCGCCATATTCTCTGGATTAAGCCCCCAGTGACTATTTCCTATTTCCAAACCTAAAAAAATGGCTCGGTGGAGAGATTTAGCTCCAACAACAAAATTATTGATCAAACAAATGCCTATTTTATGGACCTCGAAAAATCCTATTTTTTGAAAGGGATTGGTGAAACGTTGGACTAAGTGTATTGAGCTAAAAGGAGATTATGTTGAAAAATATTTTTTTTTTCGCAAAAAAAACTTTTTCATTCAAAAAGTCAAGGACTTATTGATCCACCCTCGTATGAATAAATTTTAAGTTTATTTTTGGGTATGAAATGTGGTTTGTGCGTTCGCAGTATTTTGGGCATTTTTATGGTTTTGTGAGAACTTTTTGCTTACTCTCATTTTACCAGACTTTACCCAAAATTTCCTCGTACAGACCTCCCTACAAGAAATTGATGACTGAAACTAACACATAAACAAAATAAAATATCTGTCATTTCACTCTTGCATATATGCAAGAGTGAAACAACTAATATAAATTGCATTTTTTGTTGTTAAAAAAATAAAGTTTCGGTCAAGTTTTTCATATTTTCTTTAAGAACTTGATAGAAACTTTGTTCTACGCATTGACGGGTATTTCCGTCAACACTACCAGTCAAATGACCGGTCATATAACCGGTCGTATTCTTGTAGGGCTAATGTAAAAAACTTTAGAAGTGAAATTATGGAGGGAAACAAAATTTTTTGAAGTGAACAGCTTTCTGGTGAAAAAAATTTTTGAGGTGAATACAAAAAATTATTCAATTCTAAGGGACTGGTTAAAAAAAAGGAAAATATTTTACTTCCCAGCCGCTACACCCCATTTGTATGGAGCTATGTACCTACACATTTTCACTCATAACTTCCCTACAAGAAATTGATGACTGAAACTAACACATAAACAAAACAAAATATCTGTCATTTCACTCTTGCATATATGCAAGAGTGAAACAACTAATATAAATTGCATATTTTGTTGTTAAAAAAAATAAAGTTTCGGTCAAGTTTTTCATATTTTCTTTAAGAACTTGATAGAAACTTTGTTCTACGCATTGACGGGTATTTCCGTCAACACTACCAGTCAAATGACCGGCCATATAACCGGTCGTATTCTTGTAGGGTTTTTAACCGCTGGACCGATTTAGCTCAAAGTGCTCTCGGGAGGATATACATTAATCTAGGTAAAAGTGAGTACCCCGCCGTGATCGCCATTTCAACAGACGGAAATCGCTAAATCGACGTGATATCGCATAAGGATCACGAATATATATACATACTTTACAAACCTATATTTCGACATGTTACAATCGGAATGACAAACTGATATATACCCTATATACCCATATATGGTGGAGGGTATTAAAACATGCAAAGCAGCAACAATTTATTTTTATTATAGTTTTTCATATACATATGTATATCATATACATTTGATATATTGCGGTATATGGTTTAAAATTAAATTTTATTAATAGTAAAAAGTTTTACAATTGTTTTATGTTACATATGTATATACTAGGCGTAACATTATCTTAACTTAGGGAACTTAAGATGAAAACCTTAAATTTTTTTATTGTATAAACTTAAAACAAGGCCTTGAGAAGTGACAAAACTCCAACGTCTTGCAATTAGAAGATCCTTATAACTTTCATAATTATTCTCAAAACAGAGCGTCACATATCTAAAGGGTGTCCCAAGAAGAACGCAATTTTTAAATTTTAAATAAAACACAGATATTTAAAAAAAAAATCGTGAAACTTTATTATATCGTAAAGTAGACAGAATGAGGTTATGTATGGAACAATATATCGTGCAGATGGCCGCCGCGGCTTTGCTGGCATGCACGCGATCTTTTAATGAAATTTTCAATGACCGTTTTGCATGAATGCTGCGGTATTTCATTAATGCAGCGTCCAATTTCCTCTTTTAAGGCTTGAGTCGTCGTCGGCTTATTCGCGTAAACCATCGACTTCAAAAAACCCCAAAGAAAAAAATCTAATGGTGTTAAATCGCACCTTTTTTATTAACCTCGTACCTTCTACTAGCAAACAATAACAATTGTTCAAATGTCAAACAATGACACTTCGAATGTTGCCAGATTTAAAAATTGCGTTCTTCTTGGGACACCCTTTATAAGAGAAGTTTTCTCATCAAAAAACGCAACTTTTCATATTTTGAAGACGGCGAAACACATATGAAATTTTTACACAGGTAAATTTTAAAATTTGACTCCACCTGTTTTAACACGTTGACTGCCAACTACGTTGACGCCGACTACGAGTTATATCGATGTGTTTTTACTTGCCATATTCGTCCAGCTATGATTAAACTCCTAATATATCAGTGCTAATATGGAGATGGCTTCTGGGAAGAGAACAAAAAATGAATGCTGGCTTACATTAACAGAAAATTTATTAAAAATGAACAGAAGATAAAATTATAAAAAAAATATTAAACAACACACTCAAGAATATGATTAAATGAAAATTAATTTTTAGACCAGACCGGAATTCAACGTATAATACATGGCAGAGTTGCTTTTTTCGTTGTGAAAACTTCATAGTTATAGAAAAAGAAGAAAATTAAATCTTAACGGCCATAAATTTTTACTGTGCTAAACTCATACATTCATCCAGTGTAAGAATCCTCCACGCCCGATACCATGACCCCTATTTTGTTGTATTGGAATATTTTCTTTTATTACTACTTCATTTGATCCTCTTCCTTTTCAATATCATCCATTTCCACTTCTTTATCAACATTTTTAGTTTCATCATATTCCGAATTATTTTTAATGAACAAATAACTTGAACCAGTGTATTGTATGGGTATTACTCGCACTTTTGGATCATTTGTAGTTTTTGGCAAAGTAACACTTAAAACTCCATCTAATGATAATTTCGAAACTACAGCATCTGGATTGTAGCCCTTTGGTAATTCGTAACGCCGCTTAAAATTGCGTGTTACATAGCCCATATCATGTGCCTGACGTTCCTCATGTTTACCCTCGATAATTAAATGATCATCAATAATTTTAACTGTTAGTTCTTCCGGAGCAAATATTCCCACATCAAGGTTAATACCAAAATCATAATCTTTATCATTAAAAACACGGTTCGTTTGTACATGGACAAGATCATCTTTAACTTTACCATGACCTAATAATTTGCGAACATTTGGTGCCAATGTTGAAATCACTGTATCCATATCTACAGGATAATGCTGTACATATCTTGGATGAAGGCAACGATACATATTATTTGGAAATATGTCTGGGTTAGGTTGTGTATTCAAATTTAATCCACTAGCTGGTAAATTTGCCATATTATGAAGTTTGTAGCTTTGTTTATATAAAATATTTAACACTCTAATGAAATGAGTTCCGTGTAATTTTGATTTTATAAAAGTAAACCACTTTTAATGTTGTTTATCAAGAGACTAAGAGATACTTTTTGTTGTATACTGCATTTATATAGAAAAAAAACAAAAAAAAAATAATGTGAGGTACATACATAGATAGGTCTGGAATATACGACATGTGTCTATTTTGAAAAAGAGGGCAGAATTTTAATATTTTTTTCTTTATAAGTATTTTTATCTCCTAGGTTATTTACACTGTGCGAAAAATCAAATTTTTCAATCTTCTTTGGATGCATATAATAAATGGTCGAAAAAATAAAAAATCCTTTTTTATATTATGGTTAAAAATTTTGAATCTCAAATATTTTAAAAACAACAGCTACCACCAACTGCGTTCCGCTTACTCGAATTAGGCTTACCCAATGGGTGCTCCGCTTGTTACCAAGTGTGATTCGAGCGGTGTCTTTAATAAGTCCAATTCTATATACACTACGTCCACATACATACATATCTACTAATACTGTAAATTTGACATTGGGCAGCTAGGGGAGCGGCATCCTCAGATCTCACTCTGCATTACTCCTTTGTAAAATAATAGTTAGATTGTACCTTTCACCTTTAAAGAAACAATTTCCCTTCCATGTTTTTTCCAGTACCCCAAGAGAAAATATAACACAATTTTTTTTATATTTAATTGAATGTTTATTTAATTTCCTCGTATAACGATACGAAATTTAATAATAATGCTTATGAAATTCATTAAAAGTTAAATGAAAAATGCTAAAAACTAAAAAAGAACTAGGAATTCATGAAATAGCATGGAATAAGAATTTAATAATAATTATTGGCTAATGAGATCCTCAAGGATATACAGACTTCTATTTCTTTTCCTTCTGTTGATTACCACTTGCTTCATTAGTAGCAGCATTAGCACCAGAGTCGGAAATTTTGTCCTGAGAATTTTGCTTAACATTCAAGTGAGCAGGACCAGTTTGTTGTATTTGTACTATGCGCTCATTGGACTTCTCTTCGATTTGTGGCTTTGGTACACTCACAGTTAGAACGCCATCTGAGGAAAGAGATGACACCACTTTATCGGAATCATAGCCTTTGGGCAAGACATAACGACGCACAAAGTGGCGTTGAATGAAACCATGTTGATCTTCACGTTCCTCGTGTTTACCCTCAACAACAATGGAATTGTCCACCACTTTGACATTAAGTTCGCTTGGCTTAAATTGAGCTACATCCATGCTCACTTGGAAACCATCTTTACCAACTTGTGATACACGTCCCTCTTTCTTGTCAGCAGCACCACGTCGGCACACTTGATGTTCATTCAAACGATTAAGTAGTGCCAAGGGCAGAGTATAGCCCATCAAATTAGCTGGTTCTCGTTGTGTTGGCTGACGATGAATCAAATAGGGTGAAACACCCAAACCAAAGTCATTGCCATAATATGAAGAATTATTAACTTCACGATCCAATTCATCGATGAGACTCAATAATACAGGTAGACTGGACATTTTTATAATTTTTTTCTTTTCTTGTAATAGTTTGGACACAAATTAGCAAATTTACTTTATTTTTTTCTAAAAATTCACACAAAATGCTTTATCGCCTTCGATATTCGCTTAACGATTTGTTTTTTTGAAATAATGACGACTACTGTGGTTTGGCCGGCTTTTATACCAGCCAGCCGGCATTTACAGAAAATTCGAGTACATTCTAGTGTTTGTTGTTGTTTTATATTTTTGTTTTTTAATATCTCTTTTGGAAAGAGTATAAAAAAGCTTTTAGTACTCAACCCATACTCTTAATATATTGGTCGCGTTTTTTATGAATAGGTTTTCTTATGGGTTTTTCTCATCGTGCTAGTGGGAAGTGTGAGTAGTATAAATTCTCTCATAAAATTACACTTTTTTAGTGGTGTTTCCATTATAAAACAAAATGAGTGGCAGTATTTTGTTTTTGTGCTGCGTGTATTTTGTTATTGTATTTTCATTCGTATGAAGCAAAACGTCACCTAAAAACACCACCTTTTATCAGCCGGCCGGCTTTTAAAAGAAAATTCGAGTATTTTCTAGTATCTGTTATTTTATTTTCATTTTTTTTAAAATAATTTTACCAATTTTGCTCCTCTAAAATAGAAGAAATAGTGTTTGACAGATTTTTTTTAAAGCCTTATCCCCAATTATATCAATTTGTATTTTGTTATTGTATTTTCATTCGTATGAAGCAAAACGTCACCTATAAACACCACCTTTTATCAGCCGGCCGGCTTTTAAAAGAAAATTCTAGTATTTTCTATTAATTGTTGTTGTTATTTTGTTTTAATTTTTTTAATAATTTTAAAAATTTAGCTCCTCAAAAGTAGAAGAAGTAGTGTTTGACAGATTTTTTTAAAACCTTATCCCCAATTATATCAATTTGTATTTTGTTATTGTATTTTCATTCGTATGAAGCAAAACGTCACCTATAAACACCACCTTTTATCAGCCGGCCGGCTTTAAAAGAAAATTCTAGTATTTTCTAGTAATTGTTGTTGTTATTTTGTTTTTAATTTTTTTTTTAATAATTTTAACAATTTTGCTTCTCAAAACAAAGTAAATTGTAAAAATAATGTTCAAGGGTTGGTAAAATATTAATATTAAAAAAATTTTGTTTACACCATACATGACATATTAATTTTAAATATAATTTTTTTTAATGGAATTCATTTGTACCGTTAAGTTATACACAAATTAAAATTATTTTGTGGTGTACTTATAATAATGTCGGATGACACAATTGTTGGAAACCCTTATTTTACTTTGATTATTTGTTAATTATTAATATTTTTATAAAAGCTAGTTTCCTTTTGAATGTATGATTTTTACTGTGAATTATTTGTCATACCTATATAATACAATTTTTCGTTCTAATATTCATTTATCAAAAAACCTTGCACAATAAAATAATAATATCAAAACCCGGAAAAGATTAAAATCATTTCAGTCTTTTACAATGTCCCATTTATATTTATCCAAGAGTAAAATTCAAATTTAATATGGTAAGCAACAATCAATGTGACAAAGTTGCAGTTAGTGATTAACTGAATAATGTTAATGGGCTTACAAATATAGGATAGAAAAAAGAACACATAACCATCAAAAATATTATGTACCAAAGTTTATAATTTTATTAATGTCATAATCAAAATCTTCAAACGTAATTTTTTCTTCCCATTCACGAAAAATCCCCAATTTGGGTATAAAACTCCTAAGCTGGTAACACTATCAAAGGGTAAGCAATTTTTTGCTTTTTTGCTAAAAAAGAAAAAGAGTTAACTTGAACTAGAAGAGAATATAAGATTTTCTCTTAAAATTATATTTTTTTTATTTTGTTTAAATCCGGTGATGCCAACTTTGAAGAAGCGAAAAGCGCACGAAAAATCAGTGGAAAAAAGAGCAAAAACAGTATTGGAAATGATTTTAGCTATTTAAAAGTGTTTTTGCTCTATCTTTAGCAGTTTTATTTCTCATAACTATTTGAATTACTCCATTATTATTGTAAAGTGAGATGTCAAACTCGGATTAAAAATCTTTTGTCAATCGAAATATGTTTTCGGAAGTAACAGAAGGATTCACTTTTGACTTTCAGTGTGTTTGTAAACGGGAGAGATTCTTATTATTTACATCATAGAAGAAGAATAGTATAGAGGATGCAACGCCGACAGCGGCCAAATAAAATTTTGTACAGAATACAAAGGTTCAGAAACTTTGAGAAAACAGTGGAAAATTGAGCAAATTTCCCTGATTTCTGCAAAAATTTGAGTAAATTTCCCTGTTTTTAAACCTTTTTTTCAAATCCCATTGGGAAATCTGCTAAAAACTAATTGGATTTGCAAAGAAATTCAATTGGAATCGCAAAAAAAAACCAATTTGAAAAGATGCTGAACCTTTGTAATTTGCCCATATAAAACCAAGAGAACGTTTTTTACTACGTAAGCGGCATCGTCATGGTGTGTTTACACCATAGAGGAAGAATAGTATAGAGGATGCCACGCCGACAGCGGCCAAATAAAATTTTATACAGAATACAAAGGTTCAGAAACTTTGAGAAAACAGGGGAAAATTGAGCAAATTTCCCAGATTTCTGCAAAAATTTGAGTAAATTTCCCTGTTTTTAAACCTTTTTTTTTAATCCAATTGGGAGATCTGCTAAAAACTAATTGGATTTGCAAAGAAATTCAATTGGAATCGCAAAAAAAACAATTTGAAAAGATGCTGAACCTTTGTAACTTGCCCATATAAAACCAAGAGAACGTTTTTTACTACGTAAGCGGCATCGTCATGGTGTGTTTACACTATAATCAGTAAAAGGTCAATACAAAAAGTAAACAAAACTTCCCAATTTTATTTACAATAGTAAGAACACATAAAATCTAATTTGAAATTCATAACGTTTGCATTAAAAAGCTTTTCAGGTATCTGTTTCTTTTGAATACATTAGATTGAATCAGCTGATTCGTCTTTAGATATTAAGTTTAATTAAGTGAATCACAAGAAAACAAAACTCGAGTTCACTTTATTTGATGGCATGTTATTATGCATTTTAGATAACAATATACACTTGTTGGCACCATCAGATTCTGCTTTTGCTTGCATTTTCAAACATCTGATAATTCGACAGCTTATTGGTTTGACCTATAATGCATAACAATAAATACACAAAAATATAAATTTTCATAAATTTTTTGACGATTTTTTTTTGCAAATTTTGCTGTATATGCCAGCCAAACAGTTATTGATATAGAGCAAAGCTGATTATGGATATCTCAGATGTGAAACAAGATGTCGAGAATTTTTTTTTCAATATCAGAAAGTGTATTTACATTATGATACATTTATCGCAATTTTTTTATTCAAAAATTGTCAGTCCAAACCAATATAAATATGACAAATTGCTGCGTTCCCAGCTGATACATTTACGGACTTTCCATCATCAGATGCAAAATAGTGATAAATTTCCGAGATCCCCACATACTCTTTGAGGATATCACATGGCATCTCTACCGAAAAAAATAAATTTGTAAATATTGTGCCTTTCGTATGATGAAACGTCTATTCCCCTTTCCTATTTTCTCTGCTACCAAATTTTTGGATTCGCAAAGACGTTGGAAATATAATTTTAGTATTGTATGGATTTTGTTGTTGTGTCCAAAAACAAGACATCTGTTTCGAAAATTCTTATGTTTGTTTAATTGTTCTTTCCATTTAATATAGGTACAAAATTTAATAACTAATAATGCTCATAAAATTAAATAACGGTTAACGGTAAACACAAATAAATATTTAGGAATTCATGAAATACATAGTATATTATAAAAATGTAATAATAATAATTTGTGGTAAATGAGATCCTTCAACGACATTCAGGAATTTATAAGGTTTTCTTCTGTTCATTACCACCCACTCCATTGCCAGCACCACCAGCGTCGCCAATTTTTTCTTGAGGATTTTGCTTGACATTCATGTGCGCTGGACCAGTTTGTTGTATTTGTAGTAAACGCTCATTAGACTTCCCTTTGATCTGTGGCTTTGGTGCACTTACAGTTAGGATACCATCCGAGGAAAGAGTAGATACTACTTTGTCGCCATCATAGCCTTTTGGCAAGATATAACGACGCACAAAGTGACGTTGAATAAAACCATTTTGATATTCACGTTCCTCGTGTTTACCCTCAATAATAACAGAATCGTTCACCACTTTAACATTGAGTTCGCTTGGCTTAAATTGAGCTACATCCATGCACACTTGGAAACCATCTTTACCAACATGTGATACACATGCCTCTTTCTTGCCACCACCTCGTCGCCCAACTGGATATTCATTCAAGTAGTTAAGTAGTTCCAAAGTCATCATTTTTGCTGGTTCGCCCTGAACATGCATCAAATATGGTGAAAACCCCAAACCAAAGTTATCGGTAGAGTAAGAAGGATAACTTTCATCCAGATCCAATTCATTCCAGATTTTTAACATTTCAGATACACTGGTCATTTTTTTTGTAATTTTAAGGCAAATTAGTAAAAAAACAATATTTCTTAAAAATATTCGCTTTGAATATTTGCTTAACGATATGTTTTTTTAATGACTTGTTGCGGTTTGATCAGCTTTTATATAAGCTGGACGGCTTTTAAAGAAAATTCTAGTTTTTCTAGAGATTTGTTTTTTTTTCTACAGATTTTGTTTTTTTTTCTAATTATCTCCTGAGAAAAAAAAACACAAATATTTAGGCCCTGTGCGAGCTAGTTAAATTTTTTCTAAACTAAAATTTCGGCAAAATTACACATTAGCGGGCGTAACTTAAAAAGAAAACTATGATCCCCTCTGGAATTATTTTACACAAAATTAATATGATTTAAAGTTTTTAAGTATCTGAAAAAACGTAAAAAGTACAACAATTTTTTGAAAAAATCGCGCGGTTTTTTCTAGCTAGAATATTTTAGAAAAAATTATTTGCTCAATTTTTTTAATTTTTGGGATAGTGGTTTCCTCTCAAATACGTTAATGGATAATGAAAAATAAATTGTAATCATGAGGAAATTTCCTTTCATTTAAGTGTATTATTTTCTAGGTTTTGTTTAACCAGTTCGCACCCACCCTTATAATTTAGAAAAATCCAGTATTGCCACTTTTTGGATAATTCCACTTTTTACAGATGTTTTTCTAAATATCACGCTAATAAACTGTATATTTTTTTTGTCCCGAGTATGAAAAATTTTTGAATTCGTTAGATTTTTTTACAAAAATTTAACAAAAAATTATGATATCTCGAAAATCATTTGAACGATTTCAAGGTTTTCATATTCGTGTTCAAAATGCTAAATATTTATATATACGCTGTATCACAAGACATATGTTAACAATTGTTTTGTTTTCAGATTTGTTTCAAAATTCAGAAACACTGACCTCAAAGCACGGTTTGGAGTTATCCGGTTTTGCTAACATATTTACCATATTAGTTCTAGAGAACTTACTACAATATTACGCCAGGGCTTTGTTAAATTTTAATATGTATGTATGAATTTTTTATATAAAACCCATTTCTATAAAAATTTGTATAAGCCTTTTTTGGTTTTACCTACAGCTATATATTTTTTTGTTTACTACTGGCAACTCTGGGAAGAGCGCATACGATTGAGCATTTTTGTATTAAAAGAGGAAGAGCTTGAGTGAAAGGATGATAAACTTTCTCTTAAATTCCGTTAGTTTTTAGAAATGCCGCAAAGCCATTTTTCAAGAACCGCTATTAGTTATTACTAAAAAATCGCTGAAAGTCCTTAATTATAATCAAATGGAAATGACACAATATTTTATATTTATCCCCTGATTCGCAGAGGGCAAAAAGTAAATTTATGCCTTGTAGATATGTTTTGTTTTTGTATACAAAAATAAAATACATGTGTTGCTTAGATTGTACTTTGTGCAGGGTTTATGAATCAGGAGGTTAAATTTGTTTTTTTTTTATTTTTTTTGCTTTAATAAATACTAATAATACTCATGAAATTCTAAAAACAAAAATTTATTTAGGAATTCATGACATACATGGAATAAAAGTATTATAATAATTACGGCAAATGAAAACCTTTAAGGATATTTAGATATTTATTTCTTGTACTTCTGTGGATTACCACCAAATCCATTGGAAACAACACCTACTCCATTGGCAGCACCACCTACTCCATCAGCATTATCACCTACTCTATTGGCGGAGGCATTACCTACCTCTTTGGCAGCACCACCAGAGTCGCCAATTTTTTCTTGAGGATTTTGTTTGACATTCATGTGCGCTGGACCAGTTTGTTGTATTTGTACTATTCGCTCATTAGACTTCTCTTTGATCTGCGGGTTTGGTGCACTTACGGTTAAGACACCATCTGAAGAAAGAGAAGATACCACTTTGTCGGCATCATAGCCTTTGGGCAAGACATAACGGCGCACAAAGTGACGTTGAATGAAACCATGTTGATCTTCACGTTCCTCATGTTTACCCTCAATAACAATGGAATTGTCCATCACTTTGACATTAAGTTCGCTTGGCTTAAATTGAGCTACATCCATACTCACTTGGAAACCATCTTTACTAACTTGTGGTACACGTACCTCTTTCTTGTTCATACTACGTCGACCAAGTGGATTTTCATTCAAAAAATTAAGCAGTGCCATGGTCAGCATACTATCTTTGTTGCGTTGTCTTGCCCGACAATAACTTGAACAGGGCGCCATCATCATACTCATGTCATCGGCACGGTATGGAGGAGTATCATCTTCAAGTTCCATTCCTTCGATGAAACTCGCCAACACAGGACCAGCCATTTTTTTTATTTTTGTAGTTTCGAGACAAATTATTAAAATTCAGTTTTTCTTTAAAATATTCGCATTGAATATTTGCTTAACGATTTGGTTTTTTAATAATGGCGCTTGCTGCTATTTGGTCTGCTTTTATAGCAGCCGCTTTCAAAGAAAATTCTAGTTTTTCAAGAGAGTTTTGTTGTTTTTTTTTTCAATTATCTCTTGAGAAAAAAAACAAATATTTAGGCCCTGTGCGAGCTAGCTAAATTTATTCTAAATATAAAATTTTTATGGAAAAAAATTTTACAAATGTTTCTTTGGTTTTGCTTAATTTTTGACCTACAGATGTGTACCTTTTTAATTTAGAAGTGGCAACTCTGCATTTTGTAATGATCTTACTACGCAAGAGAAATATAATTTTTGTTTTACGGAATTTGACAAATATTTTTACAAAAATTTATCAAATAAACTATAAAGTTAACGCGCACTATTTACAGTACACTAAGTTGCGCTTTCTTTTGTTTTAAAGGAATATAAAATTTACACAATATGACCATAAACATTACAAAATATTTTTTTTTTTTTGTGCAATATGAATCAAAAATGCTTTTTATTTTTTCCAATATATTTTACAATCTTCTAATATGACTGACAAACATACTGGTAATTTTTTAAACAACATCAAAAGTTGTTTTTGATAAGAGTTTTAAAAGCTGGAAACTGTTGGCAAATGTTTCACAGAAAATTAAAATTATCTAAATATTCGCTATTTATGAAAATATCTGTAAAAAGTGAAATTATATAAAAATGTGAATATTCCAAAATTCTTCAACAAATATATAAATAGTCCTATTTTTGAATAATTATTCAAAAAGTGGCAACACTGGATTGAACAGTTTTGTATTAAGAGAAAGAGCGTGTTTTGAGTGAAAAGAAAATAGACTTTTTCTTAAATGCCGTTATTTTTAAAGATTGGATTAGCCAGACGTAGAAGATGTTGTGGTGTATTTTTTGTGTCATTATTTTAAGCAATGAAAATTTTAAACAGATTTTCGTTTTGTATATTTACGTTTTATTTACGTCCCAGAATCAAAGAAAATTTTATGTCACCGAACAAAAAATTATTATTATTTCACATGTTATTTTTGCATAATTTGGCACCCTCCTAAGAGCCAATTTATACGATGCAATTGATGCGTGCAATTTTCTTAATTCCCTTTTCAAAGTTGCTTCGAAAGTTATGTCTATGTGTATGAAGCAACAAAAAAAGAATACATACATATGTGTGAAAGAGAGATAACAGAAACATACCCGATGAACGAAAACCGTGCCTTTTTTGTTACCCCGCTTGCTTCTATACCCCCTCCGCCAACAAACAAAAATTGCATGCATCAAAGTCACAGTCTAAATTGGCTCTAACACTGACAGATTTTGATTGTACACAGAAAAAAATCATTGTTGAAATAGTTATTATTTTTTACATTTCAAAGTTACGTGCCTGTTCCTACTTGTGACAAGTTCTGACTGTAATAAGACATTTTTTTGAGACTGAAAATCATAACTTTCCATACATAACATAAAATTCTAGTTTTATTTGTCAATTTTGTGATGGTATCAATATCAGGTCTTGACTTTTCGTATTTTTAAAACATTAATTTTAAAAAATTTAATTTATTGTGACTGAATACAGTCACAAAGGGAGTCATAGACTTTTTCGTACGTAAATTTGATTATAGTTAACATAAAATATTTCGTCTTAAATTAAATATAACAACGTTTAAGATTTTATTTTTAAATTTTAAAAATAAATATAAATATATAAAATTAAAAAGAAAACAAACTTAGTTTAATTTCAAAACTGTTTCTATTTAATTTAATGTTGTTTTTGCTTGATTTTAAGATATTTTTTCTGTGTCCTTTCACTTATATTTTAGATTAATATTTTGATGAGAACAATTCCTGGACAAAACATGAGTGAAAATCTGACGCATTCGAGCATGTATTTGCCAAATACGCAAAATCGAAAATATGTTTTGGCTGCAATTAATTAAGCACCTACCGCGCGTGCTGTACGCAAGTTTATGCAAAAGGTTCGTGATACTGGTTTACTTGTGGACAACACTCATGGTCGGTCCTGTAGTCGTACAGTGCGTAACAATGAGATTATGGCTGCTGTGGCCGCAAGTGTGCAACTCACTCCAAGAACATCGACTCGCATCGATATTTCCCGCACGAGCATGATGAGAATTTTGCACCAAGATTTTAGATTATTCGCTTGCAAGGTCCAATTGACTCAGCAATTTTTCAATTTATTTTAGTTTCTTTGAAAATTTAAGTGAAATATGATTGTACAGTGGTGTAGTAAAATTGAAATCGAATCAAATAAAACTTTGGAATACAGTGAAATAGGTGCCATAAATTTCAATTACACACGGATTTAAATTCGCACTAGTTCCAGAACACGCCCGAAAATTTCATGGGATCGCATGAGATAAGATTATGTATGCCATTTTTCGAATCACATAAAATATGATGTGATATAGATTACTATATATGACTATATATAATAAAATCGAAAATTTTCCATCGGATATCTTCATCTGTTTAGGATTCATATCCTGCCAAAGTTTCAACTTTGGTTTAAGGGTACTTTAAGGCATAAAATCAGTTTGCCATAAGTATTCTGAAAAACGTATCCACATCAAATCATGCATTTTTTACAACAAGCTGTAATTTTATATGAAAATGCATAATTTTATATGGTTTCGTTTTCCAAAATATCTAAACATTAAATTTTTTTCAATACCAAAAATCAGAATTAGATTCTTATAAATTACGGACATGTTATTTTGTAATTTATGAATTAAAACACACATTAAATTAAAATTAAATATACTTAATACAAATATGTAAGTAGTCAGACATGATGAATGCATTTAAATTGCATTCACTTTTATCAATTCTTCCATTAACTGAACGCGATGTTGGTTTACAGATTTTTTTAATATTGTTATTAAAAAAAATGTCAGTATTTATAAATTGTTAAATAAATTGTTAATAAATAAACTCAACAAACCAGACCTATTACAAAGTATATAATAGTGTTTAAGCAGCATTAGATAAAAATGGTTAAGTCCGTTGAAAAAGAATAATGAAATAAAAATAAGATGTACATTTAAAAATCTAAAATATTCCAATAAATTTCGTATTTTTATTATTATTGTCCGTAACAAAAAACGATTTCAAATTTTTCTTTGCATCGTTCGAAAATTAAAAATTTTGAAATACAACGCCAAACCTGCAGACGATTTTTGATTGAACTGAAACCACAAACTACCCAGACAGGAAACAGCAGATTAAATCAAATGGAAATATCAAAATTGCAATTTTACTTCTTTTATTATTTTATTATACATATTTGTTTTTTTCTGCTTTTTTGGGATTTTCCGGTTTTTATGTTTAAAGTAGCTTTTTGAGCTTGAAATTGCTTTTTCACAATTTTTTGCTTCAGTGATTTTTAAAAAAAAAATATTTTTTTCTGCTAGTTTTCTTATTTTTTTTCTACTTTTGTTTATTGAAAATATTTTTTACATTTTTTTCTGTTCTCTAAAATGATCCTAATCAATTGGCAACTCACAAATGTTTACTACAAAAATCTTAATAAATACGATTGGGAAAAAATTCGAAAGAGCTACAGTTAAAAATAAAACAATTTTATTTTTTAATAACAAAAAAGCAAATACTTCATCCTACTAAAAATCAATATTGCAAATGAGTTTGAATGATTATGCATTAGTAACAGTGCACTTCTTAAATTTAGTGTCGTTTTTTTGTGCAAGTGGCAGCTCTGAAATATTCCGATTATTAAAAATGAAAGAACTTCGCAAATTTCGAAGAATTTTCAGTCGAGAAAGTGCACCTCATTTGTCAACCATTCGAAGAGTGGTCAAAAAATTTGAAAATTTAAAATTTTGCAAACTTTAACCCATTTTGTTTGTTGACAAATTCAATAAAAAATTTAATCTATTTCCCCGCAGCACAAAAGACCTATGCTGGTCGCGATGCATACATGGTGCCATTTGAATCTAATCTATTTTCCCACACAAAAATTTTCTGAATCTGAATTTTTTAGGCAACTTACTTAGGCTATTTTTTTAATAACGGCTTTCATTACGTGTAGTGTCAAAAAAAAAACAGTGATTTTAGATAACCGGGTTACGATTTGTTCAAATACAGTTTTTTAATAAACATTAGAATGCACACAAGAAAAAAATTATAGTTAAATCAGTTACTTCGTAATTGAATTAACATCTTATTTTTTACAACCATTATTTTAATCAAGTATGTATAAATCTTATTAAGCTAAATATGATTATAGTTGAAATAAACTTTTTCGTATTTAAATTATTATGCCAGCATTTTAGATTTTATTTTCGCATTTGAAAAATAAATAGAAACATATTTTTTTAAATGTTGTTTCAACTTGATTTTAAAATATTTTTTATTGTATGTTTTTATTTTTGATAAAATACAGTTTACTAATAAAAACCGTATTTGAATCCGTTTTTATTACCTCCATCACATATGGTAAGAGTATACAGCACTTTGTAATTCCGTTTGTAACATGTCGAAAAATAGGTTTATAGGTCGTGATTCTTATGAAATTTTAAGCCGATCTAACGATGTACGTCTGTCGGTTGAAATGGCGATGACGCCGCGAAGACACAAAAGAGCGGTTGCTCATTTTTCCCAAAATTAATGTATATCCTCCCGAGGAGTTAAAAAGCTATGAGGGAAAATGGTACCTCTAAATTGTCCATATAAATTGGCGTATTTTAGTACAATTCCATAGTAGCGACCGGCCAGTAAAATATTTTCTCCTGTTTTTTAGGCAGTCCCTTAGAATTGAACAATATTTTATATTCACCTCAAAAATTGTTTTCACCACTAAATTTTTTTTTAACCACAACAAATTTTTTTCACCTCAAAATTTTTTTCCAACCACAAAATTTTTTTTCACATCCAAAAAAGTTTTTCACCTCAAAAAAATTCTTTCAGCTCCATAATTTCACTTCCTAAAGTTTTTTACATTATTTGTATCAAAAACAGTGGAAACATTTTTTTTAGGACATTGGTGGAGGTAATTCAAAGATTCGGCAGAGCCGAATTTAAGCCTTTTTTTTACTTGTTTTAAATATTTGATTATTTAAACAAACCGAAATTATAACAGTTTTTTTTTTTTTTTGCTTATTTTCGAATATTCCAAAATATTCGAAACCGGTTTTCGGTTACAATTTTGGTCACTCTTAAAACGTGATTTGTAATAGAACACTACCTCCTCCCTTTAACGAAGGGCATTGTGTGACAATTTTATAATTGAAATACTAATTTCTATACAAAATATTTCATATAAAATGATTCTCATCTCAAATATTAACTTAGATTGTCTGAATGTTTTTAAAGGGAAACAAAACTTTTATATAAAACAAAAAAAAAATGGTGCAATTCAAAAATTTATTAACATTTTGCTTTTTGGCTTGCGCCATTTTACAAATAATTATAGCAGATGAGACAACAATAAATACAGATTTTGCTACGTATGAAGAAGTCAAGGACCTACCCAATCATCCTGAAAAATATTTAATTGAAGTAAGAAGCAAGGAATTGGTAGAAAAGGATGGTTCTATACCTGGTAGTATTAATATACCATGTATGTTAAAGATTTTTAAAACTTATTGCATTGAAAGTGTTTCTGTGTAATAAATTTGCAAATAACCTTTTAGTTACAGAATTAGAGGAAGCTTTAAAGATGAACGATGATGAGTTTATGCAAAAATATGGCGCTGAAAAACCTCCCAAGGAAGCTGTTGTAATTTTCTCTTGTCTAGGTGGTAAATATGCTGAAATGGGTGCTAATTTAGCTAAACAACTTGGATGGAAAAGGTATGTACTCGTATGTTAAAAAAAAGAATATGCCATAGAAGGATTAATCGATTTACTACAAGAGCGAATCAATAAGTCCGTGACTTTTTGAATGAAACACAGTTGTTTTTGCAAAAAAAAAAGAAAATTATTTTTCTACACAATCTCCTTTCAGCTCAACACACTTAGTACGTTTCTTCAATTTTTGTATCCATAAAATAGGTCCATAAAATAGGCATTTGTTTGATCAATAATTTCATCGTTGAAGCTAAATCTCTTTCCACCGAGCCATTTCTTTAGGTTTGGAAATAGGAAATAGTCACTGAGGGATAAATTCGTAGTCTACTTCATGGATTTTTGCCATGGAAACTAAGCTGACACAAGAATTCCGTTGGTGGTCGATTGTGAACAAACACGGCAGCCATCTTCCGGAAAGCTTTCTCATACCAAATTGATCGCGCAAAATTGAAACCACTGAGCCATGTAAGATGCCACAATCTTCCACAATTCACATTCAATCTCCGATCGGCCAACACCATATCGTGAATTTTTTTAATTGTTTTGGGCGTTCTGGCGTCCAGAACGTTCGGCATCTTTCGTGCTTGTAAGGCCACAACGAAAGTCAGTAAACCACTTTTTTACCATTGAAATCGATGGTTCAGAGTCCCCATAGTATTTATCAAGCTTTTCCTTGGTTTGATTGACGGTTTTTTTAATGAGCACTCGAAATTCACTTTTTTCCATTTAAAAAAAATCCACGAGGTTGTATGTTTTGAACAGCTGTTAAACACAAAGTAAATGACGGAACTCAAAATTTGACAGTAGTATATTAACAGGTGGTACTTTATGGGAACAGTGTTGCATTTCATATAACTACGAGGAAAGTTCGAAAAGTCACGGACTTATTGATCTGACCCGTATTTCCCATAATTGGTGATACGAATTGTAAGTCTCTTAATGAATTTTCTTTTGAAAATTACAATTCTTACCCCTAAACGTGTTAAATCGTTAGTATACGAGTGAACATGAATTGTTAACGTGTGAAACGTCATTAAAAAACAAATTTAAACGTTTTTATTGCAACTCCACTCTTTCAGAAAACTAAAATTTTCAAGTGAAATTTAATAGAAAACAAATAAAAAAGGATTAAATGCGGATGTTCCGAATTTTTAAATTACCTCCACCAATGTCCTAAAATAATGTTCTCTACTGTTTTTAATACAAATAATGCGAAAAACTTTAGAAGTGAATTTATGGAGGTAAACAAATTTTTTTGGATGTAAAAACAAATTTTGTGGTGGAAAAAAATTTTGAGGTTAAAAAAATTTTTTGAGGTGAAAAAATTTTTTGAGGTGAATATAAAATATTATTCAATTCCAAGCGACTGGTGAAAAAACAACAGAAAATATTTTACTTGCCAGTCGCTGTTTTAAAATTGTACGAAAATACACCAATTTAATAACTTTTTAACCGCTGGACTGATTTTGCTCATTTTCAATACCAAACTGCTCGGGAGGATGTCCATAAATATAAGCACTCTCGCTTTCGTCTTTGCGCCGTGATCGCCATTTCAACAGACAGACGAGCATACAGACATAGGGACATCGCTAAATCGACTTAAAATCGCATAAGGATCAAGAATATTGTTTCGACATGTTAAAAACGGTATGACAAACTGAAACGGAAAAGCGCAAGCAAATTACTTTATCAGGTGGCACTTGTACCTGTCAAAAATAGTTTTTCTCATTCTAAATAGACATAACTCCCTAGAGTTGGACTTATTTCAGGCATTACCTGGTAATGGCTTTGCTTTGCCAATTGCTAAACTTTTAAACCTTAAGTAATACGTTATAATATAATGAGTCACATTATTGATATTCATATATAATTACACACAAAAAAAAATACGAAATTTTGTTTGTAATACGATTTCTTAAAAAAAAAATAAATCGCAAAAAATCTTGCTAAAATATGAGTTAATTATATTCTGTTAATGTGTTTTTAATCAAAGTAAAACTACTTACAGTTTTTATTTTGTTATTCCACTTCCCAAGTTAATATCAAATTTCACTGTGATCATTAGATAAAAAGGCCGGCTGTTTAAAAAGCACCGAAAAAGCAGTAAGCATACAAAATTTTAAATCTAAAAATAAAATAAAATAATTTTTTTTTGGTTTCTAGATTCGAGCTCAGACCGCCAGAATGGCAGACAAGACATATATTTCTGACGGCCTGGCTTCGAATAATACTTGAAAGTTTAAAACATAAAGAAATAATACCTGCTAGTTTGAAAGGAAGTGCAAACGTTGGGAAAACTAAAAAAAGTTGGGTTTTCCACAAAAAAAAAAAAAAAAAAAAAAATATAATAATTTTATAAAAAAAAATTTTAATTAAAGGTTTGTTTTTTTCGAATTTTATGTAAATATTCCATATAAATTTAAGTAGTTATAGATATAACTGCTTAAAAATAAAGAATTTATAAAAATTCCGCCAAGTCTTGGACATTCTTGCCTATTTGAAAATGTAAACTAAAATATCTGAAACTTTTGTATATTTAATTTGATAAAAAAATTAAAAACAACAAAAGCTAAGTAAATGTAGAGCAGGGCAAACAATATAATTGCTCTATTTAGCGTTCCGCCGAAGTCCATATACGAAAACAGCTTTCGTACAAAGGCGGCCACAAATGTTCAAATAATATTTGTTTACAAAAAGTAAAGTCTGGTAAGTACCCTGCGGAGAACAGGGGTCAGTTGGGAATTGGGACCTGTCCCGTGTTAGGTGAAAACTGAACCGGTTCCGAAAATACATATCACGAAATAGTTGACAAGAGGACCGGTTTCTAAAGTACATGTTCTTTTGCGTTGGTTCTGTCATATTTTCTTTGGGGTTAGTTGTGTGACATGTTCTTTTAGACCAGTCCTGTGACATGTCACAGATGGCAATCGACCCCCTCCTAGGATAAGCCTATGTTAAAGTGACCGGTCCTTTTCATATAAAAAACAGGTCCCGTGACAGGTCGCTGGACGTGTCCTGGGATAGGTCCTTTTCCCACAGGGTAGGGATAGTTCTTTTCTTTACAAGTAGTTATAGAAATAGACATAAAATTCGAAAAACACTTTTTGCAAATGCTGGCAATTCTTTTTTATAAACCACTGTAACCCAGGTGAAGCGTCCCAAAAAAATGTTCTGTCAGTAATTAATTTTTAATTCCGCGTGTAAGTATTTTTAATAATTTTTTACCACTGACAATTCATGGCTAGGATTTTAAAAAAATTGATGAACCTTTTAAGAAATTTGTTATATTATTTTGTAAAAAATGTAATTTTATTTATAGCCCGAAAAATCTTTATTTTATATTTTCAGTGCAAAACCTTATTTGGGATCTTGGTTGGAATGGTCTAAACGGGAAGGCCTGTAATAAAGCAAAGAATTTATGGTAATATATGTATATGAATATATAGAACATAATAATTTTAAAAATTAGTATTAATAATGAATTAATTATGTATAAAAAATTGTGAAATTCATGAAAGTTATAGAAATTAACTGCAAAAATAAATATGTACATGTTATTAAAATGCAAACAAAAATATGTAAATATTCAAATTAAATATTACAATACCCAATACGAGTTTTATGATTAAAATTTGTTCCTCAACATTTTAAATACCCCTTAATTTAAAGGGTGGTTTAATTTTAAGGGCCGATGTTGATTTTGAATAAAACACAAATTATTTAGGAAATTATTGTCATTTCTTTTTATTATCCATATCCTCAATTTCTGGCTTCAAGTATTCCATTATGATCTCGCGATAGCGAACACCGACGGCGAGTCGAGGTTGACGACTATTCTGCCACACTATAGCGAACAACAGCAATGTTTTCCGCAGAACGAACTTGGCAAGCATGCACAGGTGTTTTCTCATTTCCTACAGACCCGATTTGCAGAAATATGTGCACAATAATCCCGACTGTGGACACATTTGGTCGATTATGCTGACCAAAAACATCACAAAGTGGATTTTGATTTGAACGCCCATATTCATAATAAGCCTAAATAACTTTAACGCGTTGTTTGATTGTGTATCTTTCCATGGTTCAAATTGAGTTAGTCTGAAATTGAGAAATGTCAAATGAAATGCAGGAAGCAACTTGACGTTTAGGTGTGGTTCACATTCAACATCGGCCCTTGAAATTTAACTACCCTTAATAAATTTGTCGGTTTAATCTCGATTCATATACGTACCATCCCAGTTCACCAGTTGGTTACCAAAATGGCTAATTTGTGTAAAAATGGCTAAAATAAAGATATATTTTGGCTAAATAATTTTGAAAGAAAAATATCGGGATTTTGCTTAAAAAAATATATTAAATACAGTAAAATACACTAGTATCGGATACTCCGACTAGTGGACACCCTCCCTTCAACGGACACGTTTTAGAGTAAAATATAACGGCTCCTTTCTTAATCAGACGCGAATATTAAATAAGCACTTTCTTTTGTTCTTTTAAAGGATTTTTAAAAAAACCTAATTAAAATAAAAATATTATTTTGCCAATAAAAATTAAACGATTGTTAACCGAAAAATGGAATACAAATTTATTGTAGACTAGGTGCTGACAAAAATTATATCCGCATCCTAGCAGTCTTTCAAAAGGTATTGAATTTTAATTAATAACAACATATGTATTTGTTTTTGTTCTTTTTTATTTAATCTTGGGAGCACTTTCAGACACAATGTTTCAAAACAAAAGGTGTTGAATATGTTTGTTGACTCCACAAGTATTTAGCATACATACTTAGAAAGTTATTCGAAAAAAAAATATTAAAAATTTTTCTAAAACACTAAATTTCAAAACAAACGTAAACTTATTATTGGTTTGACCCATACGCCAAAAAGTCATTTACGAGAAAAACGTATGTAAAATTGGGATATTGTTTAAGATCTATATTAGTATAACAGATATGACACGAGATATAGATAAACGGGTTTCGGAATCAAAAAGAATACATATATATATTTGTGTGGGTTCTAGAGTCTAGAACCCAGTCTAGAATCTAGACTTTTCTATTTCTAAACCAATTTTTTTTTAATATTTTCGTAAAAAAAAACTTATAAATTGGATGGGAAATGACATGAAATCGATAAAAAAAAAATAAATAAATAATAAACGTTTGGGCAAAGAGTATATACTTTATAGGGAAAACTTACACCAAAACTTACACCAATAAGATAAAAATCAAAAAATCAAGAGTCAGTATGCTACTCAAGAGAAGCATAGAAGCCATCTCTTTTGGTTTGAAAACTAACTCTTCTTGCAACATTTACCATTTATTTAACAAAACAAAGAGAGCCTAAACAATTTGTATCTCAATCATACCCTCCTTATCTCTTTTTGTGATAGAATTTTCTACAATATTCTGGAAAAAGCTATAGCAAATGAGTCAATGTATTTTGTCATTTGTGAAATTCTATTTTTGTTTTCAATAAACAACTGAAACTGACCTACACCAATTTCTTTATACAAAAAAACAAGCAAAATAAAATCAATGATGATTTGTTATCAATGTATTTAAAAAAAAGTGGATGCAAACTGGTTTATTTTTAAAAACCATGAGATACCATATTAATAACACACAGTGGAGTTATTCTACATTAAATTTCGTAATACAGAAAAATCTAGAAGACACCAGCGTTTACCCATGCCTTCTTAGCCAACTTTTATCAAAAATTTAAAAAAAGGTTAATTTTTTACTAAATATTTTTTTTTTAAACTGGATATTGATTTTATAACTGTGATTTGAAGCTATAGACTACATATATACCCAATCATAAATTGCCAGTGTTACAAAAAATCAAGTGCTGGCAAACCACTGGGCCCCCGTGGAATCAAGTATTAATTACTTGCAGAACACTTTTTTGGGCCACGTTTTATCAGCATTTTGCTAATACATTGTATGTATTACATACGAGCGCGGATCAATAAGTCCGTTTCTCCAATTTTTGTATCCCTTCCAAAAAGTAGGATTTTTCGAGGTCCGTAAAATGTGCATTTGTTTCATCAATAACTTCATCGTTGGAGCTCTTTCCACCGAGTCATTTATTTAGGTTTGGAAATAGGAAATAGTCACTCGGGTCTAAATCTAGAGAATAGGGCGGATGAGGGCGCAATTCGTAGCCTAATTCATGGATGCCCATGCGGTTGTGGTCGATTGTGAGCAAACGCGGCAGACAGCTTTCTTAAATCCAACTGATCATTTAAAATCGAAAGCACACTGCCATATGAAATGTCTATGACATCAAAAATCTCACGCAATTTTACTCTTCGATCGGAACACCATATCGTGGATTTTTTCGACATTTTCGTGTGTGTTGACCTCAATTGGCCGTCCAGAACGTTCAGCGTCATTTGTACTTGTGCGACCACAACGAAAGTCAGTAAACCACTTTTTTACCATTAAAATCTATGGTGCAGAGTCCCCATAGTATTTATCAAGCTTTTCCATGGTTTGATTGACGTTTTTTCGCAAAAAATAATGTTTAATGAGCACTCGAAATTCACTTTTTTCCATTTTTAAAATATCCACGAGGTTGTATGTTTTGAACAGCTGTAAAACGCAAAGTAAATGACAGAACTTGCTCAACATTTGCCAGTAGTCTATTAACAGGTGGTTCTTGATGGGAGCAATGTTGCATTTCATATAACTACGAGGGAAGTTCAAAAAGTCACGGACTTATTAATTCGCCCTCGCATGAATTTATTTTACGAAAATTTCGGTGGTTTATAAAAAATGTTAAGTACTACTACATAATAAGCCAGCGGTATAAAAATCATTGTACCGGCAGAGCATTAAATTTATAATATATACGACGCTTTGTTAAAAAAAGGTTTGTTTGAATTCAATACTTCATTCGATTTTCAATTCTGATTGACTTTGGAATGATTTAATTCTCAATGTACAATTTTTTTTATTGGGAATGAATTCTTAGTTGGTCTCAATTGATTTAATTTTAAGCGACTTCATTCGTTTTTCATAATTTCATTTGTGAAACACTAAATACAATCGTTGGGAATTCAAACGATTTATAAATTTGGGAACTCAATCGATTTATTGTTCATTCTATTGGGCAATTTGTTAATGAAATTATGCTTTCTTCATTCGATTTTAATTTAAAAAAATTAAAAAAAAAATCATCAGTATTGAAAAAATTGCTTAAGTTGAAAAAAAATTGCCGAAATAAGACAATATCGCTAAAACTAAAGATTCTCCAAAATAAACAAAATCTAATATTGGAAAAAAACCCTCAAATTGAAAAAACTCACTAAAATTAAAAAAATCGTAAAAATTTAACAAATCGATAAAATTGTAAATCTCGCCAAAACTAAAAAATTGCTACAATTCGTAAAACAAAATTAGAAAATCGTTAAAATTTAAAAAATCCCAAAAATTTAAAATAATCGCCAATACAGAAAAACGCAAAAATTAAAAAAACGCCAAAATAGAAATAAAAAATCGTGAAATTAAAAAAAATATATTCAAAATTAAAAAAAAAAGAATTGAATCGCTAAAATACAATTTTATCGTCCATATCTCGAAAACTAAAAGCACTAAAGTGGACTACATATTAACTAAAATTGATAAATGAATGATATTTAGTTGGATTTTAGATCATATAATCATATTCTTTTATAAGTTGTTGAAATGCAAAGAAACCGGCGTGCTTCGCTACGCATGAATATTAACATAGAATCTACTACAGGTGGAAGTTTGTCATTCCGTTTGTAATTTCTACAATATTGATCTTAGACCCTATAAAGTATATATATTCTGGGTCCTTATGAAGAGCGAAGTTGATTTAACGATGTCCGTTTGTCCGCCTGTCCCTCTGTGTGTTGAAATGGGTTTTCCGAAGACCCCAGCCATGATGAGGACTTAATTGTTATATATTTCTGTTACATGTGATCCATTTCTGTTTGCTATTAAAAATCAGACAAATAGGTTAATAAATGGCTGAGATATTAGCAAAATATCAGGACTACCTCTATTTTTTTTTTCGTAAAATCCCTTTGTTTAAGATGTATGTAGAATTTTACGCATAATAAACACATCCATTTGTTGAAATTTTTTTCTTTCACCTTTTCACCTTTTATACACAAACAACAAACACATGCAAAGATTTGTCATTTAAATAAAAACCAAACAAATCTCTATTGAACGAAAACTGTTTATTTTTTACTTCCGAATGCAAAGAAGCTTGAATAGCTCAGTGGTCTAACTTTTTTGTACAATTTTTTTTATATTTACTTAAGACTTTTTTTCGTTTTTTTTTTTTTTTTAACATTAATAACTAATTTTAATTAAATTTTAAGTTAATTAAATAATTGATAAATAGGCTAAAAACATCAAAATTTTTATAAAAACCCTCTGATACAAACAAAATACAAACGGTTTTCTTTCTATTTTTTGCTCCGATTTAAAAGAATTTATAAAAAGATTTTTAAACCATTTTATTTCTCATATATTAAGAAAATTTAATACATAATTCCTTTTTGAGTGAAACTATTTTAGGTCATAACTGATAATAATTAATAAAACAAGTTTTTATAAACTATTTTCCTTCAAATTTTTAAAATTAAGCTAAAGAAATTAAAAACATTTTTAAAAAGGCGAAATAGTATCCCAAATGCAAATTTGCCAGCTAAATTAAACGTTTTTGTAGAAATAAAACACATGCAGTTCTAGTGAAATCTTTTAACGATTTGTAAAAAAATATTTTTTTGGTCGAAAAAAGCTTTTTTTTAGAACTAAAAAGATTTTTGAAAAGAAAAAATATGACAACACTGATCGTGATTGTTGTTGTTTTTATTTTATTTGTTGAACTTTTTGTCTTTCACCTCTTCACCTTTTATACACAAACAACAAATCCATACAAAGGTTTGTCATTTAAACCCAAACCCAAACAAATCAGTTTTAAACGAAAACTCTTTATTTACTTCTATTAACGTTCGCTTATGTCCTTTAATGGCTGAGTGGTCTAAGCGCTTTGTCACAAATACTTTTTTTCTTTTAGTTGCGCGATCGAGCCCCGTCTATTCAACTTTTTTTATTTTTATATATTTTTAACATTTTTTTTTTTTTGATTTTCTTAACTTTTTTTTTGTTATTTTTTTTTACAAAACAAATACGTCCAGCACAGTTGGCTTAACGATGTCGGTCAAATTTTCTGTATAATTGGAGAACGGAAAGAGGAAAAGTTTCCAAATAAGGTGCAAGCATCTTGGTTATCAATACACAACATCTGACCAAATGTGGGCGGGATCCTTGAATTGGGCGTGGCACAAAATAGATTAATTTATATCTTTAGAATGATAAGACCGTAATTAAATACTCCATAAATGAACTAAAAACATCAAAATTTTTTTAAAAACTAAAATTTTAGAGCTGTAGTATGACCTATGGATACGTCTTATATATCCAAAGATCGAAAATCTTTAGTAGAACATATTTGCTAAAAATAGTTATGACCAAAACATACATTGTTTTAAATACCTATTTTCGGGAACCATAAATCTTCCCGAGTCCAAGTTTTTTCACCAAACTAAATGGTAAATTTCCTCTTAAAGATGTCCGTATATAAATCTGTCCATTCCATATATGTATGTCCATATATAAACTTCACTTTTTCCCAACAATGGTGAAGGGTATATAAGATTCGGCATAGCCGAATTTAGCCGCTCTTACTTGTTTTTATTTGGAAACAATGAAAAAAAAGAAAATCAATTCAAAACAACTTGTATCTCAATCATACCCTCTCCTCTCTTTAAGTGTTAGCATTTACTACAAAATTCTGGAAAAAGCTATAGCAATATGAGTCAATATACTTTGTTATTTGTGAAATTCTATTTTTGTTTTCTATAAACAACTAAAACTGACCTACACCAATCATACAAAACAAATATGTACATATTTAGAAAAAATGGATTACAGCTGGTTAATATTTTAAAACTATGAAATACCATATTAATAATTATGTTTATGCAACACACAAAACACAGCAAAACATTCGACATTAAATGACATGACACGGTAAAATCTAGAAGACACCATGCTCCCCTTTTATCAAATCAAAAAAAAAAATATTCAATTTGTCATACTTTCCGTCTTGTTTAAAGATGAATATCTTAGCAATAAGTAAAATACGTCGGCTAAATAACGGCACAAAATTGCTAATTGCCGTGCCTATGTTAAGGGTAGGAGAACACGTATTTATTAACCCATATTTTAAAAGATTTCCAGGGAGAAGGTTCTTCTATGATTACTTGTAAATACCTTCGTAAAGTTAAGAAATTGTTAATTTTTTTTCGATTTGTTCCATATAATTTGTTAATTTTTTTTTATTCTTTTTTTCTTTTATTTTACCATTTTTTCTCTTGTGTCGTCTTTTTTATAATTGTAAAACGAAAATGCAGCTCAGTATAATGTTTTATCTTAGCAATAATTGTTAATGAAATTTGCGAAAAACTATTGCGAAATATATTACCAGGAAAAAAATATGTGGTCCACACAGATGATAACAAAATTTTGGCGTTTGCTGCAATATATATCGAAATATTTACCTTCAGTCTAGACTGTGGGATAATTTTTTTAAAGCTAGAAATTGAATTTATACTCATTATTTAAGTATATGTACATTACCCAGTGTCTTCGCATGCAATAAAATGATAGGAAGCAATAATCCAACTGATTTCATTTCAAATGAAAACACTTTCCCCCTGTTTATGTTATTGTTTAAAATAAACCAAAAAAATTATTGAAATGAAAAATACGTCATATTCTGCAAATCTATATATTTCGTTGAAACTCAGCTAATATAATAGAAATAAATTGCTAAAAGTTCTATTAAAAAAAATCCATTGAAAACTTTTGGTTCAAAATTTGTATGGAATTTGACAAGTAGATACAGTTTTTAAAAACTACAGCAAAAAAAAATAATTTCCGATTTTTAAGTTTGAGATTTTTTACCTTATCACAAAGAAAAAGCTTAGACAGGTCGATTTTACATTAATAATATCTAAATATCTAAAAAAATCGAAATTTTTTAAAATCGAGCAGAAACAACAATTTATTAAATAGAAAAGACTTTGAAGTTAAACTAAGTTTAATTTAATATGTTTTCACTCATTTTCATCATGCGAAAATAAAATATAAAATATTGACATATTTATTTAAATACGAAAAAGTTTAACTAGAATCATAGTTACTTTAATAAGATTCATACTTAATTTAAAAATATTCGTAAAAAATTATTATTCAAATATGATAATAATTTATTTAACTATGATTTTTCCCCTGTATATGGATTAAAATCAGGTCTTGTAAAAATAAATCTTTTTTGAAAAAAATTCGAGTAAAAATTGAATCAGTAAATTAACTTAAAATTAATTTTAATTGAAGAATTATTTTTTAATTAAATTAAATTTGATTTAATAGATTTTGACTTTACTGAATTTACTTTTTTAAGATTCAATTCGCATATTTAATTATTAAAGATTCAATGCGTGAATTAAACAAAAAATTAGTTTGGTTCATTAATTGGATATGGTTTTAAAATTATCAAAAAAAAAAAAATGAATTCATTGATTTAATTTAAAATTGATTGCAATCAATAAAATCCAATTTGACACATTTTAAATCAATAGAGCGAATCTCTAACTTTCTTAACAATTTTATTGATTTCGTTAACTAACGATAATTGTCGGTTGAGTTACCAAAAACTATATTCTGTATTTAACAAGTAATACCGATAAAGCTGTTAATTTGAATTTTATTTGCTTTAAAATTTTATGAAGTAACGACAAATATTGTTAACTTTAAAAAATTTTCGATAGAAGAATTTTCAACCAATTGTGGGCTCATAATTACGTTAAGTAGTAAAATCATATCGAATTTTTTTTACTGATTTTCTTAAGATTTCTTTCTTCGCAAAGACGCTGAATCTACTCAAGAAAACACTTCAATCAAACGATTGTGTATGGACATCGATTGTTCTATAACATTCTTAAAATAACGGTCAACAAACTTCTTAAAATTTTTTCAACATAGTATGTAATTTGAAAATAAGAATACTCTGAAAAAAAACTCATTCCTATGAATAAATACTACCCCCCCCCCAATAGAAAAATGTTTCTCTTATTTAAAAATCAACAATGCATTTGTTTAAACAAAAGTATGTACCAGTGATGGGACTTGTACATTTTTGTTTTGTTGCAAAATTGAAGTACCAAAACGATATGTACCAGGCAGTTTTTTCTCGAATTTTCACATTAAATTCAAATTGTAACAATATTATTCTGAATTTAATGTTTTACCTTTTTGAAGGTAGTCCAGCAATAAAATACCTTTATTACCTCATAACCTCATCAGCCGATTGAATTGTTTTCGCCTTCTTTGGTGCACCTCAAGAAGCTCCAGTCGATTGTTTTGATTGATTATTTGTCTCTGGAGTGTAGTGATGGACTCATATTTTATCTACAGTTATAAAATGACGCTTAAAATCCGTTTTATTTCACTTAAATCAATCTCAACGAAGTTTTCATTCTTTCAGAAAGCTTTTTCATCAGTAATTCTGTATCCAAAAAAAAAAATGGACCCAATAACGTAGGCAGGGAGCTCATTTTTACCAAGATAAATGGACATCCTCCTGACCAGTTTGGTATTAAAAATTAGTAAAATCGGTACAACAGTTAAAAAGTTATGAGTCAAAATGTGACGGTACCTTTAAATTTTGCATACAAATTGGTGACTTTTAGAACAATTTCTTAGTAGCGATTAGTAAATAAAATATTTCCTCATATTTTTTCACCTGTGGCTTAGAATGTAATAATATTTTATATTCATCTCAAATATTTTTCATCTCAAAAATTTCTTTTAACCATTAAAATAATGTTTTTCACCTTAAACAATTTTTTTCAACTCCATAATTTAACTACTAAATTATTTTTCTTTATATATAACGAATACACTGTGGAGGACAGGGTAAAGCATTATTATTAAAGGACATTGGTGGAAGGGTATTCAAAGATTTGGCACATCCATTTTTACTTTTTGAACAGCTGTTACTATATGAATGAGTTTCCCGATGAAATTAATAATATGTTCATATGACAGACAGAAGTTTCCAATACACCTAACTTTTTCGACATCTCTGAGTCAGGCTAAGACTATTTTGAAATTATTTCTTATGTTTGTTTTTTTCTCCAATATTTTACTATATTGAGGTCTGCTTTTTCTGCGTGTAAATTATGTGCGAATTGCATAAACAAAAATTTGTATAGAAAAATTTGTGGTTTTTTAACCGAACGTTCAAGTTGTTTTGAAATAACTACTATTAGAAATCTGTAAAAAAAAAACATCTGTAAAAACATAACATTATTTTGAATTCATTCATAATAGTACTACCATTTAACATTGTATTGTGCTAAGTTTGGCCCACTTGTAACACACTTGCCATCATTGGTATGTACTTATAAACAACCAGACTATTCTCGTAAACTCTGTGGGTAAACATTTTATTTTACATCTCACGAATGCATGGATGGTATAAATAGCACTGGTACACAGCGCTCTGTTATCAGTTGATAATAAACCATTCAAAACGTAAAAACAAGCGAACTCGCTAAAAAAGAAACTTCTAAATATTTATATACTATATCCCAGTAAACAAATTGATATAAATACTAAATTTCAACAATGCGTACTCTACCAGTTCTATTTCGTATGGCTGAAGATTTAAGACGTTTGGCGTTGCCATCTTCACCATTATTTGAATATCCATGGGCATCCACTAGTTATCGTGTAGCACCATGGAGTCAATTGAATCGTTTAATGGAAGAGGATTTAACCAAAATCAGCAAGGACGGTTATCAAGTAACAATGAATGTGTCTGAATTTAAACCAGAGGAACTAACGGTAAAAGTGGTCGACAATAATGTTATTGTGGAAGGTAAATCTGAACAACAAAATGACAATAGCGGTTATTTCGGACGACACTTTATACGTCGTCTTGCCCTGCCAAATGGTTATGAAGCTGAAAATGCAATTTCCACTCTAACATCTGATGGCGTTTTGACTGTTAGTATTCCTAAGCCACAGATCGAAGAAAATGTTCGTGAAATTCCTATTCAACGTTTGGAAACCTCACCAACAAAAGCAAAAGAATCATTATCATCATCTGGGGAAGATTCTAAAGATAAACCAAAGGAAACTTAAGTCTTGGCTAACCGAGTCAGTTCTTGTTATAAAAAACATCTCATCATTCGGACTTAATTCTGTGAATTTAAAAAAAAAAAAGTGTGATTTGTGTATCAAAATGTGGACTGATCTCTAGTCTTGTAGTAATTTATTGTTAAAGTAGTTTTATAAAAAAAAAACTGAATAAATTAAAAATTTAAGAAAAAATTTTAATAATGGTGTTTTATATTCTACTAGCTTAAAATCCCGATACTTCGTTATCGGTAGTTTTAAATATCGAAACATGTTGAGAAGAAAATGTTACTTTTTTTAAAAAGATTTTTTTATTTAAATAAATTTGTTTCATCTTTTAAAGTGGATGTTTAATTTTAAAGTTTTGAATTTCTTGTTAATAGGTCATTGAAGGGAGACGTGCCCAGTGTTAACTGTTTTAATATCACTTGTTCCCCTTTTCATCCCATTTCGTTCTCCTTGTCTAATGATACTAGAGTATTCAAAAACCGAAACCGAAAACCGGTCAACCGGTTTCTTTTTTTTAAACCGATCGGTTTCGAATATTTTGTAAATTCGAAAAAAACCGAAAACCGGTCTTTTTTGTTCGGTTATCCGGTTTTTTTTAAATACATCACCAACTGGGTTACTTGGTATCTTTTCCTTTTTCCGAACACTCATAATAAGTTTGTTTGGTTATGAAGATTTAGATGTAAGTCTGATAGATTCCGATGAAGACTTAACTTTGGATATTCCAAATTCAAATAGTTTAATTTCTGATCTAAATAACACAATAAACAGTATTCAAAATCCTATAAAAGAGACTGTACTAAATCATTCATCATTATATGATGATTTCATATATCTTGATAAATGCGACAAAAGAACTGAAAAGTTGGAAAATTTATATAATTGTCTTTTGACTATTTGTCCAACATCTACTATTAGTGAAAGAGTATTTTCCACTTCTAGCTTTATCGAAAGCAAAAAAAAATCGACTTAAAACGAAACATTTAAATTGCATATTATTTCTAAAATATTATTTTAGAAGTGAAAAATAGATTTTCTTTTTACATATTTAAAATGTAATATTGAAAAAACTTATTTAATGCCAAACGTTTTAAACGTTCAAATTACTAACGTACCTGGTTTACCAATTTACAAACTTAATAATATCTATTTATTCGATATGAATATAGTTTTATAATATTAATTTTTAAGATATTATATTAAAAAATATTAAAACCAATAAATCTAATGTTGAAATGAAATACAATAAAAAAATATTATAAAATATTTTTTTTTTCAAAGAATGTATTTTTTTATTTTTATTACTTTATACATTAAATTTCTTTTTTTTTTTGTTTGTAATTAAAACAATTAACAAATTATATAAGCTTTTTATTCAAATTACCGGAAAAAACCGGTTGACCGGTTTTTTCTGCAAAAGCCGAAACCGGTTTTTTTAAAATTCGATTTTTCGAAGAAAACCGAAACCGGTTTTTCCACAAGGCCGGTTTTTTGAATACTCTAAATGATACATTTCCACTCGTTCCCCTTCCATTTATTTGCCTCGACTAATGTTTCAATTGCACTTGTTCCCCATTCTATTTTATTTTTAACTCTATTAAGTGTATCGATTTCACTCGTTCATCATTTAATTACATTTCAATCACCTTGTAAAGTGTTTTAATTCCACTTGTACACCGTTTTATTCCATTTCGTATCCCTTGTCTAGTGTTTCAATTTTACTTCCATTCCAAATTCCATTCTGGCCCCTTTCAATTTGCAATTTTAGCTTGCAAATATTGCTACGTTGTTAGCGTAGGAAATGGTTGCACGGGCTAACGCCCGGGGGTATACAGAGTTCACAGATAATTACCCGGAGTCCTTAATTTTTACCATGACCCAGACCAAAACTCTAAGATGTACCTCAATAATGAGTTAGCCCATACTCAAGGTAACACATATTTCAAATTTCAAATTTTTTCCTGGCTAAAATTCTAAAATGTAGCTGATCAATGAGTTAGCACATACTCCAGTTAAAACATATTTAAAATTTCAGCTTTCTGGCTAAACCGGTGGGGGCAGCCCGTTAAGGAGGAGACTCTTTACCTTTTGCCCCTCCTCGTACACATTTCCAAAAACCCGACCTGAGTGAATGTCATATTTACACATTTGCATATCGAAAGATGCTGTAAGTATTGCAAACGACGGCAACTGTCAAAATATTTGCTTCAGGGGCACTGACAATGCGCTTATCATTCACAAAGAGCACTTCTGCATGGTGCGCCATTTACGCCGGAGCGATTACTTTTGTGAATCATGATCAGCGAGTTTTTATTGCCGCAAATTAATGAATTGGAACTTAAGGACATGTGGTTCAAACAGAATAGTGCAACGGTATCAAGGTCGCTTAAATTCTCGTTTTGGCTATTTTCAGTGGCCAGAAAGATCGCCCGATTTAACCACTCCAGACAGACTTTTTCTTAGGAATTTCCTGAAATTACCGGTCCATGTGAACAAGCTATAAACTCGAAAAGCTCTTAGATATTATCCGACAAGATTGCGAGAACTTAGCGCCCGAAATTCTTTTCACAACAATCGAAAATGCTGTAAAAAAGCTCAACTGATCATCAACAATAGTGGCGACCACTTGACCGATATAATCTTCCAAATGTAATGGAAAAAAACTTGAAGGCCCAAATAAACATTAAAAAAATAATCTCGTTCAATTTAAAATGTTTTTGGGCCACTCGTTAAAGAAGTTACACTTCCTACAACTCCTGAGTGTTTTCTTAAACTTGGAAGCGCAATCAAAACGATGTTGTGATTTGGTTGTGAGGGAAAAATGTGTTAAAATAAAACTTAAGATTATTTGAAAAAGTTTGTAACGAAATTAAATTTGTTTGAATTTTTTTTAAGTAATCTATCGGTGCTTTTCAATTCAAAAATATTCCCATCTCTGCCGACGAATATCATTGCCAGTGTTGCCATATGAGAAATGTGAAAAAGGTGCTAAGCCGTCTAAAAAAAGGGCTAAGTATTTTAATTTTCGACACTTTCCATTTTCAAAAAACTTGGTATGACTTTTATGAAATGTTTGAACAAAATGCGTATTTTTTTATACAAAATCTGAAAATGGATACTGCTTGAATGACATTACCAAAATTGTATGTTTTCTAATTTTTAACATTTAAAACTATAATTGATTTGCGATTGTCTTAAAATACATATTTATCACAGTTTTTTTCAATATTTCTTATTGAAAACCTCGAGATACTGAAGGGCTTTTTCTTTTCAAGAACTCTGTTGAGAGTTTCCTTCAGATTTTGGTAAAATTTGGATACAAGATAGAGGAGACAAAAGTAATAATAATTCTGTAAGAAATAAATGCGTCTAATCATATATTTATAGGGTAAAAATAGGTTTCAAAATTGTTCGAAACCATTTTGTTTTTCGTAATTTATTTGATACCAAAACAAATTTGAATTGTTTGAAACGAATATGAAAAAGGAAAAGGGGGGATAATTTTTGACCTTACATTTCAAGTTAAACGTGAGATTAATTTTTTGCCTCTATCATCCAAATTTCATAGCAATCGGAGGGAACCTATTGAGATCTTTTACTAAAAGTTGGAAAGCTATAATATCAGGATGCAATACTTAAAGATTAAATACACACATGGTATGCTTTTAAGATCAGATTTCGGGTTTGAATAAAGTAGTGCAAACTTAAGTCTTTAATATTTATATGCCGATTTGATCAAAAGGTACTATGACTTCCTTAATAAATATATTTTTTCGACCCTCAACCCTATTCTGAGAAGCTTTATTCATTGAAAATTTTTGTTATAAATTTTGGGTGCTAACTCATAAAAAAAATTACTAGATTTAGCAACCAAAGTGCTAAGATAAAAAAAAAGAGGTTTAAGCGAGACGAAGAAGGATGGAAGCCCTCGGGTTGAAGTTCCATTTAGTAGTCCATTGTACATTGTGAAAATAAGGCTTACGCCCAATAAAATTTATTCAAGAGTTAAATTCAAATATTTTTTTGGCAATTAACAAATCTGTGGTGAAAAGGAAAAAGTGCTTAAGTTTTTTTTTCACTCTAGCTCCTTAAATTAAATTTCTTAATTGGAAAGTAAAACAATTTATTCCTGAATTAGCAATAATTCGATGGTATGACTTTCACTTATACAATTAATTTTTAAAAATTAGGTTTAAACTTGGAAAGTGCTCTCCTGGAAAATGACAAAATCAGACTTAAGCAGTTTTTCCTTTTCGCCACAGAAATATGCCAGTTAAAGCATCAGTAGCTAACGGAACATTGTGTTAATAGGACTTAGATTGCAAAATAAACATACACTCACAATATAATTTTCCCGGTACCGACTGTAGTTTATTTAAAAAGTATTAGGTAGAATTTGTTTTTAAATGAAGAATCAATGGAAATTCATAAAAATATATTTTTAAACTATTTGACAAACCATAAAAATTTAGAGACATTCAGCAGAAGTTAATATTTTCTGTTTAAAATGTAAAATTTTATGTTTTCTGTTTCTTAAAATAGAAATTCATATAATTCCTTTTTTTTATCAAAATTATTTCAATAAAAATTACAAGAAATTTTTCAAATACACACATAAAAAATAAAAATATATACATCTGTTTGTGTTGTGTTTTGAAATTTCATACAAATACAAAAAAAACTTTTTAATTAAAAAATTAACCAGAAAAATATTTTTTTCTAACGTTTTGTCAGTTAAAAATTGATGATTATTTTAAACGGTTTTCGATTGTTTTTACTACTTTTGTCGATTATTAAACAATGATTGAAAATAAACAACAAAATGGGTTGAATATAATAAAAATTAGTAGTCCTCTTTTTGATTGTATTTTCGATTATTTCGTAACAAAATAATATTTTGAGGGCGAGTCAATAAGTCCGTGACTTTTTGAATTTCCTGCCTCTTAACTCAAAGGGCAACGCTACTCCTGTCAGTTGACTCCTATCAAAATTTGAACAAACTGCGTCATTTAGTTTGTGTTTGACAGCCAGATAGCAGATTCCACGAATTGTTCCCTCAAACCTGAAGAAATGGCTCGGCGGAAAGCGATTTGACTGCAACTATGAAATCATCTCACAAACAAATACCTATTTTGATGGCCTCAACAAATCTTATTTTTTGGAAGGTATAACAAATTTGGAGAAACGTTTTTTTATGATTTTTTATCCGAATAGCTGTGTTTCACTCAAAAAGTCACCGACTTATCAGCTCGCCCTCGTAAAAAATCTTAAAATTTATCTAAAATGTCTGATTTCGAGTTTTTGCTATTGGAAGTGTTCGTTATTTAGGCGTTTCTCTGTACAATATAGATCCATACAATATTATCCCACAAATATTAAAGATTATCATCACTCAGGTATTTATTTATTTTTAATTTTTATTTGCACAAAATTTTCATTTATTTATAATTTTTTTATTTTTATAATTTTGTTTTGGTTTGTTTACATGCTCAAAATTTGACGAAATTTTGATAACCTTGAATAATGTTTATTTCCTGTGTATGAAGAGATTTTTGCAAAAAAAAAAAAAAAAAAAACATTAGACACTATAGTATCTATAGATAATTTTGGCAATTTAAAACAAATTCATAGTCATTACACTTGCACTTTTCTTATGTATAATTTTGAACACATTTCACAGATGTTAGAACAATTGAATCCAATAAATTATGTTATGCCTCTGTTGAATTGATGCATCATGAATTATTTCCAAGGTAAAGCGTATTTACCAGTTTCATGGACTTTAACTAAACGTTCAGCTGGTTTATAGAATTTTGTAGGTGGTGGTGGTGGAGCCTTAATGGTTAATATACCATCTGAAGATAAATCCGAAATAATTTCATTGGGATTAAAACCGCGAGGCAAAAGGTACTTTCGTAGAAAATGACGTTCTACATAACCGTTTCCATCACTGCGTCTACTGTGATTTCCTTGTACAATGACATAATCATCATTTGTTTTCACCACTACCTCATGGGGTTTAAATTGACGTACATCTATATCGACCTGGAAGCCCTTTTCATCTATACGTATACGCTCTCCATTGTAGTAATTATCCCAATTTAGTGGATATGCCCAATCAAGTTGACGGGATTGTATCAGCTGATTACGTACACGACGCGTTACCAATTCATCCATTGGTTTTAACAACGATGCCGATGAATATGAGGGCCACAACAAACGCGG
Source organism: Eustalomyia histrio (assembly GCA_949748255.1). Taxonomy (NCBI): domain Eukaryota; kingdom Metazoa; phylum Arthropoda; class Insecta; order Diptera; family Anthomyiidae; genus Eustalomyia; species Eustalomyia histrio. The sequence continues at coordinate 106,076,498 of OX456524.1, read as the reverse complement.
ATCGTCCCAAAGGTAGGGATACAAATGAAAATCGTATGGTGGATAATACCGTGGACGATCAAATTCTCGCGCAAGATCATAAAGTGTTGTTGGCACAAGTGACATTTTTTGTACTTTGTTAGAAAATTATTTACAATATTTTTTTGTTTCGGTTTTTAGCGATTATTTGACTCGTTGTGTGGTGATTTAAAGGTTTGGCAACTGAATGAAATATATTTCCTCAAGATATTTGTATAAGGTAAAAAATTTGCTAAGTTTTATTAGTTAACCCTCGAATGATCTAATTTTTTAAGTATGCTGTTTTTAAAAATTTCGAGATCCCAATGAGAAAATCATACATTTCGATCGATGAACATACGAGGGCGGCTTAATAAGTCCTTGACTTTTCGAACTTCCCTCGTAGTTATTGAAATGCAACACTGCTCCCATCAAGTACCACCTGTTAATAGACTACTGTCAAATTTTAAGCAAGTTCCGTCATTTACTTTGCGTTTAACAGCTGTTCAAAACATACAACCTCGTGGATTTTTTTCAAAATGGAAAAAAAATTAATTTCGAGTGATCATTAAACATTATTTTTTGCGAAAAAAACCGTCAATCAAACCAAGAAAAAGCTTGGTAAATACTATGGGGACTCTGCACCATCGATTTCAATGGTAAAAAAGTGGTTTACTGACATTCGTTGGGGTCGCACAAGTACAAATGACGCTGAACGTTCTGGACGGCCAATTGAGGTCAATACACCCGAAAATGTCGAAAAAATGCACTATATGGTGTTGGCCGATCTAAGAGTAAAACTGCGTGAGATTGTTGATGCCATAGGCATTTCATATGGCAGTGCGGTTTCAATTTTAAATGATCAGTTGGATTTAGGAAAGCTGTCTGCAAGACATATTCTCCGGATTTAGCCCAAGTTATTGATGAAACAAGTGCATATTTTATGGACCTCGAAAAATCCTATTTTTTGGAAGGGATACAAAAATTGGAGAAACTTTGGACTAAGTGTATTGGGCTAAAAGGAGATTATGTTGAAAAATATTTTTTTTTTTTGCAAAAAAAACTGTGTTTCATTCTAAAAGTCACGGACTTATTGATCCGCCCTCGTTCATGATAATACATGGGTTTATATATGATCATGCTTGGGCATACTCACGCATGCCTAGTTTGATATATGACCATACATAATCTCATATATTTTTATATGTATTCGTATACGAACCTTCCATAAAGCCCTTCATGCAAACAAACAACTAGCAGGTTATGTGTATAGAAAATACCATTAATGTGCCAATTTTTTTTTTTATTTTATTTATTTTATTTTCAATTTTTATTTTACGCCGAATGTTAAAAGATTTTAAGATATGCTCACAAAGCATAGTATTCTGTTCGTGTAGTGTAAAATTTCCATTTACGCAAACTAAATTTTCAAAAATATCTATATTTTGATTTGTACAGATAAAAAAAAATATTGTACTTGCGAAAAAGGTAGCAAAATTGTAGATCCTGTGCGAACTGGAAAAATTTATTCTAAACTAAATGCTAATTTCTTTGGAAATTATTTACAAACATTTTCAAATTTGATAGAAACTTGTTAACCTGAATTCTATTTTAAATGAATTCCCTAAAAATCGAATTCGATTTTCTTTTTAACCGAGTGAATTCGTTTTTTAACATTCGCGAGAATTTATTCGATCGAATTCACAGCTAAGGAATTCAATCAATTTATTTCATTAAATTATACCAATCATTAGGAATTCATTTGATTTTTTATTCATTATATTTACAATTTGATAATTCAATCATCATTTGTTGGGAATTCAATCGATTTTTCGAATGAATAATTTAATAAATGAATTAATCGATAAGAGAATATCCGTATTCATTGAATTAAAATAGTTCATGTTTTTGTTTTCTCTATTATAAAAAGTAAAAATAATCCATAATAATGATAATAATAATTTTTTGATTGCATACAAGGCACACTGCTTCATTTAATATTTTTCAAGAAAATAAAAAAAATTCTTCCCATTTAACGTTCCACATTTTTAATATAAAATGCAAACGAAAAACAAAACAAATACCTACAATAAAAAAATAACTATAATAATAAACAAATTTTTCGAGTGTTTTTTTTATTTCATTAACAAAGCGGCATATACTTGCTCTGTTGAAAGTTAGCGTAATTGTGAATGAAATAATTGTATTTTTTGTGCTCTTGGCTGTAAGATTTGTGGACATTCGTGTAGTGTACGTGTAAATTGCCGATTGTGTTCGGCCCCTGAGTGCTAGGAGTGCCGATCACTGGTCTACATGCCTTTCAAATAATGAAAAAATATAAATTAACTGGAGCTGGTCGATAACAAGGACTTAAGAAATATACAGGATTGTACACAATGACTCTGCTCGTGCCAATGACCTAGCCTCACAGCATCCTAGCCACTACAACAAAATTCCTAGACACTAAATATAAGAATTTCGTTTAATTTTTGTAAATATTTTGAATTTTTGAAGCATATTTCGTGAGCGTGTGCAGAAAAAAATATTCGTGCGTGATTGTAATTTTTGGGTTGTGATCGTGTGTGAGCGTGAGTCAAAAATCACAGTTAACCTACGCACCAAATTTTGTAAATTTACATAATGAAACACAGAATTTATGGGGTTTTGGCCGTTTTCTACAACTGTGCATTGTTTAAAAAAAAAATCATGCATTTGCATAGAATTCCTTGGCCTAGTTATAAAAAAATAAAATTTGGCATAAATGACTCAAATATTTATGTTTCAAGAATTTTTAAAATTTTTACTTTCTTATTGCGAGAACTTTAGTTATGTATACATAATTCAATTTAAATGCTTATATCCAATTATTTATCAAATATTAATGTTATTGAATCAATGTGTGTACTGAACATAAAAGTCAACCATGCCTGCGTTTATGAATTGGGAAATGTTATTGTTACTACAACGTCGCAAATAACAGCCCTTGGTCTATCGCATTATGTTAAGATATTGTAATTTTACTCATTACAGGGTTAATGTACATTTTCATTTTCTTTATTCTTTCTCTCCAACGTTTTAATTTGTTATTTGGGTACTTGATTTATTCATTAATTTCAATACTGTTAAAAAATAATAAATAGGGCACGGAAGTTTATGCAAATACCGATTTGATGTCGTTAGCTGGAAAACAACGTTAACCAAAAATCTTTGCAAGAAAATGGCATCGACTTGTTAAGGCATACATATTTTTACATATTTTGTTTTATAAATACAATATGCATTTGATTTTTTTGCTATAAGTGCATATGCATTTAAATATTTTGGAATACTTTAATGCATATTTTTGTTAAAAATACATATTTTTAAGCATATTTTTTTAATATTTTACTAAAAACTGGGTTTTAAACAATTAATATCATTTATACAAAAAATAGAAATTTTAAAATATATTTTTTTTTTTAATATCACGATGATAAATAAAGACTAACATTCTGACAATAATGCAAAAGTTAATAATAAGTAGATATTTTTAAAATTTTAAATGCATATTTTTTTGATTTTTAATGCACATTTTATTTACGATTAAATTAAACACATGACCTTTCTTGCTCTTATAAAAAAAATATTTCTAATTATAGGTTAAGTTCACTGATTTAAATTACTTTCACTAAACTACTATTTGGGAAATTTTTGTTCCCAGTGTTATCTTTGACGTCGAATTTACGACATTCACTACAACAGAGCTTTCTCGTAGATAATTATATATGACTCATTTGTTTTGATCTGTTTGACACCATTTCCACTTCTAAGGCAAAAAAAATAAATGCAAATAAATTTCATACAATTCTTTTCGTAATTAAAAACAAACAATTTTAATTTCTAAAAACAGCAAGTGTTTTTCAAAAAAATAGCAGTTGTATTTTGAAAAATAACACGCTCAGGATATTTTGTAGTTTACTGTTTGTAGTTTATTAAAAAGTTTTCAGTTAAGTTAAAATCAAAGGAAAATACTCGTACTTATTTCAACATTTGTATACTTTTATTCAAAATTCATTTATTTTTTCATTTGTTTGAAATTTAATAAAAATTTACAAAAAAAAAAAACAAAAACGAAAAGTTTTAATTAAAAACAAAAAAAAAATACAATTTTCCGTTTTTGTTGAAATTTTTATTTTTAATTTAAATGTAGACTTTTGATTGCTGTATGTTTCAAAAACAAAATATATTAAAAAAATTCCTTTATTATTTTTAATTTTAATTGTTTGTTTACACCGAAATCTATTTCAATTTAAATTACTAAAACCCAAAAGATGTGTTTGTAATGTGTGTATCTGACTACCTTTTGCAGTTTGAAAAAAAAAAAAAAAATAACAAACCGAAACAATTTCATAATAAATCAATAAACATTTATTATTACTGAATCGGTAGGTAAAATCACAACATTTATTTTTAACTGAATAATCATTTGTATTTACTGTTTTTTAGTTATTTAAACAACATTTAAACATAAATGGGAAATCCGTAGATTTTAAATCTTTGAACTAACGAACTATTTTAAGTGTAATTATAAATCAAAAAATACCAAAAGTAAAAGGATTAAATTCGGCTTTAACAATTTTTTTATATCCTCAACTGAATTTTCGTTACAGAAATTAAAAAATAAAGAAATTGATAAAACAATTTTTGTGGTGACAAAAAAGTTTTTGAATGTGAACAAAATTTTCTTTGTTAAACAAATTTTTGTGGAAAAAAATTGTGTTTTTTACTGCGGTTTTTAATATATATATTTTTTTTAATTTCAATAGTTATTTTTTGAATAACATTTGGTAGTTTTGTCATTACAATTGGTATATTTTGAACAACAAATGCAGTTTTTAAATTACAATTAATATTTTTTAAAATTGGTAATGGTGTAATAAAAGTTACAAATAAAATGAAATTTTTTGCAACAAGGGGTATGTTAATCTCATAATAAGGTGTTGGTACACGCAAAAAAAAACAAAATTTAAATGAGTTTATTAAAGTTTTTAAAATGCGAAAACAAAATCTAAAATATTGAAATATTATTTTAAACACCAAAACGTATATTTTAACTATTATCATATTTACTTTAATAAGATTCTACCCAATTTAAAAATATTCGTAAAATTAATATACGAGGCGGATCAATAAGTTCGTGACTTTTCGAACTTCCCTCGTAGTTATATGAAATGCAACACTGCTCCCATCAAGTACCATCTGTTAATAGACTACTGTCAAATTTTGAGCAAGTTCTGTCATTTACTTTGCGTTTAACAGCAGGATTTTTCGAGGTCCATAAAATAGGCATTTGTTTGATCAATAATTTAATCGTTGGAGCTAAATCTCTTTCCACGGAGCCATTTCTTTAGGTTTGGAAATAGTCACTGGGGGCTAAATCAGAAGAATAAGGTGAATGAGTGGGCAATTCGTAGTCTACTTCATGGATTTTTGCCATGGAAACTAAGCTGTCACACGATTTCGTTGGTGGTCGATTATGAGCAAATGCGGCAGCCGTCTTGCGGAAAGATTTCTAATACCCAAGTAATCGTTGAAAATTGAAACCACTGAGCCATGTGAGATGCCTATGTCTTCCACAATCTATTGCACATTCAATCTCCGATCGTCCAACACCATATCGTGAATTTTTTCAATTGTTCGCATGTTCGGCATCTTCCGTGTTTGTAAGGCCACAACGAAAGTCAGTAAATCACTTTTTTACCATTGAAATCGATGGTGCAGAGTCCCCATAGTATTTATCAAGATTTTCCTTGGTTTGATTGACGGTTTTTTTTCGCAAAAAATAATGTTTTCGAAAAAATTCGAAATTCACTTTTTTCCATTTTTAAAAAAATCCACGAGGTGTATGTTTTGAACAGCTGTTAAAAGCAAAGTAAATGACGCAACGTGCTCAAAATTTAACAGTAGTCAAATGGTACTTGATAGGGGCAGTGTTACATTTCATATAACTACAAGGGAAGTTCGAAAAGGCACGGACTTATTGATCCGCCCTCCTAATAATTGATGTAAATGTTTTTTTTCTTTAATATGAAAAATTTTATTTTAAGTGGAATCAAATTTAATAAAAAATGTTCGGAAAAAATAAGATGTTAATTCATATATTGATGTTTTTCTCTGTGTAGACGTTTAAAAAAAAATCTCAAAAATTTGTTTTGTAAATGTAAAGAAAATAAACGTTTTAATAGTTAATTAACTAGAAAAAAAAAATTAAATAAACTATATACAAAGAAATATTATAAAAAAATTATTTTTACAATTGTAGAAGTTTATTTTTAGTTTTTGACTCATTGAAACTATAAAATTGTGTCTTTTTTTCAAAAGTAAATTAAATCCTCCGACAAAATTCCCTACAAGAAAAAAAAAATCTCCTAAATTTACTAAAGATTCAATTTAAATACAGGGAAGGTATACTACTTTGTTTTGCCGCCATTTTGGTAAACATTACTCTTGACAGTTCATATTTGGCAGTCGTGAATTATACACGTGGCAAATTTATTATGGAAAAATATTCGATAAACCAACGTGTTTTATGCATTTTTTTAATCTATGTAACATTTTAAGGCAATTTAAGTTTGTAGGTGTAAGTTTTAATTATAAAAAACATTTTCTTCAATATCCACTTTTTAAAGTTGGTAAATTTTTTTTTTTCTAATTTAAGCAAATCGGTTTTCAAAAATTTGTAAAATGATTTCTGAAATTAACATCAAAAATTTGTAAATATTCTGCTTAAATTCTGTAATATGTAAAATGTTAATAACAAAGAGATTTGCTAAGTAATAAATTTTGTACTAAATATCAGTACAAAAATAGTAAAGTAGGATTCAAAACCGTTAACAAATTTTTCTACTTACTTTTTTTTCTGAGTGTATAAATACAACATATTTTAAATATCATTTAGTAAATAGTTATTATTATATTCATAAGCCAAAACTATCGGTCCAACCATAGAGGAATAATAAGTATAGAGATTGCAACGCCGTCAGCGGCCAAATAAAATTTTATACAGAATACAAAGGTTCGGAAACTTTGAGAAAACAGGGGAAAATTGAGCAAAGTTCCCTGATTTCTGCAAAAATTTGAGTAAATATCCCTGTTTTTAAACCTTTTTTCAAATCCAATTGGGAAATCTGCTAAAACTAATTGGATTTGCAAAGAAATTCAATTGGAATCGCAAAAAAAAACCAATTTGAAAAGATGCTGAACCTTTGTAATTTGCCCATATAAAACCAAGAGAACGTTTTTTACTACGTGAGCGGCATCGTCATGGTGTGGTCCAACCTATGTTTGATAAAAGAAAAACCTTTGTTTTTTATTCACAAAATTCGACTAAGCCAGTACAGTATTGCCCAAGAATCACATAAGATCTAGTTCCGCCAGTAACACATTAGTACCAGTTTTGCTCCTTTTTTTATACCCTCCACCATATATGGTGAGGGTACATATCGGATTGTCATTCCGTTTGTATGTTAATATGTTGAAATATAGATCTTAGACCCCATAAAGTATATATATTCGATCCTTATACGATTTTAAGTCGATTTAGCGATGTGTATTTTAGTACAATTTCAAAGTAGCAACTAAAAAGTAAAATGTGTTTACTTGTTTTTCACCAGTCGCTTATAATGGAATAATATTTTATAATCGCCTCCAATATTTTTCACCTCAAAAAAAATTTTTCCCCACTCAAAGTTTTTTTACCACAAACAATTTTTTTCACCTACAAAATTTGTTTTTTTCACCTCTAAAGTGTTTTACATTATTTGTATCAAAAACAGTAAAGCATATTTTTAAGCATATTAATGGAGGGTATTCAAAGATTCTACACAGACGAATTTAAGCCTTTTTTACTTGTTTTGTCCTTTAATTGTAATTTTCAAACTAGTTCGACAACAAGTTCCATTCCAGTTCAGTTCCATGTTAAATTCTAAAATTGTTTGTAGTTGTCTGGTTCAAATAAACTAGTATATATGTAACTGGTTCTGAACTGTTATTTTTTAATAGACAGCTTACCAAAGACATATGTCAAAAAAGTGTTGTTATGAGATTCCTCACAAATATGAATAGAAAGTCAAAAACTTTTAGATAGAGGAAGATACATCAATTCAAACTACATATATGCAGATTTTAGTATCGCTCTCAATCTAGACTTTACGTTTTTTATGAAAATTTTATGACATCAACTCAAATTGTTATTGACAATTTTTGTATGTAAAACTGTCAGGTAGATACACACATTACTGAATATCTCGAATATGATACAATGCATTTAAATCCATTCACAACTCCATTTTTTTCAAAAATGGTCCGTAAGCCTAAGCAATAGGTTCATTCGTTTACTTTTCTCAGTCAAGTCCAGTAAGATTTACTCAGTAACAAACTTACAGAGAAGAGAGTAAGACCAATTTTCTCTCAAAATGAAAAATTTCTACAAAAGTACGCGAACGGAAAATTTGCAATAATTTACAAATTTGTTAAACAGCTGATTGTAAAACCAAATGCAAAAATAAATATAACTGGTCGATATGAACAAAAAAGGATTCTTGTTGTAAAATCTTAAGCAGAAACATTTTAGAAGGTTTTCTTATCTTTTCTATAATTCATTAATTTGTCTAGTAAAAATTTGCAGAAAGAAGAAGAACTCTCAACACCAAACTGTCACTATTCATTTTTTTATGTTTACATACTGAGTATTTGTGTAAACGAACGACATTCAGTAAAAATTTGTACAAATTTGTACATATTATTGGGTAAACGAACGAAACTAATAATAAGCTGACGATCACATCTGTGTATAATCTGAGGTTTTGGTTTTTGTTTACATTGCAGTGATTTGCAGAGTGAGATAGAAATTAAAATATTCCACATATGTGGAGCTTTCAGTGTTTATACATATATCCTTTTCTATATAAAGGGTGATCCAAACATAATGAACGATGTTAATTGTAAATAAAACAAAAAGTTTTCCGAGAATCATCTTAATATTTTTTATTATAATAAAAGGATCTATTAGAATTATGTGTGAAACAAAATATTGGCTAAATGCTCGCCACGGCTTCGGTAGCATACCTCTATCCGCTGATCCATATTTTCAATGACTCTGAGACATAATTGGGATTCAATGTTGTTAATGTGCCGAATTATCTCATCCTTTAGCTCTTGAATTGTTCTTGGCTTATTGACATACACTTTTTCTTTTAAATATCCCCAATGAAAGAAGTCCAACAGTGTCAAATCCGCAAACCCGCCCTGGCAAAATTTTTTAAAATATATGTGATGTTTTTAAAAGGTGCAGAACTTTACTTAAAATAAAACGCAGACTTATGAAATTATGAAAAAAAACTGTTTTTCCAATTGAAAAAATATTTTAAGGCAATTAATTATATAAATACTTAAGACCACTTTAAGGAGCAAAAGTGGTGAAAATTATAACTGTAAATGGCTCAATTTTGTCTACTGCCCTACGTTTGCAATACAAATAAACTATCAAATGGAAGTAATTTTTTATTGAAGTAATTTGTTTCATGTTCAGTATGAAGTGTGTTTGGGAACTCAAGAATTTGTACAAATTCGTACAAATTTGTAAAAGTTTTTACTCATTAAGGAGAGAGCAAAAATAGAGAATAAAGTGACAGGTCGTTGCAAGCAGTAAGGTCTGCTTTTTACCAGATAAATTTTTGCCACTAAGAATTTGTAAGAAGAAAAAAACAGCTGATTGAAAAAAATATAAGGTGTGTTCGACGTACGTTACCGCGGGTGCCCGCGGGAACCCAATCTTACCAGAAAGCGTTTCTTGTAACAAAAATTGGGTAAATGAAAGCGTTCATGAGAGAGTAATTGTGTTTCACTTTTTACCAAAACTTACCCGTACTTTTTGTTTGGGTAAAATGGTAAAATTGTCAAATCATCAGCTGCTGCTAATAAATTAACCGTTTTGCATTTTTGAAAAAAGTTAAAGTTAAATAAAAGTTTACTATAAACAACTTTTTCTTTTAATAATGAAAAATACATTTGAAAATGTAAATAGATATTTGCCATTTCAAATATATTTATTAATTAAGATGTTAATATGAATAAATTTGACGTTTATTTTTGGGTATGAAATGTGGATTTGTGCGCTCGCAGTATTTTAGGCATTTTAATGGTTTTGTGAGAGAATTTTTTGCTTACTCTCATTTTACCAGACTTTACCCAAAATTACCTCGTACAGACCTATAATTGAAAAACAAAGAATTTGTCGAAACACTTTAAATATTTTTTATAAAAGTAAAAAACAAATATGTAAATATCAGATTATTTACGTTGCAAGAAGATGGAGAACACTTCACATATAATTTCCGTTTTTTATTTATATTGATTGTTTGGTATTTACAATCAGCTGTTTTAACTATCTTACTAATTCTTATAAATTTTTCATCTACGTTCTTTTTTTTAGATATTTTCATTTTTAAGAACACATTTCGTCTTACTCTCTGTAATTTTGCTACTGAGTAATGTTTACTAAACTTTACTGCAAAAGTATATAAACGAAACTATTATCTGAAAAATCATCAGGAAAAAGTTATTTTATGATGTTGAAAAAAATTAAGTTTTTACTGTCACAATTAGGCGACACATTCGACACATTATTTTTAATTACAAAATTTTAAATAATAAGCTATAAAATAAATATAAAAATTCATTCAAAAAAGAAACACCCTTTACAAGAATCTATTAAATGCGAAAAATCTACAGAAAAATTTCCCTTGTTATGTTAAGATTTCTATTGAAAAAATGGCACAATTAAGAAAATTTGTCTTTTAAAAAAAGAATTCTTATAGTCTTATTATTTTAAGAGTGTTCCGCACATTTGTTGTTGTTGTTGTTGAAAATCCCAACAATAAAACACATGAAATAATTATATTTTCACATATATTATGTAATTAAGTTGTTTAATTTTTTTGTTTACTTTATTATCCTTCGGAATGCATTGATTCAATTCATTATACGTTGTAATTAATTTGAAATCAAAAGTATTGATTTCTATATTTATTAATTATGTCATTTCATAATTAATATTGATTTTTTTTATTTAATATTTTTATTTTCTTTTAGGTAAATACTTAAAAATAATTAGTTTGAAATAGTAATATATCTTTTATTTTGTTTTTTTTTTATATAGATTTTTAATAAAGTATTTATCTTCATCATTATTATTATAATTAATAATAATGGAAACTATTGTACTTAAACATATATAAAAATAATAATTATTTGAAAAAAGAAAACAGAAATTAAACCTAAATATAAGAATAATTTTTTTTTTTTATAAAATATATAGGAAAATTGGCTGTAGTTGAAATCTTTTGACTGAGCCCAATAAAAACGAAAAAGAAGCGTCCTCTGCTGCTGCCGCTGCTGCTATCATTTTTCCGGCAGTTGGCTACTATATGTAGGTTTGTTGATTTTGTTGTTATAAGTATTTCTCCATTTTCAATTTTATTTAAAAATAATTTTTCATTTCTTTTTTAGAATGATTTTTTTTTTAATTATTTAGCTTAATTTAATAATTGTTTGTGTTTTAAAATTGTTCAACTTTTAGTTTTAAAATGTTTAACTATAATTTAAACTTTAGTTTTAATTTTTTTAATAATTTTCAAATGCGATTAAAAAATCCATTTATATAAAATTCTCATAAATTTCGGAATTATAAAATTTTGTAATAAATAAATTAGAATTTAAAAAATTATTTTTGTAATTTCAATTCAAATTTTAAAATTCATTTCAATTGTATTTTTAATTTTTAAAAATATAAACACAGAAACAAATCGTAGTTAAATCAATTAATATATCATATTTAAATTAATAACGTCTTATTTTTCACGAACACTATTAAATTAAGTTTGAATCTTATTAAAGTAAATATGATTCTAGTTAAAGTAAAATTTATGCGTATTAATATTTCAACATTTTAGATGTTATGTTTAAAATAAGTAGTAACATGTTTGAATTTTAAGGTTGTTTCTATTTAATTTGATGTGGTTTCTGCTTGATTTTAATAAGAAATAAGAAATTATATTAATTATTATTGTATTAAAATTCAAAAATAACATCTGTGGCCTTTTGACAAAAAAAAAAAACATTTTTTTAAGGTTTAATTTTTAAAAAGATTATTAATATAAAATTAAATAACTTTATTTTTAATGTGTAGTATGAAATTAAAAACAAAAAACAATTGAATTTTTAATTACAGTAATATTGAAATTCATTTTTTATAATTAGAAAGTTTTCAAATTAAAATTTATTTCTTAAATTTAAAATATTTAATTAAAATTAAAGATTTTTAAATCAAAAGCAATTTTTTTAAACAAATTCACATTTATAAAAAAATTCAAACTCATTTTATACTGGAATTAATATTATAAAATTTGTGTATAAAAAATCAAATTAAAAAAAATCAGTTTTAGTTTAAAAAAAAATAAACATTAATTATAAAAAAGAAAATAAAGTTTTCCCTTTGGTTTAATTATTTGAAAAAAATTAAAAAAAAAAACATAATTTATTAATATTTAAATTAAAATTTCTAATATAATTTTTAAAAATAGTTATATTTATTTTTAAATTTATAAAACTTTAATTCACAATTTTCCCATTGCTATATTTGAATCTTAAAGTTTTTTTAATACTTGAAAATTTAAATATAATAAGTAAAATTTAGAGTTTTAGTAAATATGTAATTGTAAATAAAATTAAAATGTTTAAAATTTAATTTTTAAAATATTAAACAATCTTGATTCAATTCAAACATTAAAGTTAAAAACTTGAAGATACAAAATATACACTCAAATAATTTTTGTCATGGTTTTTTATATAAATTATCATGGTGTTTTCTTAAGGCGTCGTTGCGAGACGAATGAGTGACTACATTTTTTATTATTGTATATTCGTTCGTCTGAAGCAAAACGTCACCTGGAAACACCACCTATAACAGTTTTCCAATTTTCAGCCAAAAGCTTGGAAAATTTTATCAACATTTTATTACGTGTAAATATCTAAATTTAATACTGTTTTTATTTTTGAAATTTAAATTAAAAATTTAAATATTATATAATTTAAGTTTAAAAATTTAATTTTTTAAATTGAATATACAATAATAATTTTAGTTATCATATGATAAATTTTAATCTTCAAATTTTAACTATGAGTATAAAATGATAAATATTTAAATTTGATTTAAATGAAAAAACGTTTCTTTTTTATATTAGTTTGATTTTTATGAAAACTAATTAAATCATTTTATTTTTATTACATCAATTCCAGTAAAAATTAAAAATGTTTCTTTAAGTTTTTGTAACAACAAAAAAAAAAAATATTTAAATTTGAACTGCATTTTTTATAAACTAAATTTTTTATTTTAAACATTTAATTTTTTTTAAAGGTTAAATTAGTTTTTCACTAACAAGTTTTATCAGTCTATCTATAAAAATTTTTAATATTATTTTTTAGTTTAAACAGTTTAAAATTTTTAATTTTTATATTAATTTCAAAATTAAATAAATTTTTTTTATCTTAGAAAATTATTAAAATTAAACAATTGTGAAATAAAAATCAAACATTCTATAACAAAAATCTTAAAATTTTAAAACACAATTAAAAAAATGTACGCAATTTAAAAAAAAATCTTAAAAAAAAGAAAATTTTTCTTTAAATAAAATTGAAAATGGAGTAGTGCAGGAGTATGTATCTAAGTGTCATCATCGTCATCATAGATTTGCTTTTGTTGCGAAATTATTTACTGCAAAGTTGGCTTGTTTTCAAAAATCTCTTTCTCTCTGTTATCTATTTCTGTATGTGTCAATTGCTCTCTGTCGCTCTAATGCTGCTTTTTACACTCGGCTAATTTTAATTGGCCATTTCTTCAGTAGCTACTAATGTTGTTGCAGTATTACCATTCAGCGACTTTTTAAACAGCGCACATTCCACCGTGTTGTCAACTTTTGAAGAATCTCCTTCGCTAATAATGCCTTCCATGGGTTCGGAGAGTATATCATTTTCATCAGCAGCTGAGTTGTCTGATGGGTCAGCTGTTACAGCTGCTTTGAGTAGGGCGACATCATCAATAATGGTTTTTGTATCTGTGGTAGTGGTGATGGTGGTGGTTAACACAGCTGTTTGAATATCTACATCACCATCTAAAGCAGATTCAGCTGAAGCAGTAGTTTTAGTTGTGGTAGTATCATTAGCTTTAGTGTCTGCATCATTAGAATTTGGAATATCAACTGGAAGTTTGCCGGTTACAATACCATTACCTTCTTTTTCTTCTTCTTCGCCATCTTTTTCCGTTTCTGTTTCTTCTGCAGTATTGGTAGTTTCTAATTTGCTGTCGCCAGTGCTGTCTGTGTTGTTACTATTTTTAGTTTTATTAGTTTCTTCCTCAGTCTCATCTATGGCAGCAGTTTCATCAGCAGCAGCAGCAGCAGCAACATCAGTACTATTTTCAATATCTGCAGTAATTATTGTGGCAACAACTACGTTATCACCTTCAGTTTCGATTTCGTCTACCTCCATTTTGGATGTATTAAATTTTTCATTATTCATAACATTTTCAGTTAAAATTTCTGCAGTATCTTCCTCTTTGTCTGTTACAGCAACAGCAACAACTACAATACAAGATTCTTCCACAGTTTCTGCGTCCATGGAATTTGCACCACAATTTTTTATTTCGCCATTAGTTTCCAAAATATTTTCCTCTAAAATCTCTTTTTCAGTCTCAATTAATTTTTCCGATTCCGTTAGTAATTCTACGGAAGATTTTTCCACAATATTTTCCATAATTTCTTGGGATTTTTCAGTATTTTCAGCGTTATCAACGTCATCAATATCATCTTCATTAGGTTTTTGTTCTTCTTTATTATTATCAGTTTCTTCTACATCATTATCATCATTGACTTTTTCCATTTCTATATCATTTGATTCAGTTGCTGGTTCTTCTGTTTCTGTCTCTGTAGCTGCTGTTACTGCTGCTGCAGCTGCTGCTGCTTCTGTTGGTGTTGATAATGATTTTGATGGTGTTGTTTCTGTCATGACCTGTTCATTGGGCAAATCTAATTTTTGTCTCTTTTCGGGCAATTGACACTCTAAACGAGTTGGTGGAGACAGTATATTCTTTTTTGTTTGCTCTTTCATTTGCTGTGGTGTTGCTGCTGTTTCTTTTGCAGACACCACCACCACTTGGGTTGGTCCAGATGTTGGCTGTATCTCGATAATACGCTCGTTATGTTCGTCGTTTTTCGTAGCCGGCGGTGGTGGCGGTGGAGCTTTGACGGTTAATATACCATCCGAAGATAAAGTCGATAGAACATCATTGGGATCATATCCCTTTGGTAGCATGTACTTGCGTACAAAATGCCTCGAAATAACACCATGGCCATCCTCTTTGTCGTCGTGTCTACCCTCGACTACAATGCAATTATCGATTGTTTTTACCGACAATTCGTTGGGTGCAAATTGCTTAACATTCATGCTAACCTGAAACCCGTTCTTATTAACCACCGAATATGAGGCCGATTTTCCCGGAGTACCGGTTATGGAAGTGGCTGCATCCGCATTAGACGGATTAGCTACGGATTCTTCACCACTGACATTAGTTTTAGCACAACAAGCCGTTTTAATGCGATTATATGGATGATGACGTTTCAAAGGCATCCACAATGAAGAAAATGACGATGTTCTACTACGTCTGGGACTTTGCTGCGGCTGCTGTTGCTGCTGTGACTGTGGTGATGGATCAGCTCCAGTATAGAGACCAAATCCAAAATCATTTATATCACTACCACTAGCCAAACAGCGGCTGAACTCATGTAGCTCATCAGCCAAATCCAAAATAAATGGTATCAAAGACATTTTCTTTTGTTCTTCCAAAGTTTTTCAATTAATCTTTTCACTGTGAATTTTTTTTTAATCTTTTATTTTACACAACACTGCAAACTTATTTATTTAATACTGTTCGGTTGAATGTGGAAGAAGAAACAAAAAAAAGCACAGATAATTTTTGTATTCTTCCGTCTGGTCTGAAACCGTTTGAATGCAATCGCCGAGTGATACGTCGTCGTCGTCGCCAAAAACACACACGCCCGTGTGATTTCTTTTTAACTGGTTTTTTTGATTCTCAAAATTGCTGAATATATCTGTCGTTGGTGTGTGAAATAAACCAGTTTGCAGCTGTGCTGAATGGAACATTTAGTTGTATATGGAATGTCATTATTGTTGGTTTTTTTCATTGTTTTGCTTTTTTTTTTTGTTCGAATACACCGGTCTCTGCTCTTGTTGTCTGCAAGAGAAAAATTGTGTATTCGTCAGTACGTTTTTGTATCTTTTTTTTATTTTTGCATTTCATATCTTTTGCATACATGTATTTGCAACATTGTAATTCGTAGTTTGTCCGTCTTTTATCTTGTTTTCTGTTTCCCTTTACCGAATCATATCATCCCACCACATATCAAGTTGGAAAAAATAACGAAAGTTTTAATGATGATGTCGAAGAAAATATCGATTTTCTTAATAGTCGTACCTCTTTATTCTCTCTTTACTCTATTTATATCGCAAAAAGCAGACTGAGTTTAAAGAATTCACATTGTTTCCACCAGATTCATAACTTGTAATAATACGAGAATACATTTCACAATTACTTTGATGTCATAGTTACTTTACTTGAAATTATCAGTTTATTTTTGCTTCTGTTTAATCTGCAAACAAAGAAAATTTGATAACAAAGAATGTATATTTTTGTATTTTAAAGATTTTAATTTAATCTGGTGACATGCTCTTCATATTCTTAGTCAAAAGTACATACGTCCGATAGGATAAGTAAAAATTTTAATAAAATGAAAGAAAAATGAGCAGAGCCAGAAGCAGGTGAACTAATTCATGGGAACTTCTTTGGTTAAGAAATCATTACTGATATCAGGACACTTACTGAGAAAACTAAAAAACCGTTATGCACTAATTTGTTAAAGAATTTCTTCACCCTCATCAAATTTTGCATACGAATGTAAAAGTTTATTTGCAAAAACTTTATCAAGTTATACCACCAGTTTTAGAACTAGTTCCCGGCCAGTTTTAGATTTGTGTTTCGTGAATCGATTTTAATGCAACCAGTTCAAAAATCGAGAAAGAATATTATCGGTTCCATTTTACAAAATGTTCAATTCCTCTCATTTGGTTGTTGGTCATTCTATGGTTAAAAGGATTTTTATAAATTCACATCTTGAAGCACCAGAAGAGAAAGTCGTAATCTAACAATAATCTTGAAATGCTTGTAAAAATAGGGCAGTCACTGAAAGAGACAAGAAAACATAGGTAGTTGTAAAAGACAATAGGGATGGAAGAAAGAAAACTGTAAAAAAATTAAAGTCTGGTATGCTTACCGACCAGAACAGTTGAAAGTCATCTAGTGTTTGGGTTCGAAATTTCAATAGATTAAATTGGATTTGAGTGAACTTTTGTGATTAGCAAGTTAAACGACTTCTCCATCACATAGAATCATTTGATATTATAATCTCAAGTTGTAAATAAAGAGCAGTTACGGGTATCTCTATATCTCTTTTACGAAAGACTTACGTACAAGAAAAATTTATCCGTGCTCACCCGGACAAAGTAAATGAACATGCAACATGCCTTAAATTAAATAAAGGGCAAATGATAATGGTCTGTTTTAACGTTTTTTCACACTTCTCATGTGTGTTAGTGTTATCCTCTCTATCACATATTAAAATTTGGTGAGCCAACTCCAACACAGAAAATATTTCGAAAGACTTAGTTCCGGTTTACAGACAGCAATTTTTCTTTCAGCAATTTTCTTAAATTCTCTTTTGAACTTGCATTCGTGTCCACACTGCAAAAGTCTCTTTTTGCATTTTAAGTATCTTTTACATATAGAAAAGAACGAATTAGAAAACACAAGAGAGTTCCTCCCTCTCCTATAAACACAGGGACTTAACACAGTTGCTGCATTGAATATAAGGAAAGTCTACGAACTAAGGCACTACAGCTCTAAACAAAAATTAAACTTAGTTAAGATGATCAGTAATGCTTTTAATTGATTTGCGTTAAGATTCGATTGAAAAAGAGGAATCAGAAGTAAATAATGTCGAAAAATAGGACATAGACTTAGGCCTAAAAGTCGGCTTGTTATGTGCTCTTAAGTAAGATCGAATTTTTATGAGGATACTCAAACGCTCGCTATTATTCCCAGGCTTGCGACTGGCTAAATTCAGTCAAGACAAGATTTCTTGAGAATAAATATGAAGCGAGTCTCAAACTAGGCTGGTTTTAAGGACATAATAACTTACAATAAATTTTACACGATTAAATTATGGAGATCTCGATGTTAATGCATACTATGCCAGAAACCGAGACATGTAACAATGTCCAAGATATGTAAACATACAGCTTTGAAGCCTGGCAAAATATTTTCCAAAGGAAATCAATCGTCAGCGTCAAAGTAAAACTCTAAAACCCTAAAGACAATATAATATAAACTGGTCCAGTAATTTTTTAAGCCGGGCGTTATCCCAGGAGTTAATTGGGCTTTGTGACATGTCACAGCATTGACCTTAGACAACTAACCATTTCGTTAAAAATTTCCAATTTTTACTTAACTCGGATATGTTAAAAGTATAGGGGATGAGAAAGGGGATAGAAAAATTATATTTTGACCATGGTACGAAAGGTGATTGAGTGGAACATTTGTGTATTAGCTTTTTAAACCGTACACCCCTTCGAGGATGGGGTATAAAAAGTTTGTGCTGATGTTTGTAACTACCAAAAATAAATAACATAAACCCTTCAAGTATACCGATTGACTCAGAATATCTTTTTGAGACATTTTAGCGAGGTCCTACCGTCCAAATTCTTAAGAAACTGGATATATAAGTCTGTATCAAAGACGGACCTTATTTAAAAGGGTTCAAATCGGTTCTTGTTTTGACTCAGTCGGCATAGAAATAGCCTACACAGAGAAAACAGATTAATTGTGACAACCGAATTTCTTGCCAACCGAATGGTTTGGTTGGAGCTGCCGACATATTTATTTGTAGTGACCGAAATTCGATTAATACAATAGAATTTCAGTTGAAACCATATATTTCAATAGGACCTGGAATACAATTGGTTAAAAGAACCGAACAAATCGGTTGCTGCAACCGAATTATTCAGTTGGCAAGAAATTCGGTAAACAATGAATCTGTTTTCTCTGTGTATCTTATTTGGGCTTTATTGGCATTGAAACACACAAAACCATTGACATATTTAGGTTGTGAATGCAATATACCCTCATGAATTATGCTTCCAAATGTAAATATCGAACCACATTTGGATCTAGTAAGGAACTAGGCAAATTCATTCTGATTTTTTTCTTTGTGTATCCTCTAGATATGAGACAACAATCCTAAGCTTCACTAAGATCTAAGAGTTCGCTCTTAATAGACTTTCCTGTTTAGTATGCCTATTAATTCCTTGCAGTTTTAAACAACCTGTGAGTAGTTTAAGTTCCCAGAAATCTGCGCTTGGCGGTTAAGGATAAAGTTTACCTATGAATATTTAGTGCTAGGGGTAAATTCAAAGGTCGCAGCCAAAGATTTCGGTTTAAAAATTCTGCAATTATCAGAAAGTTTTTATGACTTGTATATATTTATCTCTTAACAAAAACACACAGCTCCAATTCTCTGTTTCATCTTAGAACCACAGTGAAAACTGAGATCGCAAAGTGAAAGCAAACACCCCTAATCCAGCCATACTCCTCAATGGTGACACATAAAGTATCTTAGTGAAGCTCATTTGGAGAATTAAACAATTTTATTTATCTGTTTTAAATTAAGGACTATACCCAGTGCCAAAATTGCTATGCTAAGTAAAGGATGTTTAACAAAACGATTTAAATTTAAATTTTAAATGCTTTGAGTATAATTTCTTTTCAGAATTACGGAGTATGAATTGATTTGATGATTTGATTGATTTCAAGCAATAATTACCTACCGGTGCATAGATACCTACTCGATTTTGTTCGCATACACGGTAGGTGCTTGAAATTATAAGGAAAAAAAATAGATTAGGTAACAGCCCCATATCTTTTTAAAAGGAATTGTACTGGATTTTTATATGGCTTTGTGGCCATATGTATCCACCTTATCTAAACTGCAAAAATTTTAGAGGGTTGTCCAGAAATACAAAATGGAGAATCGGTCACTCTATGATGATATATTCCGATGTTAAAAAATGGAGCGCATTTCCAAAAAACTTCGCGAACTTCGAAGACTTTTCAGTCGAGAAAGTGCACCTAATGTGTCAACCATTCGAAGAAACTGGTTCGGTTATGAACTGTAAAACTCCTGTGAGTCAACGTACTGCTCGGTCTCTTGAAAACATTGCTGCTGTAAAGGAGAATGTCGCCGAAAACCCGAAAACATCAATTCTGCATCGTTCTCAACAACTTCAAAGTTCACGAAGCACAACGCAGATAAAAGACCTTTATACTTAATCGGAACATGTCTTCATTACAATCCAATAAAAAAAAATCGTGTTTGTTTTTATTATTTTAAAATGGAATCTTACTGAGACACCCGTTATAAAAAAAAATAATGTTACTTTGGCTAAAGCATTGCGAAAACAGAATTTTTCTTCGTTTTCCTAAGTTAAAGCCAGCACAGATTTATTTATTTCATTTGGTCAGGGTAACATTTATTAGAAAAAGTTCTTTTCCGATTGGGGTAACTTTTTCGAATTTATTTACTTTGGTATGAAAATTTTGGTAATTTAGATCAGAAAAAAGATCCTTAATTATAGATTAAATTCTTTTAACCGTTTTTTTTTTTTGACTAATTCAGCAAAATATGCATTTAGTTACTTAAAATTACTTTTTAAAGTTAATTTACTTCTTCAGAATATGTTGTTCTACAAGTTTTTTTGTTTCTCATCCAACATGAATATATGCAATATGTATAAATAAAAATTTTAATTCAAGTTCAGTATATTACATTTAACAATCCATGACAATTCGTGTTGGAATTTTTAGTTTTGTTCATTTAGGAGAAAAATTAAAGAAAAAAATATATGTCTTTATATAAGAAAATTATGGAGATCGGTCATGTAATCAAATACTATACCCTACAGCATTTGAATGGAGAATGTAATTCCTTGTAAAATTAATTAAAAAAAATTATTCCCAAATCCCAAACAAATCAATAATACGAATGATGTAATAATATTCTTTTAAAAGAATCTTATTTTCCCAGACTTCAAGGCTATTTTTGTTATGGCAAGTGGTTACTTTTTAAAAGTGGAACAAAATCATCACCAAAGTATTACAAAATTCACTATTCGTAGAGTACAGAAGTAGAGAATTGTTTTATAAAATCATAGTTTCTTGCAAAAATAGTACATAAGAAAAATAAAAAAAAAACATAATGATACCGGCAAACTTAAGACCGGTTTTTATGGGAAATGACTGGAAGTTACATGTTTTTTTGTATGTATGAACGTTGGGGAATATTAATACGTTTGTAACTGGTTCTACATGAGTAAAATATTCGCAAAGATAATAAAATGCAGACAATCATCCATCCATACTCTGCAACAACGACAACAAAAAAACAGCTGACAATACTAAAGGAGGAGAGCGTTAGCTGAAGCAACGACAAACATAAACAACCGGTCAATGTACCGGCAAAATATTGCAAAAAAAAAAATCAAACAAGAAACGAATACACAACACCACCAACAACAACAGCTGTTTGGACGGCTGATTGTTTTCGTTGTAGATGATTTTATTGCGTGTTGGTGGTTGAAGATAATACGAATTGTGTACTCAAAACGAATACAATTGTGTACATGCTCACATTGTACAATTGGAATAGGGTGACCATTTTTATTTCTCACTTCAATTAAAAATCATTTTGATAATTTTCCTATAAATAATAATCATCTTGGGTGAATGAATAAGATTTTAAATATCTATTGGAGCTTGTGTCGCCCCCTTGATATATCTAATCCTCTTACTACATATCGGTTTAGATGTCTTCTAATTCCGTAGTCCGTAAAATTTACATTGGACCGCGAATTGCAAAGTATTAACTGGTGATAGTTTAGGAAGCAATAATATTCTCTTAGTACTCAAAGCACTGCTTTAAGTTTAGATGCACATTTTCGCAAGCCTTTGTCCCAGAGGCGAAGAATTTAGATTCATTGCATACACCAAAGAAAGCTTCCGAGGTGATTTCATGATAATTTAGGCGCTCATTGCCGGCATGAACCTCAAACGCAATAACTCGCAATAAATAATTCACGTGATCACAACTTACTATGAGTTTTCGTACAGCCGAAAACCAGTTGGGATTTTACACGCTCTATATTCCAGAGCCCTGAGAGTCTTATAATTATTGAACATACTTGCCCCATTTGTCTTTAATCTCCGTATGAAAGATTGAAATAGAAAGACGCATTGCAATGTGGTTCCGAAGATATTAGCCCACTTGTTACATTTTTTTGTTTCGAAAAACAATAAAAATTAATCCTCGGCAGGGGTTTACAAATTTGGTATATTTTCCAGGGTTGGCAGGCAATACTGCTAAAATACCGTTATCGATTTAATACCCTTTCAACTGATTATCGTTACCCCTAAAATAAACTTACCGAAATATCTGAAAAGTCTTTAGCCCTAAAATACCGTTATTCCTAAAATACCGTTACCGAAATAATTAAAAAACCGTTACCCGTAAAATAGCGTTACCGAAATAACTGAAATATATTTACCTCTAAAATACCGAAATAATCAAAAAAAAAAACAGTTACGCGTAAAATACCATTACCGAAATAAGTGAAATATCGTTACTCTTAAAATACCGTTACCGAAATAATAGAAAATAGCGTTACCCTTACCGATAACCACATCGTTTCGGTTACCATCCATGATATTTTAGCTTTTTAAGGTATTTAAAGTAAGGGAATCATATGCAAGTTTGGTATCATTAGGAATTAATTTTCGAGACCTTTTTAATGGTACATTTTTTAATTTTTTGAATTTGCTGTGGTAAAAATTGCAAAAATGTTGGGTACTTTATATGCAGAAATTCACAATTTTTATTCCTCATTAAATTTCAGAGGACATGTAATTTTTATTTTTTTACATTCGTTATATTTTAGGATTTTAACGAATTTTTCACGGAGCCGTTTTTGTATTTTTTGAATCTGCAAACATTGCGATACGAAATTGTTAGGAAATCGTATAGCC
Organism: Eustalomyia histrio; assembly: GCA_949748255.1. Classification (NCBI taxonomy): domain Eukaryota; kingdom Metazoa; phylum Arthropoda; class Insecta; order Diptera; family Anthomyiidae; genus Eustalomyia; species Eustalomyia histrio. The sequence continues at coordinate 106,053,202 of OX456524.1, read as the reverse complement.
TGGAAGAAAAACTTACTGCAGCAATAGTTATTTTTTTATTGCGGAAGATTCCCCCTTAGGGAATAAATGTGAGATCCAAGCAGATACTTCCAAATAATACGAAAGCAACATTTCTGGAAGATAAATTGGCGATATTGCTAAATAATCATTTAAGAGGAAATTAAAAGATATCGCTAAGTTACAAATGACAAAAAAAATGTAAATTACAATTTTCGTTTTTTATATATCGCCGATTTTTCTTCAAATTAATAAAAAGAAAATATAAACAAACATACAAAAGGTAGATGTTTATTTTTATCTTCTTTGGAAGATATCTTCCAATCAATATTCCTCCGTTGACAAATACATTTTTTTAATGCAGCTTTTTTTTTTAAATTTCTAATGTTTTAAAACAAAAAAATACACAAAAATGTAGGAATTTCTTCCACATATTTTACCTCCAAGAACCCCAAGGTGGCCGAAAAAGTGATACTGGCATTTCTTAGATTTCCTTTTTCTATCACATATCCAAATTTCATTAAAATCTGGGTTTTTTGGTTGGGGTACTTTCCTTGCCAGAGGTAGATCTCTTACCCGTCAATTGATACCCAATTTGCTATAGTTTCTTGGAAAAGATATTAAAAACCTTGTCTATATGTAGATTTTAAGTAAATTTATTTAGAAAAAAAATTGTGCCAACAATTTGAAAACAAAAAATTTTCCTTCATAAGTATGAAAAATTATAAAGGGTGGTTAAATTTTAAGGGCCAATGTTGAATGTGAACCCGCACCTAAACGTCAAGTTTTTTTCTGCAATTCATTTGACATTTCTCAATTTCAGACTAACTCAATTTGAACCATGGAAAGATGCACAATCGAGCAACGCGTTAAAGTTATTCAGGCTTATTATGAAAATGGGCGTTCAAATCAAAATGCATTTCGTGCACTTCGTGATTTTTTTTGGTCAGCATAATCGATCAAATGTGTCCACAATCGGCAGAATTATACGCAAATTTCAGCAAACCGGGTCTGTATGAAATGTGAAAACACCTGTGCGTGCTCGCTTAGTTCGTTCTGCGGAAAACATTGCTGTTGTTCGCAATAATGTGGCGTAAGGTCGGCCAAGCAGTTACCGTTAATGGTCCGTGTTATATTACGTGTTGGCGATGTCAATTGGCCGCCAAGATCATGTGATTTGACACCGTTGGACTTCTTTCAATAGGCATGTTTTCTTTGTACACTTAAGCTAGGAAGTTATTTCATTTATATGGAAAATTAAGCGAGTTAAGAACTAGTCGCTTAGTACTCGCTTAATTCTCCATATAAATGAAATAACTTCCTAGCTTAAGTGTACAAAGAAAACATGCCTAATATTTTGTTCCATACATAATTGAACCATACCATATTATTATAATAAATAGAAATGACAATAATTTCCTAAATAATTTGTGTTTTATTCAAAATCAACATCGGTCCTTAAAATTTAACCACCCTTTATTATTGTTTAAAATATACTACACAATTAATGGTGAAAATAAAAATATGATATCCTACACCAAGTATAATTTGAGTCAAATTCCGGGAAGCAGTTCAAATTCCGGTCCTGGGCCTTTCTTATGAATAGGGCCGAAAACATAGTGGCAAATCTGAACGGAATTGTTGAAAAAGTTTATTTAAACAAATTCCGGAAAGGTGGATTTGTATGAGAACCAAATGAAAGTAAGCTGTAATTTGCTTTAAATTTGGAGGCATATAGTCTTACATAATATTCGCAACCCAAATTCCACGCAGATATCTATGGTTTTGTGTGTCTAAAAGTCATGTAAGCCCAATTCAAAGAGAACCATGTCGATGTCGCTCACGTAGTAAAAAAACGTTCTCTTGGTTTTATATGGGCAAATTACAAAGGTTCGGCATCTTTTCAAATTGGTTTATTTCCGATTCCAATTAATTTTCTTTGCAAATCCAATTAGTTTTAAGCAGATTGTCCAATTGGATTTGAAAAAAGGTTTGAAAAATAGGGAAATCTGCTCTAATTTTTGCATAAATCAGGGAAATTTGCTTAATTTTCCCATGTTTTCTTTCAGCTTCCGAACCTTTGTATTTTGTATAAAATTTTATTTTGCCGCTGCCGGCGTTGCAATCTCTTTACTATTCTTCCTCCATGACAAAATTCAATAGGGTTTGTCCAGTAGAATCTTATCTACCAAATTTCATCCAAATGTGATTCTGAGTCGATTGTTATAATATAAAGTGGGTTTAAGTCTGATATTTTTGGTAGTTACAAACAACAGCAGAAAATTATTACATCCGGATCACGTAGTAAGGAAATTTCGACAAAAATTAAACCTTCTTTTTCATTTTTCCCGATACCGACTTTCTGACGTATGGGCTGACGAGTTGTCTTTACTGTTTTTCTATTGTCACAACTTAACTAATTGACTGGCAACAAATATGTTAGAATATATTTTAGTTTTGGCCCTATGGTCATCCTAAATAAATATGTATACATAAATTTCCATATGTACATATTCTGTATTGTATGTATTCCTCTAAATAAGGGCGTTGAGAGTTCTGGAAAATATAAAAATATAAAACGCAACCGCACTGAGACGAAAAAATAAATATTGTACAAATATCTACGGACATAAATAATTTTAGTATACATACAATAAAAAAAATTCAAGTTGGAGAAAGATTGGGAATTTTCTGGATATGAATTGGAAATATGTATGTATACAGTCAACGTTTTTAAAATATACTTATTTACTGGAATTTAGTGGCATTTAGTATCTAGATAAACATTAATTTAAAGTATCTGCAGTCAGTTGGATAAAAATGATTGATTTTTGCCTTATTTAATTATAAGGCAAAAATTAATTAATTAATTAATAGTAAAGGTGTATAACATTATACATATTGTTGAGATGCAGTCAAAGGGTTAACTAATGATATATGTATTCCATTTCATAAAGGCAATGAGAAGACTGTAAAAGATTCGGTAATCTTTGTACAGATAATGATTTAGAGATTTGAAACTTTAATATACTGGATTTAAGTTTTAGTCATCAAAATTATATTGTCACAGTTAAATCACTTCTGCCTCAGTTGAATATCTGTTGTCACAAAAGAAAATATTAGCTATCACAACCGAACCATTCGATTGGCAATAAATTCGGAATTATCGACGTGAAAGATTTTAAATGAAAAAGGTCTCAAAATCTGACAGAAATTCTATAGAAAAAAATTCTTTAATAAGTTAACTCCGAAAAGTCATTCTTCGCTGAATCGAGGACGCATATTTTAATTTTATAATTTTTGGTACAAAAAATATTTTTTTTTTGTTTTATTTCGATGATATATTAAATAAAATATTTAAAACACAACATTAAACATTTTTCTTCTTAAGCTTTTTGAATGTCACCTTCGCACTGTGGCGCCTTTTCCCTAAAAGCGTTGCAAAAATCAAAAATTTGACAGAAGAATTTGATCAAATGAATGATTACATCTGATAGAGAACTTCTCACTGATTAAGAATCCAAATTGAAATCGGATAAAAATTATGAATTCTAGAGTCAATCAAAGTTGACAATTTTTCGGACTTACAAAAAATGTTTAAATTAAAAAAAAAATATCATCTTTTCAATTGAATTTCAGACAAACTATGCAACCGATCATAAATTTTTTGGTGTCGGATGAAAGGTATGTTAATTCCAATGAGACGATGTAAAAAAGGGTTAGTCGGTCCAATACTTTTTTTTCAGGCGCAATTTTGCAAACACATGATATTTGGGTCTTTTTTCACACTTGATAGAATGTCGTTAACTATTAAGCAGAGGTTGTTAAGTATTTAATATTCTAACTTATTTTCTTGAAATTGGGTGCCCGTACAATAAAACTGTAACAACTTTTACTACAAAAAGAGATATTTTCAAAATATTCAAACAGATTTTGGGCAGCTCTGAGATCCACTCTAATTGTATACCAAACTTAGTAGATGTATTGGTCTTTAATTTATTATTTAGTTTTTTATGCTTTTCATTCGCTTACAACGCCCCCTAGCGGAAAAAAATTTCGGTAAAGTTACCACTTTGATGAGCTCTATCTCCTGAACGAATTAAGATATTTTAGAAGTTTAAATTTGGGATTTTAAATAAAAAAAATGTAAAACATATGAATTGCAAAAAAAAATACTTAAGTACAACAAGTATATGTGTCATGTTGGGATTTTTAAGAATTTTGTAAACGGACAAAGGTTTTTGTACAAAAAAAAGTTATCTAAAATTATTTTTAGTAAGTTTTTAATTTAAAAAGTATTAACTTTTTGAACCATAGTGAATGAGCTGTTAAAATTGAACCTACAGCTAATTATAAAGAAATGAAATTAAAGCAATGAGTATATCATCTTCCACTTAACTGAACATTGCAAAAATAAAAAATATTGTAGTAGGCATCGGCAAGCAAACACATTTTTTAAAGCTTTATTTCCAAATATTCTGTGCTAATAATATTATCTAGTCTCAATATCTAGCCAGTTACAATCAAAGTGAAAAAAGTGTGTGGAAAAAAAAAACATTAAAAAATTTTAAACAAAAAACTAGTGATAAAATTAAAATCAAATAAAAAAAATCATGTAAAAAGGAAATAAATTAAAATAAAATACATTTAATAAAGAGAACAAAGCAAAAACAATAAAATATTGTGAAAAGTTTAACATTATTAATATATAAATTCTAAATTATTTATCCATAAATAAGCACAATGTCTTTACAAAATTTAAAATTGTTTGAGTTATTTAGAAGCTCGGAAGATGAAAGTGCATTTAATTTGGCTGTTATAAAAGAATTAAAAGTTTTATCAGAATATGAAGAAAGCGATGGTATTAAATCCAAACTTCACAGCACTTATATGTTTCTTAAAGCAAAATGGAAAGCCTCCAGCCGTACAACGGAAAACTTCATGAAAAAGAATTCTCCCTGGCTAAATGAATTAACAATATTTAAAAACTCACAAAAAGCTCATACATCTACTGACCGAATCAGAGGAAGACCATCAAAATCTTTGGAAGAGTGTTCATCGTTCACAAGAAAACGGAAACTTCAGGGTGTTACAGATGTAATATCTACCGAACATTTGTCGGAAGCGTTATCCATTAAGTATGCGAAAGACCAAGAAAAGGTAAGATCTGACGTTACAAAAGTAGTAGCGATTGCAAGCCCATTACGATTGCACAGACTAAAAGATAGTATTCCAACGCCACCAAATGCTTCACCAACAAATTATACCATGGAAGAAGCCTTAGCGTTGTTTATGGACTTGGGATTGTCAAAGGAAAAGTATACTATTTTACGAACCTCTTTAAAGCATCATAATGTGAATATTCTTCCTGGATACAAAAAAGTAACATCTGCCAAAAAATAATAATAATAAATAAAAATCTTATACTACCTTAAAAAAATACACAAAATTTTTCATTTGACTTAATATGTATAGCATTAATATTGTAGTACTTAAAAATTTCAAAAATATGTAGCTATAATAAAAATAAAAAATTTAACATTACATTGAAAAAAAAAACGTTTGTAAAATTTTATAATTTTTTTTTATTAGAGTTGATTTATTTTTTATACTTAATAACTTGATATGTATAGCATTAATATTGTAGTAGTTAAAAATTTAAAAATTGTGTAACTATAATAAAAATAAAAAATTTAACATTACATTGAAAAAAATTTAGTAAAATTTTATAATTTTGTTTTCTTATTAGAGTGCTATTTTTTCTAGACTTTTAATATGCATTGTGATTATTGTAGCGCTAGGTCTAATCGACAAGCTGAAAGCGCTTAACGAGAATATCAGTATGCGGATTCACTTAATTAAATTTAAGCACAAGAAGTTATATTTTAAATGATTTTTAGATTTTCAAATCTCTTTACTTCAAAAGACAGGATTTTTGCAACAAAATAGGTCAAAATGTGTCACTGTGCACAGTGCCGCAGTGGGCCTTTTACAATGTGGGTGCGGTTTTCTTGAAGCTAAACGAGATAAAATTCAAGTGCGTTTTAAACATTTAATATGTCCTGATAATTTCAACAGTTATGATTTTTGCAACGAAAAAAGTCAAAACGAGGCACTGTGCTTAGTGGCGCCAAGGGCCAATGGCCATGCCGGTTAATAATTCTTAAGCTAAAGGGGTTATCTTTCAAATACTTTATAAATTTTAATAATATCTTTATTACTTTAAAAGTTATAATGATTACAACTAAACACGTCAAAAGACAACACTGTGCACAGTGCCGCGGAAGGCCTATCACCTTGCGGGTCATGTATTTTGAAGCTAGGGGACTATTCTGTTAAATGCTTTTTAAATTTTTAAAATATCTTTATTACTTTAAAAGTTATGATTTTTGCAACGAAAAAGGTCAAAAGTCGCCACTGTGCGTCGCCGATTCGACCTTTACTTAACAAAAATAAGTTAGACTTCTTAGGGTCAAAGGCCACAGTTCTTAAAATCTAAATGGTTTTATGTCAAGTAGAATTCTAAGATATAGCACATCGGCTAAAAAATCCGTAGGATGACACATAGGTGGCGCCACCAATGAAAAATCCATATGATTTTTTGGAACTACCAACCTTCAGATGACACCTGTCAAAATTTAATGACAATTCATTCATTAATGAACAATTTACAGCTTTTTTAGTTGATTTATCATTGCTTCGTTCAAGCCAAAGCTTGGCTTTGTGTTATTCCGACTCTGTTCCATCTAGAAAAATGGTTTGTTGACTTTAAACGTGGTTGTACTAGCACCGTTAACAACGAACGCTCTGCACTCCGAAAAAAAAGTTAGTAGAAAAATTTGTAAACGGTTTTCAATCCCACTTTACTATTTTCGTACTGATTTTTAGTACAAAATTATTAATTAGCAAATATTTTTGCTATTTACATTTTACAAATCATAGAGTTTTTACAGAATATTTAAAAATTTTTGTTGCTTATTTCAGAAATTATTTTACAAAGTTTTGAAAACCGATTTGCTTAAATTAGCAAATAAAAATACTAATTTAAAAAGTGAATATTGAAGGAAATGTTATTTCTAATTCAAACTTACACCTACAAACTTAAATTGCCTTAAAATGTTACATAGATTAAAAAAAAAATGGATCGGAAATGAATATACCGACTCATGTCTAAAAATAGGACATCCACTTCAAATAGCACTAAAAAGTTTTTTTTGGTTCTAAAAATCAGCCCTAAAACAATAAAAATTTGACCTTTAAAGTAAAAAAAAATTACTAAAATATTTTTCAAAACAGAAATTACCAAACAAAAACAAAATGATTAATTCGTTTATGTTTTAAAAATTTTTAAGATTTTTAAGCCTTTGATTTTGTTTTCAATTTTTGAAAAAAAAAAAAATAAATAAAATAAAAAAAAATTGATGCTCGATTAAAAAAAAAAAAACTAATTTAAAATTTATAGTAATATTAAAAATATTCAGTAATTTTTTTGCTGATTTTAGCAAACAGATTTTAAATTCCACTTTACAAAAAGTATACTAAAATTTAGTAGCGACTACTAATTGTTCTACTAATTTTATTGTACTTAACGTCAGCAGACATGTGTTGCTAAGATTAGCAAAAAATACCGCTGGGCTCAAATTAGCAAAATTTCCTGTAATAACAGCAAAATTTTCAGTTGACATTACAGACTTTTTTTGGTGAGTGTGGTCGCCCAAATAGGCGGTTATACAGAAAAACATCAAAAAAGTTCACAAAATCGTTTTGTAGACCATAAATTGAAGTTGCAGGAGATACCTTAAAAATATTGAAAAACATGTCGTCAAATTGCACAAATTTTTTTTATTGGTTATCCCACGGACTCTCAGCCGATGTGTTAGTTTTTCTTAGTAAAAATTGCGCACAAGGAAGGTTGTATGTGTGGTTCACACTAATCAATTTGGGTCGATATGTTTAATATTCAAACTTCTTTGAAATCTGGAGGAACCCACAAATAGACCTTCCTTATTTCTGTAAAAAAGTTCTTAAAATTCGCAAATTTTTGCATACCTCAGATTCACAATTTCTTTCTGTCATAGTAGAGTTTGCATTTCGGTTTAAAACTGTAACCGTAGCTAATCGCACGATTTACCCGTAACAGCACAAAAAATCGTGTGCTCATGGTTAAAATTACATTCTCTAAATCTCAGATTTTGCAAAGAATTCAATATTAAAATATATGCAAAAATAAAATTTATAAACTTTTGACGCTGAGTTTAAGACTAATTCAAATATTATTCAAACTAAAACTTTGTTTTTGTATGTTATTGTAGTTTTCGGCATTTTCTTTTGATCAATAGTTAGCTCGAGTATCTGCCGTCTATATGAAATTAAGCTTGTTTTCTTTCAAATAACCATTTTTTTTGTTGAATGATGCTTTTGAAATAAAGCTACTGAATGCTGAATGCTTAAGGAAGTATTTTTAGTATTCTTTTGAAGCCATCAAAACAAAACGATCTCAGTGAATTTTGTAAACATGGAAAAAATTGGTCAAATTGGCCAAAATCAATAAATTAAAGTTCGAATTGCTTCATCACGCAGCTTATTCGCCAAATTTAGCTCCATCAAATTATATTGTATTTTAAAACTTGGTAGTGAAAGATTTGCCAACAATGAAGAGGTGGAGTCTACCGGTTGATGGCTTTTCTAATGACCTAGACAGTTCTTACTATAAACAAGAGACTATCGAAACTATTGAATATCGCTTCCAGCTAAAAGAAATAAACAAAATTTTTAACAAATTTTTTGTGTTTTCTTTGTTAGGTCGTCTAGTATTGGTACACCCTCGTATAAGAACATTTTTTAATTTTGAATTGAATTTTTCGTTTATTAAGCCCAAATTTAATTACTTGTTCCGAAGCTCTGGTTTTAATTTTCTTTTTTTGTTCTTTATCAAGCAGGGACCCGAAATAACTGTTATTATTTTTTAAATATGCAATAGGTTATGGAGAAAATAACTGAAAAAATTGGTCCTGTAATAATAATTATAAATTATCCAGAAAATTGTAGCCCTGCCACAACCATTATGAAAGATTATTTTTTTTTTTTTTTTGGTCTTGATAACCAATCTGAATGATTATTATTTTTTTGGTTTTTGGTAACCATTAAAAGGATTTTTATTTTTTCTGTCTTCTATATTTTTATAAAATTTTGCACACTGACTTATATTTGCACAAGAACGAACTTTTTTTATTGATTTAGGTTAGGATCTGCAAATTTTTTGATATCTTTCTCATATTTGGTAAATAGAAACAAATTATGCCACACAATCATGGTGCTGAGTTTGAATAAAATCGCTCCAGTTTTAGGCATATTTTCCCGATTTTTTTAATAAACGAAATTTCGCACTAAAATTGTAGTGAATGCTGTTGGTGTAGTAGCTAAGATGTGGAATCTGAGACCAGTAGGACCCGGATTCGATTCCTGGCTCGAGCGACCAAAAAAAATATTTTTCAAAAAGAAATCATTATTTCTTAACATCCCAACTTTCGGCTGGCCTGAACGAACCACTGAAAGTAATTTCTGTTCTAAAGCACTTCAAATCTCGCCGTTCGGATTCAGCATTGAACTGTAGGTCTCGTCATGTATTCTAAGAATATGCGCATGAGTGGAAGCGCAATGGACACTCAGTGTTTTTGTGAGCTGACGAATATAGTCAGCTGCCACCTCTACCGAAAATACCATTTAGTAGGCTTGTTAGACTATTTTGAACCCAAGTCGACTTCGGAACCATACAAATTTTGGACCCAAATCGGACCCATTTGGGTCCAAAATTTGTATGGTTCCGAAGTCGACTTGGGTTCAAAATGGGAATGACTTTTATGAAACTGTTTCAAAGATTTTATAAAATGCTTCATTACCTGACGATGTATTGTTTCCATAAAGAGTTTTATTAATTCTATGAATCTTCTCATTAACATTGACTGTAACGAAACTTGTTTCATAGATTTTATTAGGAGTGTCATTGGCTGAACTCCAACGAATATTTTCAGAAAATCTGTGAAGAAATTCAGTAATGAAATGAGGATAATTCCCTAATAACAGAAACGAAAAAAAAGGAAATATTTGAAAAGAAATAGTACGGAAACTTACACGTCTTTGAGCAAGAACAACATTTAAAAAATGCAAAAAACCAGGTCCATGCGGCCAAAAAATCTTCTGGTTATTTATAATGCAAATTTCTTTGATTACAGGAAGACCGAAAAAAGAAAAATCTTTCATAATGGTTACAGAAGACCACAAAAAATTTAAATCTTTTGTAATGGTTATGGAATATTGGTTATTTGTAACTATTATTCAGAGAGCAGGTTTTAAAAATTCGTGATATATTATTATTTCGGGATTTTTTCAAATATTGGTTATAACAGTTATGTCCCTGTTATCAAGTGTTTTCAGTGAACTTAAATATTTTTAAAATTATGTTCTTTTCATAATAAAAAAACGCTGGTCAAAAGAGTTTAATGATCCGTACATTGCGAAAACATTGTACATGGCTCTTGTGCGCCCGATTCTGGAATATGGTTCGGTAATATGGGATCCTATTTATCAAACGCATTCTGATGCAATTGAATCCGTGCAAAAGCAGTTCCTGTTGTTTTGTCTTCGAGGATTACAGTTTAGCCCGTTTAATTTGCCTTCATACACCGCTCGACTTGCTCTTATTAAGCTTCCTACTTTAAAAAGCCGTAGAACTATGCTAAATGTGTCATTTATTTTGAATATAATTAATGGATTTTTGATTAATGAAATTTCATTTAACATTCCCCAACGTGCATCCCGTAATTTTTTACCACTGTCGGTAAATTTTTTTAGAGCTAATTATGCTGATGCTGCCCCTCTCAGGAGAATGTGTAACACATTTAATCAATTATATAGATTTATAGATTTTTCACTTAATCGTATAGTAATAAAAAACGCAATTATAATTTTTTAGTTAAGTTATTTTAATATTAATATTTTTTAAAATGTCTGTAAGGAATAAAATTCCATAGATAAATAATAATGAATAAATAAATAAATAAATAAATAAATAAATAAATAAATAAAAAAATAAATAAATAAATAAAAAAATAAATAAATAAATAAAAAAATAAATAAATAAAAAAATAAATTAATAAATAAATATATAAATAAATAAATAAATAAATAAATAAATAAATAAATAAATAAATAAACAAATAAATAAAAAAATAAATAAATAAATAAAAAAATAAATAAATAAATAAAAAAATAAATAAATAAAAAAATAAATTAATAAATAAATATATAAATAAATAAATAAATAAATAAATAAATAAACAAATAAATAAAAAAATAAATAAATAAATAAATAAATAAATAAATAAATAAATAAATAAATAAATAAATAAATAAATAAATAAATAAATAAAAAAATAAATTAATAAATATATAAATAAATAAATAAATAAATAAATAAATAAATAAATAAATAAATAAATAAAAACATTAATGTTTTTAATTTTAATTAAGAAATTTGCTTGTGTGCAAACATGAAAAAATTCTTCACAAAAAAAATTAGTATATTTTATTTTTTATCGAAATTGCTTAATTTCTTTCTGTAAAATACTTATTTGGCGACTGTCCATGATATTAGGACGGAGATTCAGAGTAAAAAATCATAAATATCTTTTGTAATTAAATTAGTTAAAAACCTTATCCGTGCCAAGCAGAAATTCGGGATCTGAAAACCAAAAATAGTTTTAACCCTCTGTTTTACAAGTCTCTAACTTTCTTAACGATTTTATCGATTTCGTTAACTAACGATAATTGTCGGTTGAGTTTTTTACATGTTTTACAAGATATACTGACAAAAGTGATTAATTTGAATATTATTTGCTTTGATATTTTATGAAGTAACGATAAAAGTCGTTCAGTTAAACTTGAAAAAAAAATTATAGACATGTTAACGATCTGTAGGAAAAAGTTAGACAATAATTTTTAACGACTTGTGTTATTATTTATCGAATTTTGAAAATGTGACTTTCAAATTTTGCCATTAAAAAGTTACGCAATCGGACTACTGATTCGTTTTTTGCTAATTGAGAAAGAGCGAAATGTCAAAAATTTATACAAGAACAACCAAAAACGTTAGAATGTTACTTAATAAAAAAAACAAATTCTACCTAATGACATTACCTGGTACTTATTATGCCGTGGTTCTGACTACGATCTTTGAGTTTATCTGTCAAACGGATGTCGGTAAGGCGGCTCTCCCATTTAATATACATTGTCATCAATATCAATCGAATATAAAATAAACATAATGTCATTCCGTCTGTATTGATTTTGTATTGACGAAAAATTAACAAATTTTGTAATGGGAAAATAATGTGCATAAAGAGTTCAAGATGTCGGTAAAGCAGTGCTCCCATGCTATCTTACACAGTGCAACACATAAATTGGTTCCTCTTTCGTACCCGGTTTTTTTTGAAGTGTATATCGAAACTGATGCCAAAGACATAAAAACAAAATTCCGAACGGTTTATGATATATGGATTCCATAAAAATTTTCCTTTTTTAAAAAAATCGTGTTTGGGTACAAAAACTTAGGGTGTCCATAAAAAAAAATTCGATGTAATCTGGCCAAGTCCTTTGCAGGTTTTTTTTAGTTTCGATATATACTTAAAAAAAAACGGGTATGAAGGAGGAACCACACGATGACCTTAAAAATGCTGCACTGTGTTATCCAATACAAAATAAAGCTTTAAAAGCGTTGTGGTGTAATGGTTGAACTGTTACACAAAAGGTTTGTGGGTTCGATCACCAGCGACGACAACAGGAATTTAGAAAAATATGTTAATATTTATGAGTTTTCTTACATATCGCATCGTCTTACTTCGGTGTTTCCATAGCACTTAACCCCACCGAAGTAAAATAACATAACAGGGCTATGAACTAAAAAGCTCCAACAATTTCGCAAACTCTCCATCAAATGGCGCACACCAACTGTTCTAAGATTTATTATCTCGTAAGATTACTGTGTTGCTATATTTGAAGCCCTTCATCAAAGGTGGTGAACTTTCATCTCTTCACTATCCCATTTCCAAAGAAAGCAACACATTAAATAGAAGGAACAATTTCCCGAGTGTTACTTCCCTAAAAACAACTAAGTTAATGTCAACCGAATTTAAAAATCCCAAAAAGCCACATAACTTCCTTTGCTCTTACAAGGGAATCCTTCTAACTCTTACACGCCGATTTGGATGAAACTCGGATATGTGGCAGAAAAAAAAATCAAAGTTACGCCGTTTTACCGATTTTACCGATTTCATTAACTAACGATAATTTCGGTTGTGTTACCGAAAAAACAATTCTGTATGTTTTGAAATTATTGACAAGAGATACCAACAACAGTTGTTAATTTGAAATTTATTTGCTTTGAAATTTTATAAAATAGTAACGATAAAAATTTGTAAAATTGAACTTCAAAAAAATTTCTTTAGTTGACGATTTTTTTAACTACAAGTATCGTTAGAAAAAAGTTGGAATACATGTAACTACTGAAATTTGTCGTTAAAAAGTTACGGAATCCCACTATGTCTCGAATTTTAACCTACTTTTACCGAAGTCCTTTTTTGCTATTTTTTTTTTTTAGCAAATATTTGTTGTTTTTGTAAAAATCGACATATACAGGGTTTCGCAATTGGCGCGGGTAGATGTTGGCGGCCTGTAACTGCCATGTTGCTTTGGTGCCGTCTTTTAATCTGTTGTTTATTATTTAGTTACTAATGCCAAAGCACCATGACAAGTAACACGATTGAGCAGCACGTCCAAATGATAAAACTTTTATTATTAAAATTTTGGCCGAAAAATCATCTTAAGCGACAAGACGCATTGTTGGATGAATGGCTATGTTAACAAGCAAAATTGCCATATACGGGACGACGCCAACCCACACGAGGTTCACCAGGTGGTAATGCATCCACAAAAAGTTACAGTTAGAGAGGCCAATGGCGAGTACTTCAGAACGATGATTTTTTTTTTTTGCCTTAATTAAACGATATGGACATAGACGACATGTCGTATCAGCAGACTGGCGCAAAGTGCCACACAGCAGACCCTTATATAAACGTACATGCATCTCATATATTTCGATATATCTTCTTATATGAGCATTTGAAGAATTCAAGTGTTTAGGTTTTCTTAACCAGTGCAAAAACTATTTCACTTCATCTAATCTTCCAGTTTAAACTAGATGTCGAGCCTAATGTAAATGCAGTTTAAGCGCAATTCAAGGAATTTATTCACTAATAAATGAATTTCTTTAGATTTCATACAATTTTGCACTTAATGCCTGAAGGAAATAATATTTTATTTTAATTCCCTAAAGGAATTGACTTCTTCATGTAGTTTCCTAAAGGCATTGACCTTTTATTAAATTATTTGAGTTTAAGTTATTCACAAAACAATAATGAATTTTTTTCTTTTTATTTGTATTTTTATTATTTTTTTTTTTTTTTTTGACAAAATTGGTGTATGCAGCAAAAAAAATGCTCATTTAATGTTAAAATTACGGATGTAGAGCAAAGTCTGCGCTGAATATCTTAGATATGATACAAGATATCGAGAAACGGAATGAGAAAGAGGATATTTACAACATAAATAAACCATTCCTAACTAAATTTTTTCAAAAATAGTCAGTGGGTCAAAACAAGAAAAAGCTAACGTTATATCAATTTATTTTCTTAAGTACTTCAACGCTATAAATATTGCTCCAAATTTAAGAAAATTCTATGGGTAACCCAGAATAGTACCTCTTCCTTATAAGATAATAGGAAACTCTAGATTATTCTTTAAGTAACTGAATACATTAAATAAACAATGAAATGTTTATAAATGCAAATGTTATTATACACAACAAAACAATACACACTTGACAATGTATCAAGAATGTTTCTTTAAAATTCTAGAACATTAAATTATCACAATTGTTTATTTATGAATGTTTGCTGCCCTATGTATTTCATTATTTGCACATTTACTAACGTAAATAAACAACTGTTCTCTTCCCTCCACAAGTTCAAAGTTTTGTGATAAGAAAAAATAAACAAACTCACTGTGAAAGCCGTTAAATTAAAAAAAATCAAATACTCTCACTTTTTGTTAAACACACAACTAACTGAATTATACACACATACACAAACATCTGAATAACACTTGAAAAGAAAGTTCTTGTACACTGCCCCAATATTTTTGTTGTTAATTCGAGAATTATCGAGATTGTACATACATATTTATTTATCGATATTTCTCTTACCCCAATTGCTACTCTATCTCAATCTATGAGCGAGTACCTCTACTGTTGTGTTTGCGGTATAAATAGCGGTTGTAATTTCAACAATGGCATCAGTTGAATACTACAAAGTGAATACAACACAACAAACCAAAGTAATACAATTCCCTAAAACAGAATCAACTTTATATATTTTTTTTTATAAAAACAAAGCTAAATAATCGTTTAAAAGTGTTAATAAATTTGAAATTGTTAAAAAAAATATTATAAAATTTAATTAAAAAAAATGGCAAATATACCACTTCTCTTGAGTTTGGCTGACGATATCAATCGCCTTTCCTTGGCTGCTTCACCCTACTATGAATCGCCATTTCATTATTTACGCCATCCTGGATATTTGGCCTTATGGAATGGTGATCAACCACAACAAATAGGAAAACGTGATAAGGAATCGGCCGGTCCAGTATCCACCATTGGCAAGGATGGTTTTCAGGTATGCATGGATGTTCAACAATTCAAACCCAGCGAGCTGAATGTCAAAGTCACCGACAATTGTGTAATTGTCGAGGGTAAACATGAGGAACGGGAGGATGATCATGGCTATATATCTAGACACTTTGTGCGACGCTATGCTTTACCCAAAGGCTACGATCCCAACAAGGTTCAATCTACTCTGTCCTCGGATGGTGTTCTAACAGTTAGCGTACCTAAACCTCAAATTGAAGATAAATCCAACAATGAGCGCCAAATTCAAATTCAACAAGTTGGTCCAGCACATTTGAACGTTAAAGAAAATCCCAAAGAAGAAAAGGATGGTGATAAGGAACAGGCTACGGCTAAATTGTAAAAGTGAATTCCTAAGAATTAATTTTACCAACATTTATCGGCATTTGTTTAACTATTTGAGAGTAATTAGTCTGTTTAATTTTAAGTAAAACTACAAACAATACTTGTAAATCTTAATTATACTTTATATAAATATAAAGAACTAAATATTGTTTTACAAATAAATTAGCTCTACACATAATAATCAATGCATACAAATACGAAATTATTGCTAAAACTACAACAACTTTAGTAAAATTAACCATTATTTTACTAAACATTTTGTCAGTTTGACATTTTTTGGTATTTATTTGCATGGATAATTATCAGTGTATTAGTAACAAATTAAACCAAATTTTAGATGTCTTTCATTTTTGTAATAATTGTAAGGAGTTTTTGATGTTTAGAACAATGCAATGGTTACCCACCCTGGGTCCAAATCAAGATTAATAAGAATTTCAATTCGTTGTTACCCAACATCATTAAAATAGTGCTTTTTCAACCTCAAAAGTTTCAAAAATAGATTTATTACAATAGATATTTTTAAAAAGTTTTTCTATTTAAAAAAAATTCACAAAATGAAATTAAATACTAAATCCATTAGCGGAAGTCCATACACCAGGACTTCTGATGACAACAATACAATTGATTAAATTGAGGTCCATTGCGTTTACGTTATGCAGAGCCTATAGAGACCGTGTGTGGTTTCCTCCCATCCATGTTATAGAAATCAAAAGCTATGGCTGACTTCATAAACGCAGTATGCAAAGCAACACTGCATTGCATAGAGTTCATAAAGTCATTGCCTTTTTTGACAATGACGTGATTTCATTAATGCATGGTAACCATTTTGAATGCGTAACAGTTGTCGAATTTGTGCAGTGTTTTTGTGATACTTTGTGATTTTTAGCGATTGAAATGACATAACATAATTTGTATACAATAAAATTCATTTCATTTAGGGTTTTCTTCAATGACCATGGTTTTAATTATATTTTTTTGTAAAATTCTAGAGAGGTGCCGCATATACTGAAGCTTAGTTATGCATATTTTTTTTTGTAGTCCTGTATTTTAATTTATAAATATTGGCCCGCAAAACTAATAATGCTGCACACAGATGAAGGAACATTAGTAAAAATACTTTTTAAAATGTTTCTATATTCTTTTGTTAATTTTTCATATGCTGCTGTTTTTACTTTTATTTTAACAGATATCACATTTAATGTTCCAAATTCTCATAAATTTTTATATTCATTTATAAAATGTATCCAATTTTTATTATTTTAAATTGTCTCCGTTTTCGTCTCTCTTTTATTTTGGTTACTCCGCAAATTACAAAAGCACGGCACACAACGACTGCTCCCATCGCTGCAGACGATGGAACATTGTGTTTGGAAACATAAAATATCAAAAAAATTTGATATTTGAGGAACCAAAAACGAAACATGAATTTCAACAGGAAACTGCTACACACGATGAACATTAAGAGGAACATGCTCATGTTGTAAAAAGATTTTCTTTATACGTTTAATCAATTTATATTTGTTTGATCAAAAATTTTAAGACAAAACCCATATTTATTTTTAATGTAAATTTTTTCGTTCGTTTTCAATTAAACACATTATGACCTTATATAAATTTCTAAAAAAAAATAAAATATGAACTTATGATGTCAATGCAAAACTAAGGGTACACTTATTGTTTATATGGTATAACCGCACATCAGAAATCACAGGGAAGAAACAAATCAGTTCTATTGTGTAAGCAGCATCGTATTTAACACGAAAAACGTAAATTAAATTCCTAAAGTTATAACTTTAATTTATAAAAAAAGCAAATTAGTGCGATGCAAATACCTGCCTCTCAGAGAGAGACAAATTACAATTGATTTGTATGAAAAACAACACAAATCTTATGAATCAAAAATAAGTCACCAATGTTGACCGACAAAGATAAAGGATATACATATAAAGAGTGATTTTTTTAACTGGTTGGATTTTGAAAATTAAAAAAATTGAATTTGAAATATTTATTTGGGGCGATAAATGAATGCACAGAGAAAACAAATTCATCGTGACAACCGAATTTCTTTATATTATTTATTTATTTTATATATTTTTCAGATACAATTGAAATAATTTGGTTTCAACCGAAATTCTGTTGCATAAATCGAAGTTCGATTGCGACAAACAAATATATCGGTGGCTTCAACCACACAATTCGGTTGGCAAGAAATTCGGCTGTTAGAATGAATCTGTTTTCTCTGTATACCTGCAATTTACTTTTTAAAGATTCACCCTTATTCTAGTTGTCGTTGTCAGTGTCGTCGTCGTTTTTGAGTCAACATCACTTTGATTCGACGTCGACATCACTTCGACACCAAATTGGTATTCCATAACAGTGTTGAAACGACGTCGACAGTTTATCGATTTAAACAAAAACACATCTCTAAAAATTGAGTCGGCAGATTTATTTTATTATTTTTGCGAAAGAAATGTTTTTTATGTGTAATTTTATTTCTGATTCGAGTGATGAAGAAAATAAAGAAAATCTAGTATTGGAAAGAAGACTACTCAGACAGAAATCCAATATCTTTAACCTGCCGGATAACAAGTAAGTAGCAAAATCAAAGTATGTTCCTTTAAAGAATGTTAATCTTCTAATTTTTTTAAAAGGTTTGAAAGTTACTTTCGGCTGAATAAAACAGCCTTCAAAGATGTGCTGGAAACAATAGCACCTAATTTGAAAACCGGAATCAAGTCCACATTTATTTCCAAAACAATAAAGTTGGCAGCTACATTAAGATTTTTAGCTCAGGGGTCGTACCAGCTCAGTGTTGGAAACGACTTTAACTTAGGGTTCAGCTGTTTCTGAAACTGTAGAAGATTTGCCACAGCTTCCTCCAGCGGGCTCAATATAAATTGCTTGAATCTTCCGCCACCTGTAGCATTACACTCGGCTTTGTTGGCTACCATTTTCTTTTTAACTTTAAATTTTAAGTCTCGCCAAACCTATAAATAAAT
This sequence comes from Eustalomyia histrio, assembly GCA_949748255.1. Classification (NCBI taxonomy): domain Eukaryota; kingdom Metazoa; phylum Arthropoda; class Insecta; order Diptera; family Anthomyiidae; genus Eustalomyia; species Eustalomyia histrio. The sequence continues at coordinate 106,034,065 of OX456524.1, read as the reverse complement.
TTTGTTATATTTTTATAATGCACTTTATATGATCATGCTTTCTTTACCTTCTGCCATCCATCTCACATTCTCGGTGGGCCAAGTGCATTTAATAAATTTGATATTTCTTCCCATTTTTTCCGTTTTTTTTTTCAGTCATTACTTTGCCTCAAGTCGTTACTAAAAATTGTGTCGACAAAATCAGAGTCGTTTCAAGACAATATCGTCGTCACATTTTCTTACAGAATACCAAATACTTGTCGACAGTTATCAATTATTTTCGATAACGACAACGGGAATACCAATTTCAAAAAAAAATCCCAAGACGACATTGTCTTGTGTCGACGACGACAACTAGAATAAGGGTAATTATTTCATTTAAATGTTGCCCGCGGCTATGCCGTAGGTGGTCCATTCGTGAGCTACAAATTTAGAGTTTATTACTTTGTATATGGAAACTACTGAAATTGTAAAGCTGTATGGTGTAGGGCCAAAGTTACCAAGAAGGGTAGGAACACAAAAATACGGTTCAAATTTACAAACAGATGATCCAATGGAATATTACAGATCACTCTTATTCATTCCATATTTAGATGAAGTAATCTCAGGTATGCCAAATAGATTTTTCGGTCATAAAAATGTGGTAAATAATTTATACAATATTGTACCAAGCTTAGCCAAGAGCTTGTAGCCTCATAAAATGTTATCAAAAAGATCTCGAAGCGGAGAGAAGCTTTATAACACAAAAAGATTCAAAATATACTTAAGAAATTCAATGGACGAAATAAGACTTTCTGCATTGTTTCTAAAGTGTGTATAGCGTGAAAGGTCAACATTTTTTTATGTCGGAAAATCGCCGCATTAAGTTTTAAGTTCAATATTATATCGCTCACTCGCAAAAAGACCGGCATAACTTAAAAACCGCCATTTTTGAGTTAATGATGCAGAAATGTGGGTCACACTACAATCTAAAACTTATCAATTAAAATCAAAATGGTGTTGATATCTCTCATTAAATGGCGATCATAAGTGTTTTGTATTTTTCTCAGCAGTTAGGCTAAATTGAAAACTTTAAATGCAAATCACTTTTTTTGAGTTATGCGGGTCTTCTCGCAAATGAGCGATATGTATCAGAGAACTGCAAATGCTGATTGCAAAACGTTCATACGCAATTAACACAAGAAAAAATATGTGTTTGCGTTCTAACGTTGAATATACTCCAACACACATATTTGTTGATGATTTTAAATCAATCAAACGACGTGCAAATTGTTGTCACTGATTTATAATCATCGGTCGTTTTTATACCATTGATTTTATTCTGTTCGTTTTTGTCAACAATAATTATTTTGATGTAGAATAAATCAGGAAAAGCAATATATAACGCGTATGTGTGTATTCATAATTAAAACAAAATAGTTTCTTATCTATAAAAAGGGGGTGGTTTTGTAAAAACACATTTCATTAATTAGGGTGGGTCTAAAATCCGTTTTTTAGAATTTTTATTAGTTATACCAAATATATTGTTTTTTGTGCAATTTTTTTTTTAATTTTAGGTCGATATCTCAGGCTCTCCCAATACGGTTAAAGTTAAATATTGCCTAATTTTCCAATTAAAATAGATGAAAAAAAAATTTAGACAATATTTAAATTTTTCGGAATTAGGCAGGCCTGAGATATCGACCTTAATTTTTTTTTTCCAAAAAAATATGTTTATTTCACAAAGAAGAATATTTTTAGTATTGTATTACTAATAAAAATTATAAAAAAGCGGATTTAAGTCCCACCCTAATGTAACTTTATGAAATGTGTTTCTATTTTGTTTTGATTATGAATACACTCATACGCGTTGTTTGTTGTTTTTTCTGATTTATTCAACGCTGACTTTTTGTTGAGTGATTACATTTGCATAAAACATAATCGACAGATGATTCACACTGATCCCAATTACGCGTTCAGTAACATGATGCTGATTTTATTCTAGAGTGAATTTTGTTGAATTATTAAATGTTGTTGATATTATACAATTCTGCATTCATTCCAAATGCATACAACTCTGTAATAATTCTATGTTTTTGAATTGTCAAATTGAGTAACTTAAAATATTACTGTAGTTGTTCATTCCTTTTAAATACTTCTTTTGATCTAGAACATTCTGATCTTTGTATTAATAAGTTACGTAATAAAGTTATTGTACTGAATTATAAAAACCACTGTTTCACTTTTAAAGTACAAGGAATATTTGGAAATCCACGCATATTCTACTTCGCGTATAAAAATAACAGAACAAAGGTTATAGGCCCAGTTTTCCAAATTGTATGTTTGAACAATAATTAATATAATCTTGTAAAAAGTGAGGTTATACCCAGTGTGTGGTTTTTTGGTTTTAATTGTTTTATCCGGTGTTAAAAAACAACAACAAAAATGTCAAATGCTATAGCTGGTATTGAAAAATTGAATGGTGAAAATTACGCAACATGGTGCATTCAGGTAAAAAGTTTGCTTATAACGTTGGATTTGTGGCATACCATGGAAGAAGAGTGTCCTGAAGAAGATGCACTCAAATGGATTACAAATGACAATAAAGCACTAGCTACAATAACTTTGAGTGTAAAACCAAGTGAGTTAATTCATATTAAAAATTGTGCTACGGCAAAAAGTGCCTGGAATACTTTAAGCTCTTTGTACAAAGCTGACACAGCATCCAGAAAAGTTAATTTGTTTAAGAAACTTGTACGTTTTAAATTTCATGTAAATGAAAAATTTTCTCCACAAATAAATGAATTTACTCATATAATTGATGAGCTAAAGGAAATAGGAATCACCATAAATGATGATCTGTTGTCCATCTTTTTATTATGCAGCCTTCCTGATGAAATGGAAAATTTTGTTATCGCTATAGAAAGCAGAGATTTTTTACCAACGTATAATAAATTAATTTCCAAAGTTTTAGAAGAAGAAATGAGACAAAGCAACAAAAATGATACACGCAGTGAAACTGTATTTGCGGCGAATTCGAGAAATGATTATAAGAGAAACAAAAAGCTTTACAACAACAGCAACCAAAGTAATTTTTCTAAAAATTCTCAGCCCAAATTTAATCGTCAAAACTTAAAAAAAAGTAACGATGGTAATGTATGCAATAACAACAATAATTTTAAATGTTTTCGCTGTGGTAAAAAGGGCCACATACGTTCTCAGTGCAAAGACAATGACAAAAGGGATAGTGACTATGCGTGTTCATTAAATGAAAACAAAATGAACTTAAGAGATTTGTGGGTACTAGACAGTGGCGCGACGTCACACATGTGTAGAACAAAAGATTGTTTTGTTACGTTGACAGAAATAAAACAAAAAATTGTTTTAGCATCTGGTGAGAGCATTTATGCAGAAGGTATTGGCAAAATAAAATTAAAAACTAATTTTTGTACTCTTATTTTAAACGACGTTTGGTATGTGCCAAAACTTCACTCAAATTTTTTATCAATAAGCAAAATAATAAAAGCTGGTCATTCTGTTTACTGTGCCAATAAGAATGCAATAATGCAAAGTAAACAAAAAGAAAAAATTCTAACAGCTGATTTAAAAGGTGATATTTTTATTGTAAATTTGGAAATTATTAAAACTAATGAAAGTTTAAATGCGGTTATCGATGAAAGTACGGTAAGAAAGTGGCACCAAAGATTCGGACATATAAACGTAAATGATCTGAACAAATTAACAACTAAAAATATGGTAAAAGGTTTCAATGTAAAAATGCCAAAAACAATTGAATGTGTTACTTGTGCTGTGGGTAAAATTTCTGCTAAACCGTACAAAAACTATGGAAATGTACAAACTAAACATGTTTTGGAACTAGTGCATACAGATTTATGCGGACCGTTTGGAGTAAAAAGTATTGGTGGCTCATTGTATTTTATCACATTTATTGATGATTTCTCCCGCTATACTTCAACTTATTTCTTAAAGAAAAAAAGTGATGCATTTGATGCATTTACTAATTTTGCTGCGATTGCGGAGACGCAGACAGGCCGCCAAATAAAAGTTGTCAGAAGCGATAATGGAAAGGAGTATGTTAACTTCAATTTTAAAGAATTGTTCGCGAAAAAAGGAATTGTTCATCAAACAACAGTTGGGTATTCGCCACAACAAAATGGTGTATCTGAAAGGGCGAATAGAACCCTTGTGGAGATGGCTCGCTGTTTATTAGAATCATCCGGATTACCACAAAGTTTATGGGGAGAAGCTATAAATACTGCTACGTACATAAGGAATCGTGCTCCAACAAAAGTTCTCGATAATGTTACACCTTATGAGAGGTGGTGTGGTAAACAACCGTCCGTATCTCATTTAAAAACATTTGGTTGTGATGCAGTTGTGCTGCAAAAGGGACCAAAACCAAAAGGTGGTAAGTTTTTACCAAAAGGTACCAAAATGAAATTTGTTGGTTATCAACAGTATACGAAAGCATATCGTTTATATAATATTCATACAAGACAAATTGTTATTGCTCGTGATGTTACATTTTTTGAGCAATCTTTTGAAAAAACTTCTGATGCTAAAGACGAACAACAAGAATCTTTTTTTGTAAACATTTTTAAACAAAATACGAATAAAGATGATGATAATTCTGAACAATGTGGTGATGATTATCATGAACAACCAGACGTTGCTAATGAACTACAAGAAGTAGAAGATGATAATGCTATACAATTTATGGAAGATGATAATGCTATACAACTTATGGAAGATGATGACTTTGAAAAAGAGAAAGAGGTGAGTCCTTCTGATAGTGATTATGAAAGAGAAGATACAATTATTATCGATAAAAAAAGAAAAAGTGGTAGACCTAAAATGATTAGAAATGGTGGTAAGGGCAGACCTCGAAAAGTTTATTGTTCAGAAGATGGGCCGGAAATGTTAAATTCTATTATTGAAAATCCGAACACTGTAACAGAGGCATTAAATTCCGAAAATTCTGAAAAATGGAAAGAGGCTATGCAAGCAGAATATAATTCATTAATAAAAAATAAAACATGGCAGCTGGTGGATAAGCCTAAAGGAAAAAATATAATTGGTTGCAAATGGGTATTTGCATTAAAGCGTAAACCTGACGGCTCTGTAGAAAAATACAAGGCGAGGCTTGTGGCTCATGGGTGTTCACAAAAACACAACGTAGACTACCAAGAAACTTTTGCACCTGTTGTGCGGCATTCGACCATACGGTTATTACTAGCTTTATCAGCTAAACATAAATTACTCGTAAATCATATAGATATAGTTGCAGCTTACTTGAATGGAAACTTGGAAGATGACGTCTTCATGATTCAACCTCCAATGTTTGAAGACAAAAACCATCCAAACAAAATTTGTAAATTAAGCAAGGCCTTATACGGTTTAAAACAAGCCGGACGTGAATGGAAAAAAAAGGTTAATGATATTTTGTTGGAAATGGGATTTGTGAGGTGTAAATTTGATACTTGCGTGTATATGAAACGAAACGGCAGCGAAATAAGCCTTATTGCAATATACAGTGTGCAGCATAAGTCAAGGTACCCCAGCTTATACAAGCAAGTTCATAAATTTTACAAAAAAAATATGTGGTGACATTTCTTTTATTTATTATATTATTAATGTACTTATTCATATACAGCAATAAAACAAAAATATATTCGTGTATACAACAAAACAAAAAAACTAGACGTTGAAAATGTTGGTAACTCTATGTTTTTGCACAGCAAAAGTGTTGGTACCCCTTTAAAAATAAAAATGTTATTGTTAATATGTTTAGATAACTTATCACAATTTTATACCTAATATTTAGTAGGATATCCCTTAAGACGACTAACTTCATTTAGTCGATTCGGCATTGAATACACAAGTTTTTTTGTGTAATCGGAAGATATTTGTTGCCATTCACTCATGAGCAATGTTTTGAGCTGAGTTTTGTTGGAAATTTGATGATTACGCAACCGTTTTTCCAAATGATCCCACAAGTGCTCAATGGGGTTTAGGTCGGGGCTTTGTGGAGGGGTATTAAGCATGTGGGGAGTGTTGTATGCAAGCCACATCTTGACATCAGCAGCAGTGTGCTTAGGATCATTGTCCTGTTGGAAGTAATAATCATTACGAATTTTTAATTTTTCAGCGCTTTGATTCAAATTATTTTTAAGAATATTTAAATATACAGTTTTATTCATTGTTTCCTCTATAAATTCCAAGTTACCCACACCTGCGGCTGACATACAACCCCATACCATGATACCACCACCTCCATGTATAACAGTTTTACGCGTATTCTTCGGATTAAGCTCTTCATTTATTTTTCTCCATACTAAGGCACGTCCATCTGAGCCAAAAATGTTATATTTTGACTCATCTGAGAAAATAACTTTATCCCAAAACTCGTTTGTTTTGGTTTTATATTCATTAGCAAAATCTATCCGCTTCTTTCTATTTACTTCGTTAATAAAGGGTTTCTTGCGTGCTGTGCGTGCATTGTACCCGGCTCTTTTGATCGATCTGCGTACTGTATCCGCAGAGACACTTTTGTCTAAAGATTCTTTAAATTCTGCAGCAATCTTTGGTGCACTTTTAAATGGATCCTTCTTAATTATAGCTTCTATTTTTCTTTCTTCTCTATTAGTAAGCTTTCGAGGGCGTCCTGTTCTTGGCTAATTTTCAAATCGTTTTTCTTTTTTAAAGCGATTTATTACTTTTTGTACTGTTGATTTGCTTCGGTTTGTTATATTGGATATTTCGGCGTAAGATTTTCCCATTTTGTGGTTGTTAATTGTAATATTACGTTCTTCAATTATTAATTCCTTTCGAGACATTTTTGAAATTATTTTATATTAATAAAACTCGTTTTTTTTGCTACGCGTTAGTAATAAGAAATACCACTGATTGCATTTTATAAGTACCGTTACAAATATCAAAAGAAAAATTCCAGAAAAAATAGCGTTGTCAATAGTTTTGCAAGATTTACTAAAGGGTACCAACACTTTTGCTGTGCAAAAACATAGAGTTACCAACATTTTCAACGTCTAGTTTTTTTTTTTTTTGTTGTATACACGAATATATTTTTGTTTTATTGCTGTATATGAATAAGTACATTAATAATATAATAAATAAAAGAAATGTCACCACATATTTTTTTTTGTAAAATTTATGAACTTGCTTGTATCAGCTGGGGTACCTTGACTTATGCTGCACACTGTATGTCGATGACATGTTGTTAGCCTGTTCAAGTGAAGAAAAGATGAATAAAATTATAAAAACCTTAAACAAATATGTGGAAGTTATTAACCGTGGTCCCATATCATTTTATTTGGGTATGGAAATTGATCGTGATGGTTTAAGAGGCGATATAACGATTCATCAAAGAAAATATGCTGCAGAAATTCTTGAACGATGGGATATGTCAGAATGTAAGCCGGCAGCCACTCCATGGCCTAGTGGAACAGTTTTGCAAAAATGCGAAAATCAATGCGATGATCTTGATATTAAAAATTATCAAAGTTTGATTGGTGCATTGATGTACCTGGCCGTCATAACAAGACCTGATCTGATTCATGTGGTGTCGAGATTGTCTCAATTTAATTCTCACCCACATAAAGAACATTTTCAAGCAGCTAAATACGTACTAAGATATCTGAAAAAGAATCCAGTAGGTAAAATTACTTTTTCTACTAATTTTCAAAATTTCGAATGTTTCACAGATTCAGACTGGGGTTGCGACTCGAATGATAGAAAATCATACTCTGGTCATGTTGTATTTATGGCAGGTGGTCCTATTGCTTGGGAGTCCCGTAAACAATCTGTAGTGGCTTTAAGTACGATGGAAGCCGAATACATTGCTTTATGCCAAGGTGCAAAGGAAGTGGTATTTCATCGTGGTCTTCTAAGTGAGATGGGGTTTAAAAACTATATTGACGATCCTACTCCTATTCTATGCGACAATCAAGGTGCTGCGTTTTTGGTAAAAAATCAAACAGTCCAGAAGAAGAGCAAACACATAGACATACGCTATCACTACATAAGAGAGAAATACGATGGGAAGGATATCGATGTCAAATACGTACCCTCTGATGAAAATGCTGCTGATATATTAACAAAAGTGCTATCTAAACAAAAGCATACATATGGTTGCAATCTTTTAAAATTGAAAATGTAATTTTGAATGAATATAAATATTTTTGTTTTGATTTCTCGAATGCATTTGGCTTGAGGGGGAGATTGTTGATATTATACAATTCTGCATTCATTCCAAATGCATACAACTCTGTAATAATTCTATGTTTTTGAATTGTCAAATTGAGTAACTTAAAATATTACTGTAGTTGTTCATTCCTTTTAAATACTTCTTTTGATCTAGAACATTCTGATCTTTGTATTAATAAGTTACGTAATAAAGTTATTGTACTGAATTATAAAAACCACTGTTTCACTTTTAAAGTACAAGGAATATTTGGAAATCCACGCATATTCTACTTCGCGTATAGAAATAACACAACAAATGTGAACAAGAATTTTTGTCTATGATTAAATCAAGAAAAAAGTTGATATTGCAGTTCTCTGGTATGTATACAGTGCTTCAAATATTTCGAAAAATTAGGATTGAAATTACCAACTTTTTAGAAAAAAATTTATAGAAAAAATATATTGGTCTTAATATATTTTATTGGTATTAAGTCTTTATCTCAACTCCATTGAGCAAATATGGGAAGTTTTGAAAATAAATGTAAGAAGCAACTCCCAACTGAAGGATGAATGGAAGAAATTAAGTAACGAAACGACAAAAAACTTTGGTTAATTATATATGTAACTAAGTACGACCCACAATTTCTGATGATTTGGGGATGTAGGGTCACGAATGTGAACACCAAATTTAAATAATAATAACTCTACTTTCGCAAATTTAACTTTTACCGAAAACCCAATTTTTTTCTTTTAATTTTCTTATTAATTTAAACGCCTGAGTAAATTACTGGCTTTCAAAGGCATGTCAATTTATTTCGATTAAATGAAAGATGTAGGATATTCGTTTATTTTAACTGAAAACTTCAATTATTTTGGGAATTTAAAAATCTCATAAAATCCCTTAATCGTATTTGCAAAATTTTAACGCATGATGTTAGCTTACAAACCATCGAAAGCATCACAGTCTTTACCTCAGAATTTTCAGAAAATTCAATCTGAAATACAAACTTAATAACATTTTTGTTATACCCTCCACCATATATGGTGAGGGTATATATCAGTTTGTCATTCCGTTTGTAACATGTCGAAATATAGGTTTAAGACCCCATAAAGTATATATATTCATGATCCTTATGCAATTTTAAGTCGATTTAGCGATGTCCGTCTGTCTGTCTGTCTGTTGAAATGGCGATCACGACGCGAAGACGCAAGCGGGGGTGCCTATTTTTACCCAGATTATTAAACATCCTCCCGAGCAGTTTGGTATTTAAAATGAGCAAAATCGGTCAAGCGGTTCAAAAGTTATGAGTGAAAATGTGAAAATACCTCTAAATTTTCCATACAAATTGGTACAATTTTTCTGTATCTATGTTTTTTCCTGTTAAATAAGTTAAAATGTTATTAAGTCTTCTTCTTGTTCGATTACTATGTTAACGTAAAAAGCAACATTGTTAAAGTTGCTAACAGACCTCTGTAAATAACATTACTAAAACTAAATAAATAACATTACTAAAACTAAATAACAAAAGTTCTGTTACATAAATTGACAAAACATTCATATTACAGTTCATGCAAAATTTAGTATATACGTATATCATCTTCAGCCCCTATGATTGCCGGAGGCTGGGCTCATATAGAATGAGGTAAGGTGCAGAGGAGCTGGATCGTCGTACCTGCATTATATTTGGCTGACAAGCATATTATCGTGTAGCTCAAGTTTCTCAACAAATCTAACTTGCAACGACATGGAGTACCTACAGAAGGGTAAAACATCGGTATTTTCATAGACGTAACTATTTGACAATCGTTTTATGAAATTTTCATAATTTTTTCCTATGCATTTTCTTAGGATTTTCCGTTCAAATATCTCCAATTCTTTGGCTACTATAGGAGATATAGTAAACCAGATTGGGTTTTTCTTTAAGCTTTGTTGGTTCTTCTTTTCATTCCATAAAATGTATTTTTTGTTTTTGTAACCAAAGACATTTATATCTAAAGAGCAAAATACATAATTGCTTTAGTTCCGCTACTTTTGAATAGGTGGCACTGAATTAACTAAAACAATACCCTGCCCCATGGCTAGGTCCAAAGAAAATTATATATAAAGAAAGAGCAAAATGCATAATTGCTTTAGGTGGCGCAGAATCACATTAAAACTATATCCTGCCTCATGGCGATATAGCCTTGGATTAGGCTTTCAATTAATTTATTTACCAAAAATATTAAATTTACTACATTCTTTAAATTCTTATGCATTCAGATGTTGCTAGTAGACTAATTACATAATTTTAAAGTCAATTTTTCAAATGTTTGACGTAATAAAAGCATTTGTTTCACATTTTTATGTCAAAAAAGAAATTTTCATAAAGGAAAATAGTATTTTTTTATTCAATTTGTATTTTTGAGAGTTGAGGGATTGCCAAATGTATATTTATGCTAATTTTTTCTTTTATAAAAAAATACACATGAATAAAGTGCAATATTGTGCTCTTAAACATCTAAATGAATATTGAATTAAAAATTAAGGTATAATATGCAAATAAAACATATATTTTTTATAGTTTATGGCAAATATTCATTTATGTTACGAAGAAAATAGAAAATCAATAATACTCTACTGCATATTGTAGCACAATATGACTAATGGAGAATAGCTCTGCAGCAAAATATGCCTAATGGAGAGAATGTACCTTCTGATGGGCCATCTATTGACAAATAGTTACAACTCATGTTCTTTCTTTAACGAATTAATTTATTTGCTGTATTTTCTCCATTAACCAAACACACTTCGATTTTTTAAAGAAATAACATTCGTTCCAACTATTTGTCAATACATGACTCATCAGAAAGTGCATTCTCCCCATTAGGCATGTTCAGCTGCAAAGCTAGTCCCCATCAGCCGGAACAAAATTGAATATTTGACAAAAACTATGCTTTAAAATGTGTTTTTTGTGCAGTCCATGGTTAAAAAAACTAGTGAAACTGTAAAGGTGCCTCTAAATTGCCCATACAAATTTAGTACAATTTCATAGTAGCGACTGGTACATTTTTCTCATATTTTTTCACCAGTCGCTTAGCAGTAAATATTTTGTATTCACCTCAAACATTTTTTCACCACTAAAATTTTTTTTCACCACAAAAAATTTTTTCACCTTAAAAAATTTTTTTTCACCTCTAAATTTTTTTTCCACCAAAAAAGTTCTTTTCACATCTAAAAAAGTTTTTCACCTCAAAAGATTTTTTCACCTACATAATTTTACTTCAAAAGTTTTTTTATATTATTTCTATCAAAAACAGAAGAGAACATCTTTTTAGGATATTGGTGGAGGGTATTCAAAGATTCAGCACAGCCGAATTTAGCCCTTTTTTACTTGTTTTAAATTCATTTTGTATGAATTTATTATGGTGAAAAAATAAAGTTAGTTTTTCAACATGCATATTTTAAAGCAATTTCTTTTTAGATTTTATTGTTTAACAAAATTGTGATTAGAAAACATGCATTTCATATATCTGAATACTTTTAATCTAAATTGTATTAATACATTTTTTTCGGAAACAATGGCATCAATTATTTTCAGTTTTAGTTAATTTTTTTCTTTAAATAAAAGCAGAAAGTATGGGATTTTTTTTTTATAAATTAAATAACATGTGGCGTTGGCAAACTTTTATATGACCCCCTCGGGAATAAAAAATTAACTTTTATTCTATTTTCCATTTTTGGGGTCGAGGCTGGGGCCTCTGAGGTCCCAAAAACCGGTACGCATGGTAACATACAAGTGTGGGTACACAAATGAAAGGAAATTTCCTCAGAATCTCAAAAATGCTTTTTGTTTCCTAATCCATGATATATGGCTCCCTCTAGATCCAATTAAACCCCTTTTGGGGTCCCCATAAAGTGTAATTTATTAAAAACACAATATATTACCCTTTCTGGAATATAAAAATAAAATTTTTTTCTAACAACGGTTTCTGGTACACTCGCAAAAAACAAATAATTTTTTTAAAAAACATTACGGATAAAAATGGGCACGATTTCCTAAAAAAAAAATTGTCGAAAAAATCGAAGTTGCTATCGTTGGCGTTACCCAGGGATTAAACAATATCAAATTATGTGTGATAGACCTAGCGCGGCAGGCAAGTTTTCTCAAAAAAGTCACGCGGTTTTTTCAAAAAATTTTTCTTTGTTTTGGAAAATCGTCCCCCTTGGGCCATATACAATTTTTTAAAAAACGATCCCGAGCCCAAAAAGTGAAAAAAAAAATTATTCCAAGAGGATCACATAATTTGTTTTTATACCGTATATGGTGAGGGTACATATCAGTTTTTCATTCTGTTTGTAACATCTTGAAATATAGATCTAAGACCCCAAAAAGTATTAATATGCGTGAGCATTATGCGATTTCAAGTCGATTTAGCTATGTCCGTCTGTCTGTGTCCTTCTGTCTGAGTCCGTCTGTCTGTGTCTTAATTTTTACCTAGATTATTGGCCATCCTCCCCAGCAGTTTGCTATTGAAAATAAGCCAAATCAGTCCAGCGGTTAAAAAGTTATGAGTGAAAATGTGAAGATACCACCTCTAAATTTTCCACACAAATGGGTGTATTTTAGAACAATTTTAAAGCAGCGACTGGCGAGTAAAATATTTCATCTTGTTTTTCCGCCATTCGCTTAGAATTGAATAATATTTTATATTCACCTCAAAAATTTTTTCGCAACTAAATTTTTTTTACCACAAAAAATTTTTTCCTTAAAAAAATGTTTCACCTCAAAAAGTTTTTTCCACCACAAAATTTGTTTTCACATCCAAAAAAGTTTTTCACCTCCATATTTTTACTTCGTTTTTTTTTATCAAAAACAGTAGAACATTCAAAGATTCGGCACAGGCAAATTAAGCCTTTTTTAAATGTTTTTTAATAAAGTAGACTTTATCGGAACCCCAAAGAGGTCTTAAATGGATCTAGAGGGACCCACATTTCATGTATCAAGAGACAAAAAGCATTTTTGAGATTCTGAGGAACTTTCTTTCATTTGTGTACCCACACTTACATATATATTACTTCGCGCACCGGTTTTTGGGGCCTGAGGGGGCCTTACAGACCCTGGCCCCAAAAACGGAAGATAGAAAAACATTTTCTTCTTTTTTATTCCAGAGGGGGTTATATTTTTGTTTTCTTTAAAAAGCAACGCCGGATAAAGTGCACTTCCAACTATTTTTGTTCCTTAAAAATAATTTTTATTTCCTTTAATAACAAATTGAAGAACTTGCAGTTTTCAAAAATATTCGAAACTATCGATAGTTTCACCACAAACTATCGAAAACATCAAATTTGACGACTATCGATAGTTCGGCAGCTCTATTAGTCTCGCGACAAACGTCTTATAGCAACACCATGCAAATATAGTACAAAATACACAAAAATCAAACACTGAATAGTTAAATGCATAATCATTTTGAGTATAAAACAAAATAACCATACAAAATAACAACAAAAATACATACAACATTGGTATAGATAATATATACTGTACTGATTTTGTTTTATGCACAAGATGTTAAAAATGAATGTATAGATAGTTGCATGCACTATATACGTGTATATATTTACACAAAATTAAAAAATGCCGGTCTCCAAAAATTGTTTTGTTCCAGAAATTACTCTTATATCAGTTAATGACAACTGAGTGCTTTTTGCGCCATAGTAACCTTTTCTCGATCGCGTTTTTATTTACTTTGTACTTTTTAGTAAAAAAAAAACACAAAAATGTAGTAGTGCATTAGAGTATTCAAAAACCGAAACCGAAAACCGGTTTCGAATATTTTGTTAATTCGAAGAAAACCGAAATCCGGTCTTTTTTGTTCGGTTAACCGGTTTTTTTAATTACATCACCAACTGGACTTTTTAGTCTCTTTTATTTTTTTCGAACACTTTTATAATCGTTTGGTTATGAAGATTTATATGTAAGTCCGATATATTCCGATGAAGACTTATCTTTGGATATTCCAAATTCAAATAGTTTAATTTCTGATCTTAATAACACAATAAACAGTATTCAAAATCCTAAAAAAGAGACTGTACAAAATCATTCATCATTATATGATGATTTCATATATCTTGATAAATGCGACAAGAGAACTGAAAAGTTGGACAATTTATATAATTGTCTTTTGACTATTTGTCCAAAATCTACTATTAGTGAAAGAGTATTTTCCATTTCTTTATCAAAAGCAAACAAAAAAAAAATCGTCTTAAAACGAAACATTTAAATTGCATATTATTTCTAAAATATTATTTTAGAAATGAAAAATAGATTTTCTTTTCATATTTAAAAAGTAATATTGAAAAAACTTATTTAATGCCAAACGTTTTAAACGTTCAAATTACTAACGTACTTATTTTACCCAATTTACAGACTTAATGGTCTCTATTGATTTGATATGAATATAGTTTTATAATATTAATTTTTAAGATATTATATTAAAAAATATTAAAACCAATAAATAAAATGTTGAAATGAAATACAATAAAAAAAATTATACAATATTATTTTTTTCAAAGAATGTATTGTTTTATTTTTATTACTTTATAAGCTTTTTATTCAAATTAATAAAAAAAAAACCGAAAAAAGCGGTTGACCGGTTTTTTCTGCAAAAATACGATTTTTCGAAGAAAACCGAAACCGGGTTTTCCGTAAGGCCGGTTTTTTGAATACTCTATAGTGCATGTTCTGGAACTCCTTTTGTTTTCACGAAACTCCATTCCGTTTAATGCGAACAATACCAGTTTTTTTTGAACGAAAAATATACTTTTCCCTTTTTACTACGTAAAATTTACTAAATTTTCAAAGCGAAATGCATATTTGGAATCGTGAGACGTCGCTTACCATTTTGGGTATGTTTCAGTTTTTTGGACCTATCAGGTCCCTGGCCCCTTAACGCTTATCGTTTTGGGTATGTTTCGGTTTTTTGGACCTAGCAGGTCCCAGGGGCCCGGCCCTCTTAACACCATATAGAACAAAAATCTTTTTTAATTCCCGAGGGAGTCCTCTCAAAAACTTTTTTTAGTGTTAATATATGCTAAAGTGGTAAAAAATACGCTTGGAATTAATAAAAATAATTCGAACTTATATGAACCAAGTTTTTTTTTCTTCTCACAACATATGTTTAATACCAAAAAATAAACACATACTAATTGATTTCGCCTGCTAACCATCTGGCAAATTCAATTAGTAAAAAACAACCAGTAAGTGAATTCAAAAACATCAAAATAATTGAATTCGTTTCATTTTTTGCCTAATGTGATTCCAGAACATACGCGATGGTGTTTATTAAATTTTTCATATAACGCTTCTAGAATTACCCAACTGCGCATTTTTCATTCTAGAAAAATTGACAGCACTGGCAATTTTATGAGAGTTTTCTAGAAAACTCTTACTCCCATATTATTAAATCCACTCAAGAGTATATAAACCGGCCAGCTTTTGTGTTCTCTTCAGTTTGAATTCAAAACATTACCATAAACAAGTTATCGAGTGGATTGCTGTTTTGCAGTGTTTTTAAAATAACAACTTTTTTTTTTTTTTAAATACAAGGAAATTCAGCTAAAGTGAACTTGGTAAAATTACTGAAATGTCGCTTGTGCCATTATTCAGTGACTTCGATTCCTTAAATGATGTGGAACAATTACTAGAGGATTCTTTTGGTCTTGGCTTAAATCCTATAGACATATTTCGTCCACAACGTTCATTAATACTACAGCCACGTTGTCGTTATTGTCCATACATTGTGGCCAAATGTCAAAGTCCTACTGTTCATGGCAAATTAAATGAATGGAAAAAATCCGAACTGGTACCACAAGTTAACAAGGATGGGTTCCAAGTTTGTATGGACGTGTCACAATTTAAGCCAAATGAATTGACTGTGAAGACGGCAGACCGTACAGTAACCGTAGAAGGTAAACACGAGGAACGTCAAGATGAACACGGTTTTATACAAAGACATTTTGTACGCAAATATACTTTGCCCGAAGGTTATGATTCCAAAGATGTCATTTCAACCATATCATCGGATGGTGTTCTTACTGTAAAGGCTCCTCCACCACCAAGTAAAACCAAACATAAAAATGAACGTGTAGTTCAAATTCAACAAACTGGACTGGCACATTTGAATGTCAAACAACCAGAACATATTCAAAATGGTAACCAGCAAATAAGCAATGCCGAAGCTGAAAAAATGGAAACTAAATAAAATTGGCATTACTGTTAATTATGAAATGTTTAAGTCTACTTATATCTATTAGTATTAGTAAAATTCTGTTTTGTAACAGTTTAATTTAAATAAAATGTAAAATTAACTTTTAATAAGTTTGTTTTATTCAAATATAAAATATTTACAATGTTGCCTGGCAACCGTTATTTCATATAGAAAAAATAAGTTTTTATTGTAAATAAAATATGGAGCGTTAAAAAAAAAACTTCGTTTAAAGAACCCGAGGGTATTATATCTTAAATGAAAGGTGTCTCAGTATGCTTCCTTCACCACTTATTGGTTTTGATCCCATAACAACTGACAGTTACAATCAGCCTTATTGCTGGCTGTTGATGTCGAAAAATACGCCTGCATATAGAACGACATTTATATTTGAAATTTACAAATAAACACAACTCTTCCGACAAATATATAGCAATTTAGAGGATATATAAGGTGAACTCGCCTGCAAAAATTTGCGAGAACTGGGGTCGATTTACTGCTTTCGTGATTGCAATATTTCGATCGAAATAAGTTCTTTATTTGTAAAAATAAATATTGAATTTTTTCCATCAGGAATGCTGTAGTTCGGTGCTAGATTGGAAATAATACCATAGAGGAATAATAAGTATAGAGATTGCAACGCCGTAAGCGGCCAAATAAAATTTTATACAGAATACAAAGGTTCGGAAACTTTGAGAAAACAGGGGAAAATTGAGCAAATTTTCCTGATTTCTGCAAAAATTTGAGTAAATATCCCTGTTTTTAAACCTTTTTTCAAATCCAATTGGGAAATCTGCTAAAACTAATTGGATTTGCAAAGAAATTCAATTGGAATCGCAAAAAAAACCAATTTGAAAAGATGCTGAACCTTTGCAATTTGCCCATATAAAACCAAGAGAACGTTTTTTACTACGTGAGCGGCATCGTCATGGTTTCATTTCTAAAATAATATTTTAGAAATAATATGCAATTTAAATGTTTCATTTTAAGACGATTCTTTTTTTTGTTTGCTTTTGATAAAGAAATGGAAAATACTCTTTCACTAATAGTAGATGTTGGACAAATAGTCAAAAGACAATTATATAAATTGTCCAACTTTTCAGTTCTCTTGTCGCATTTATCAAGATATATGAAATCATCATATAATGATGAATGATTTTGTACAGTCTCTTTTTTAGGATTTTGAATACTGTTTATTGTGTTATTAAGATCAGAAATTAAACTATTTGAATTTGGAATATCCAAAGATAAGTCTTCATCGGAATATATCGGACTTACATATAAATCTTCATAACCAAACGATTATAAAAGTGTTCGAAAAAATAAAAGAGACTAAAAAGTCCAGTTGGTGATGTAATTAAAAAAAAACGGTTAACCGAACAAAAAAGACCGGATTTCGGTTTTCTTCGAATTTACAAAATATTCGAAACCGATTTTCGGTTTCGGTTTTTGAATACTCTAATGCACTACCGATTTTCGGTTTCGGTTTTTGAATACTCTAATGCACTACTACATTTTTGTGTTTTTTTTACTAAAAAGTACAAAGTAAATAAAAACGCGATCGAGAAAAGGTTACTATGGCGCAAAAAGCACTCAGTTGTCATTAACTGATATAAGAGTAATTTCTGGAACAAAACAATTTTTGGAGACCGGCATTTTTTAATTTTGTGTAAATATCATAGAGGAATAATAAGTATAGAGATTGCAACGCCGTCAGCGGCCAAATAAAATTTTATACAGAATACAAAGGTTCGGAAACTTTGAGAAAACAGGGGAAAATTGAGCAAATTTCCCTGATTTCTGCAAAAATTTGAGTAAATTTCCCTGTTTTTAAACCTTTTTTTTAAATCCAATTGGGAAATCTGCTAAAACTAATTGGATTTGCGAAGAAATTCAATTGGAATCGCAAAAAAACCAATTTGAAAAGATGCTGAACCTTTGTAATTTGCCCATATAAAACCACACCATGACGATGCCGCTCACGTAGTAAAAAACGTTCTCTTGGTTTTATATGGGCAAATTACAAAGGTTCAGCATCTTTTCAAATTGCCCATATAAAACCAAGAGAACGTTTTTTACCACACCATGACGATGCCGCTCACGTAGTAAAAAACGTTCTCTTGGTTTTATATGGGCAAATTACAAAGGTTCAGCATCTTTTCAAATTGGTTTTTTTGCGATTCCAATTGAATTTCTTTGCAAATCCAATTAGTTTTAGCAGATTTCCCAATTGGATTTGAAAAAAAGGTTTAAAAACAGGGATATTTACTCAAATTTTTGCAGAAATCAGGGAAATTTGCTCAATTTTCCCCTGTTTTCTCAAAGTTTCCGAACCTTTGTATTCTGTATAAAATTTTATTTGGCCGCTGACGGCGTAGCAATCTCTATACTTATTATTCCTCTATGTTTTTACTACGTGGGCGGCATCGTCATGGTGTGTCCAAATGACGTTTTCCTATGAACGAAAGTACAATAACAAAACACTTGTAGTCAGTCGTTCCTCTCGCGACAAACCTCTTAACATCATGTAAAGCTAATATTGTACTAATCAACCATGACGATGCCGCTCACGTAGTAAAAAACGTTCTCTTGGTTTTATGTGGGCAAATTACAAAGGTTCAGCATCTTTTCAAATTGGTTTTTTTGCGATTCCAATTGAATTTCTTTGCAAATCCAATTAGTTTTAGCAGATTTCCCAATTGGATTTGAAAAAAAGGTTTAAAAACAGGGAAATTTACTCAAATTTTTGCAGAAATCAGGGAAATTTGCTAAATTTTCCCCTGTTTTCTCAAAGTTTCCGAATTCTGTATAAAATTTTATTTGGCCGCTGACGGCGTTGCAATCTCTATACTTATTATTCCTCTATGGAAGTACTCCATAATTGTAAATGGGCCTTTAAGGCGTGGTTTATCATACAAAGACAAATCCAGTTTCATAATTCTGTTTACACAACATTCAGCAATATTATGTATGAAAATAGTGCGGAAATTTTCATATCTAAAACCATCTTGTGAAATTTATGTAAACAATAAATTTTAGTTGAATACATAAAGAAAACTTAACAAGAGCATTTGTGTTGTTGAGAGTAAAGTTAAGTGCATCAACCTTTGCAAACGACATTAAAATAGTGCATATCGCAAAGTGAAAAATCTAGTTTCCAAATATAAAAACCAGTTTCTAAGCTACATATGTATATTAAACCTTGTTTCTTTCATTGTGGTAAAATATTTTGCATTTTATGCCAGTAAATAGCTTTTTAGAAACCTTTTTCAGTTTAAGGTTGCATATTTTTTGCGTTGTTTGCAAAATGTTATTGTCTAATCCAAGCAAGCTATCAAAGTTGGTTTATGTCATTTCCATATAAATTTGTTAATGATTAACGTAAGTTATGACAGAAGTCAACTTCGATAGCTTCCCGCATAAACACAGATAATGTAAACGGGGATAATTTGAAACTGGATTCAACACAGTACCAGAGATTATTCAGTTGTAATTAAATTTATCATTCAGAAATTGCAAAAAAAAAACACAACTGCGATTTTAAATATTAATTCAGTCACTGAGTACAGTAAAAAATTCAAATATATTATGAAAAAACCTGAACTCCCGTACAAGTTGTTTATTCATACTCGCGCACTGATCATGTTAGTAAAGTAATTATTACTCACGGACGAGCGTGATTCACCCGTGACCCAAACATTTCGTATCTCGCGACCATCTCTACTGGCTAGTTAATTTTCAATGGAGTTTCAGTTTTTGCCTCTATTGCATAACAAAGTTTTACTAAGGGTTTAGGGTCCGCCCCAAGATACCTCCCTTGCATTTGAAAAAAAAATTCGAGACGAGAATTTGAATAGAAAATTCCTAATTTTTCCATAGAATTAATGGCATCTACGAAATATTGTAAATAAATACAACTACGAGCACTTTTTTCTGGTAAAAGGAAAAACTTCTGGAAAAGTCTACAAGATTCATTATTTTGTTTACAGAAAATGATATTATGTATATATATTTTTAATAACGGTTTATTTAAAGCAGAGAGTATGTATTTTAGTGAGATTTGGTTTCTTAGTAAAAAAAATTCTTAAGAGTAGAAGAAATCTCATGTTTACCGTTTTTTTTGTGTACTCTTTGAATTTTTTGTTAAGAGAACAAAATCTCGAAATTTCGCTCAAATAAAGCTTTTCACCAGTGCTGCCAGGATTATTAGACACAAAATCGTCAACATTTTTTGGGATAAAATCGTCCTCTTGAAAAATCGTTAAAATAAAAATAATCTGTTATTGGAACGCTTAAAATTTGGAAATGTCAAATGGGGTCACTTAAATAAAGACTTAACGAACATATTTATTTTTTGAGGAGCAGCAAAAAAACGCCATTAGACATTTTAATCATAAAAAACCTGATAGTTTTCATTATAGAACCATACATTTTTTTTGCTGAAATGGTTTAACACAACCCTATTTAAATTTTCTGAAAATATCTCGGATCTGAATTTTGTTCCACTATATTTTATCTTAGTAGTGCGAAATTTTGTGTAGTCATGTAGTTAAGCCAAATAAATCATAATCCTGAACATAAATGGTTTTGAAAAATTTGTTATTTACTCCCTTTTACATTTTAGGATTGTATTTTCTGCTACCTCGTTGGATACTATAATGACTAATGACTATTAAATTATTTCGTCCTTGCTTAATCTTCGTGCTCGCTTTGATTTTAACGAATTTTTTCGAAATTCTGTTTTTGTAGTTTTTAAACAAACTTTTCAACCCTAATGTCTCAGCTAATGCATAAAATCTATTATGTTTATCAAACTTTTCTTTTTGAACTATATATTATTGCTATGCAGTTTTAACTTCGAAATTACGATTGCACGAAATGTACGATTGCACATCATACAAATACAGTGTTTATTATATTAGTAGATATATTATATAATTTTAGTTTAATTTTAATCTCATGTTAATAACTATGTAATATTATTAAATGGGCCATGAAGGCCTTATATTACAAATGAAGCAAATAAATAAATAAATAAAAAATTAGTAAAATGTTGATATACTCCCAAGAAAAACTACCAAAACTTCAGGTTGTTTTTAAATTTCTTTTCTCTATCGCATATACAAATTTCATAAAAATCGTAGACTTTAGCTTGAAATACTTATAAGTTTGATCCCACATTTTTTTATGCGATTCTGCTTAATTTTAGAAACAGAAAACTAAAAATATCTTTAGATTTAGTGAATTAAAAAATTATATATGTATATAATTTTTTTAACTTAGGTAACTTAACATGGAATGGGACAAAAACTAATGTAACTTCACAAAAGCATAACATTGATTAATCTACATTTTCGCTTTTTTAATAAACTTCTACAAAATACTTTAGTCGTTGTCTTTTATCTAAAAATTTTGATAAACACTTTTTGCTTATTTCCTTTAAGAAAATAGTAATTTTGAAGAGAAAAATCGTCAAACCTGGCAGCACTGTTTTCAACAAGGCGCAAGTATAAAAGGCAAAGAGCTTTCTTAGTTTTCTTCAGTTGTGAAAAAATCAAACAAGTAAGTCTGTAATACGCAGGGTGTACATTCGAAAAATTAGTATTTTATTTGTGAATCCATTTTGTTGCATCAATAAGAAAAAAACAAAAACCAAAATGTCGATTGTTCCATTATTAGTAAACTTGGCTCGTGAATATGACGCTGATTACTATCGTGGTGGTGGCTTGGACGAATGGGATCGTTTGTTGGATGATGATTTTGGTTTTGGCATTAATCCAGTTGATATTTTTCGTCCACGATTGGGAAATGCACCAATCAGACGCGCAATATGTGCGCCATATTCATTAGGCAGACGCCATCGTCACCGTGAAAGACACGACTCTACCTCAAATACAACTACTGCTATGATGCCTACAATTGGTAAAGATGGTTTTCAAGTATGCATGGATGTCTCACAATTCAAGCCTAGTGAACTGACTGTAAAAACTGTGGACAACACTGTTGTTGTCGAGGGTAAACATGAGGAACGCGAAGATGATCATGGTCTAATTCAACGCCACTTCATACGCAAATACACTTTACCTAAAGATTATGATCCAAATCAAGTTGCCTCTAGCATCTCATCGGATGGTGTGCTTACAGTTAAGGCTCCACCACCAAAACGGGCCGCTGCAGGCGGTGAACGTATTGTTCAGATACAACAAACTGGCCCTGCTCATTTAAATGTAAAACAACCGGATCAAGCTCAGCCTGTTAAGCAATCAAAATCAAACGGCACAGGTGGTGAAAAAGTTGAAGCTGGCAAATAAGTTTTCAGTTTTTTTTTTTTTTAAATTCGAGAATGTGTAATTTTTCATGATTTCTTTTATTCCAATATATGTATTCCCTAAAATTTAGTCATATTCTTTTTTTATCTTTTTTTTTTATTTATTTGCATTTAAATTATATATACTACTGTATAATTTCCAAAGAAATCGAAGTTTTTGTACTGAATTTAATAAAAAAAAATTATTTTTAAAATTTTTAGCGCGTTTTAATTTTTTTGAATTAGAGTAAAAAGAAATCATTTTACTCTTTGAGGCACCACTCAAAGAAATTAAAAAAGAATTTTTGTTCTATTTGGTGTAAGGGGCCCTGGGGTCCAATTGGTCCTAAATACACTTAACGGTTTAAAAAAAAATTTAGCAGGATTCCAAATATGCATATTGTTTTAAGATCTGTAAAAAAATTCACGTGGCAAAACTTCACTTTTCGGAACACCGCTCAAAAAATAATTATTTTTCAATTTGGTGTTAAGAAATATATATGTCGCTTTTTTCGATTTTAATATCAAACAACAATTAATAACACTAACGTTAATTAAGGCTAATACTACAGTTAGACTGAGCAAAAAACTACCTAGGTTTGGCTCTTGCTAGTTTTTGCTTATTAAAATGCATATGGCGGATTTCATCTCAAGTGTTCGAAATTTTTGAACCGATGTGGGATTGGGATGAAACCTGCACAAAGTTGAGACCTATTGTCCTTTTTCATCAATCTTTTTAAAAAGTTTTCGAGTTTTTTGCAGTCAAAGATTTTTTACTTTTTGCATAATGGGTTCTTTTTATATGTTTTTAATAAAGCCTTAGGTCTTTTCCTTTAAGAGCTGTGTGGTTGCTTTGTGGGATTCGACTTGTTTATCTATCAAAATAAACGTTTATTGACTCGAAACATTTTTTTCCAATTTTTGATATTGCGCCATTTTGGCTGAAGTGCACTTTATCGGGCGTTGCTCAAACAAAATAAAAATATGACCCCCTCAGACACAAAAAAGAAAATGTTTTCCTATCTTCCGTTTTTGGGGCCGGCGCCTGTGGTCCCCAAACCCCAAATATCGGTACGCGTAGTAAGTGTAGGTACTCGAATGATCCATTGAATGCGACCCCCTCTAGATACATTTAAGAACGCTTTGCGGACCCGATAATTAAAAAACAAATTATGTGAGGGGCTTCATGGATCCAAATACAAAAATGTTTTTTTTTTCTAAGGGGATGATAAATTCGAGCGATTTCTTTTAAAATATTTTTAATTATTTATAATCTTTAAAGATTTAAATATATTCTAGAACTTACATTCGTTATTTGATGGTAACATATTTTGGGGTTATTAGCTGTTCTTTACTAATACACGACATAATGCAAAAAATATACGAACACGATTAAAAAATTTGCAACAACACCTACAGTGCCCGACAAAGGGTTTGGCACAGTTATATGTATAAAATGAAATGAGTCATTGCACCAAAAGTAATGTAAAATAATTAAACATTTTCGTAATATTATTTTATTATGATACGAAAATGTTTAATTATTTTACATTACTTTTTGCGCCTTTCGATTTTATTCTATTAATTTACATTTATTAATATTTTTCTAAAAAATTTATTACGGCTGGGGAGCCAATATGTTAGGATGATAAGTGTACTATTTTTACATATTTGTATATTATATTAGATTATATTGTTATGTATTTTTGTTTTACTTGGGATTATTACTATGTAATACAGTTTTTGGCCTTTTTGGCTTTTGTATTATTATTGAAAAAATAAATAAAACTTGTTTAGTCAGTTTTTGATTGTACATAAGTTTCGGAACAGTTATTTTTTTTTGTAATTTTTCACTGGTGGTTCATAGTTTGGACTTTATTCAAAAGTAGAAGGATTTGTACAGATAAAAGGTATAGGCTGGGCCATTTAAAATTTTAAATTTGAATCAGCTATAAAAAAAAGTACTGATTATTTTTTAAAATTTCTGGTTTTATTGGAAAGGTTAAACTTTGTCATTTAAAAATGGAACACAATATCATTTATATGATTACCACGATTGGGCCATTTTTCTTCGAAAACGAGAAAGGAGCCACCGTTACCGCCAAGGGTGAGCGTTACCGTGCCATGCTCAACTAATTTTTGTTTCCAAAAATTCAAGAGAATCCAATGGACGACATTTGGTTTCAACAAGACGTGGCCACATGTCACACAGCCAACGCAACTGTCGATATTTTACGCACTGTTTTTGAAAATCGAATATCCAGCCGAAATTGTGATGTTAATTGGCCGCCTCGGAGCTGTGGTTTGTTCCCTTTGGATTATTTTCTTTGGGGAAATGGCTCACCATCAGAGAACTGCAAAATCAACTTTTTTCTTGATTTAATCATACACAAAAATTCTTGTTCACATTTAATAATTAAACAAAATTCACTGTAGAATAAAATCAGCATCATGTTACTGAACGCGTAATTCGGATCAGTTTGAATCATATGTCGATTATGTTTACTGCAAAATTAATCACTCAACAAAAAGTCAGCGTTGAATAAATCAGAAAAAACAACAAACAACGCGTACGAGTTTTTTCATAATTAAAACAAAATAGAAACACATTTCATAATGATATTGTTTACATTAGGGTGGGACTTAAATCCGCTTTTTTAGAATTTTTATTAGTAATAAAAATATTCTTCTTTGTGAAATATAAATATTTTTTTGGAAAAAAATTTAGGTCGATATCTCAGGCTTGCCTAATCCGGAAAAATTTAAATATTGTCTAAATTTTTTTTCATCTATTTTGATTGGAAAATTAGGCAATATTTAACTTTAACCTGATTGGGCAATCCTGAGATGTCGACCTAAATTAAAAAAAAAAAAAATTTCACAAAGAACAATATTTTTGGTATTCCTAATAAAAATTCTAAAAAAACGTATTTTAGACCCACCCTAATATACATTTGTGAAATGTGTTTCTACAAAACCACCCCCTTTTTATAGATAAGAAACTATTTTGTTTTAATTATGATTACACTCATACACGTTGTTTGTTGTTTTTTCTGATTTATTCTACATCAAAATAATTATTGTTGGCTCGAATGAACAGAATAAAATCAATGGTTTAACAACGAACGATGATTATAAATCAGTGACAAAACAATTTGCACGTCGTTTGATTGATTTAAAATCATCAACAAATACGTGTGTTGGAGTATATTCAGCGTTTGAAAGCAAACACATATTTAATCTTGTGTTGATTGCATATGAACGTTTTGCAATCAGCAAATGCAGTTCTCTGCTCACCATCAGAAAATCTGATTTTCTATTAGCATTACCCAAACTTAAAAAACAGCAGTTTTGAGGACCGATTCCGATTGATTTCCTAAGCTGTGAAGCGATGATGACAGTTTTTATTACTTCGTAGCTATAAAATCATTTAGAATCAGTACCTTGGAAAGAGAAATCCAAATGAATTTTACATTTACAAAAAAACTTTTGCAGTAAGATAAAAATTCCATACTGAATTAGAAAAAAAGAATGTTTTGCATTGAGTCAAATAATTTGTTATAATAAACTATTTTTTTTCTTAGTCTTGCTATCTTGTTTCATGAAAGTAAGGAATAATTTAAGAAAACTGACTGAGCCAAATGTTTTGTCGGGCACTGTATTAACTAACAAGATGATGATAATTTTTTTGTGATATTTTACCAATAATTTAAAACAATTATGTACAAATTATACAATTTAAACTTTTTTACACTTTTGCCTTTATTTTAAAGATTTAATATTGATATTTTACTTAATTTATTTTTTTAACGCACAACACTGACTTAGCACTTTACTAAATGGATTTTACTTCCCATTTTCTGGATAATTTAAGGATGTTTAATTCAATAATTCTTTTATTTTCTTATACATTATGAAATAATCTTTGATTTAATATATTTTCTTTCACATTTTATTACATTTTTAAATATTTTATTCCTAATTTATTTTTACATTTACATTTACTAAAATCCGCCAATATTTAAATGTTGCCACGTAATTTTTGTTTAACAAAGTTGCCAGAAAAACTTGTTTTATGTTTGAGTTTGCGGCAAGCTGTCAAAGTTGGCTTAAGCCTTTATGACATTTGCAAGTTTCAGTATTAATAATCCTAATTAGAAGAGAGTTCAAACCAACTTATGTGAAAAAAATTAGTATGAAGAGTTCAAACATATAGAAAAAAAAGCAATCTGTCACATTAAAGTCGATCCTTGATATGACTGGCATTGATGGTCAAAAAAAAAAATAAAATCTAGGAACTAGCAAGGCTTTATGCCATTCCCATATAAATTTGACATAAGCCGACGCTTAATGTTAACGTTTAACGTTACTAATGTCAAAATTGATAAATAATTTAAAGTAATTAAGTCTATATGACACTTGTTAGTGTTTGGATTCTAGTTTTTGGTCCACCAATGTAAATCGTATTAAGTACACTGCCTTACTGACCGCATTTTTCTTCATATGCGTTTTTTAAAGGTTTCTTTTTTTAAATCTTTAAAAAAGCTGTTAAAAATAGTGGGCAGAATAACAGGGCGTTTGAGAAAATAAAAAAGTCCAAATATGACTTTCACTAGTTTAAACAGCTGTTTGTTGTCAAAGTTGTTATTCCCTGATGAATGTCAACAAATATATATATATTTTTTAACAACTTCTAAAAATGTCTCTTTTTCCGGCATATTCCAATGAAAATAACGTACAAAATAATGAAGAACAACCATCAACTTCTGGTGAAGCTTCAAGTAAATGGTTGGAAAACAATAGTTTTGATATTAAGCCACAAGATTTACAAATACTGCAAGATAATAAAACGAAACTCTCGGATGACTCTGTATCCAATAGTACAGCCTCCAGCAGCAAAGAGGATAACTCCCCTGATTCATCACAAGAAAATACCAAAAGAAAGCATAAGAAACGACAGAAACTTAAGAAAAAGCATAGAAAGGAAGAGGACATATATACTACATTAGATTTTACGGGCCAAGAAGAATTCTATGTGGATAAAAATAGAACCAAACAATATAATACAATTAGAACTTTACATAAACCAGCCTGTCCTAGATATCGAAGCTATTATCATACTCTAGGAAGAAATTTCTATGGAAAAGAAAATTTTAAACCTAAGCGATATTATAAATATAAAGATGAAAGTTTTGCAGTAGAAAACGTATCTCTAGACAATGTGTATCCTTTGATGGAAAATGAATATACTCTTAAAATGGGCGAGCTTAATCGTAAAACAATTGATCGTGCTCAGGAAATACAAAATTGGTTAGATTTAATAGAGTTGCAGGTAAAGTATTGAGCTGTAGAAAACCCCCTAGAAAAACGCTTATATTCTTTAGAAAAGCTTCTATTTTGAGTACAATTCCTAATAGAAAAACATACGGATTTTGGAAAAATTTCTCCCACTAATTACTCCTCAGATTCTAAGGAATTTTGCTCCTACAAATAGCCTATATTTTATTTTTAAATTGCAAAATTCTGAAGTCTACCGTAAATGCGACTAAAATAAGAATATATAAAATTGAAATAGAAAACTTTGCTACTTTGGGTTTGGTATACAACTTTAGATTTATTGCGATTGTGGCTTCCCTGTAAATTAAAATACAATTGCAATTTAAATTATGATTAAAATACACTACAGTTTGAGTGAAGATTTTTCAGTTATTGTCCCATTATGCACTGCAAATTTTCATTTATTATTTTCCTCCCTAATTACAGGATAGAAATCCCTATAAATGGTCCCGTCTACGAGTGGCTGAAAAGAAAATTGATTATGTCTTCAAAGCCTTCAACTATCATCCCGGCAATGAGGATTTGTACAAAGTATATATAACAACTATAACACAATCGTATACTTCACATGATGTTGGTAAAATGTTGGAAACTCTACTGCAAAAAGATCCTTATAATCTTACACTGTGGCAGGCTTTAATAATGTGTACCCAGGGTACAATGGCTAGATGTACAGTACCAGAGGTCTTACAAATCTACGAAAGATGTATGAAAAAGATGTTCCACAATCGGAAGCAAGTGCAGACAAGTCAAATTACCGATACGGTAATGATACGATTATTTTATAATTGTTCTTTATTTCTGAGACAATCGGGTTTATATGAACAATTTTTTGCCTTAATCAAATTGGCTGTAGAGCTAAATGTAGCTGTTAATACCAATTTACTAGAAGATTTACAACCGCGAGCAGAAGACGACCAAACATTAATTGAATATGAGGAATTAATATTACAATCCGGTTTACCTATGAATGAAATATGGCTAAGAATAGAAAAACTTAGGCAGGGATTTAATTTTTTGCCATATCCGGGAGGAGTTAATGAAAAATGTAGTGATCCCCAGCGTATAGTCTTTAATGAGGATGTCTGTCATTATGTGTATCCTTTAAAATCACAAGAATATACATTTAAATTGATATTAATTATTTTGAAATTATTGAAAATTCCTTTTATATCTACACATGGCATGTTTTTACAATTTGAAGGTGATACAGATGCAATAGAAGATCTATTGTCAGTCTTATTAAATCATCAGTATATTTACTCTACAGATCAAGTGGAATTTTTTGAAAGTCTCTATGAGTTATCTAAAGAAATGATTAGTACCCCATCATTTCTATCCAGTTGTATTGCACATGAATTGTATGCAAACTGTTTGAAAAAGTTTCTTATAAATTGTTCACTGGCTTTTGAACAAATCGATGAAAGAAAACGTTTAATTTTTCTATTGCAATGGTGTCGTTTTGAACGTTTATTATTGATATTGGAAAAATTAAATAAAAAATTAACACCCGACTTTATACAAAAAGGTAGAAAACGTTTTAAAGCCTTATTAAAATTGCCTGAAAATCGCAATTGTTTACTGTTGTATGTAGAATTTGGTTTATATGAATTTGAAGCTGGTGCTGAGACCGAAAATATAGAAAATATATTTGTAAATCTCATAGAAGCCTATAGTAAAGAAGATAATCTTAAACCAGAAATGGCCTTTGCCTATTTAATATATGCAGAGATTGTGTTAAAGTGGCAAAATGTAGAAAAGTTATCACAATTATTAACTATATACGGACTTGGCTTGGAATTAACTCAGTTAACCAACATAACAAATGCTAGAAAATTGTCGGCTTTAAAAACAATTCGAGATAATTTAGATAAAACTATTCAAATTGAACAAAATGTGGACATTTTAATTCCAGAACAACAATTTCTGCCCGACTATACACTCACTCAACTGAATGTCTATTGTTTATTAGCATATAGTTTACAACAAAAACAACAGGCTTTGGAATACTTGGAAAAATTATTGGCAATTTTTAAATCAACTACAAACGAACGCTATCAATTTTTAAGAGAACACATCTATGAAATGTATATAAATATATTACAATTACCCAAGGGTAATAGCTACATATCCCATTCACTACTACAACAATCTATATACAAAGGATTACAAGATTATCCAAACAATTTATATTTACTACAAAAATGGGGCTGTCTACAATCTATGCCATGGTATAAATTAAGAGGTGGTTATTTAAAATTAAATCCCTCCATTAAGACTGTCATATATTTAATAGCTTTAGCCCGTTGTCGATTTATAAAAACACTTGCTTTAGCAAATTCTATAGTGCCACAAGATGCTAACTACTCGCAAAGCCAAAATGATCTGCACTATCATGAGGTCTTAGTTAGACAAAGAATTTTAAATTTTTTTAAGGTATTACTACCCATAGAATCAACTTCCTTTTCCTCAACGTCGTCAATATATTCTGCTTTGCAACGTAATTCATTATTTTGGCGTTGCTATTTACGTTGTTTATCTGATCAAAATTGTTCATTTGATTTAAGTAAAAAATGTTTACTTACGGCTTTGGATGAATGTCCCTGGAGTAAAGCTTTATACTTGGATGGTGCTACCTATATACCTCAAGAGTTGTCTCATTTACAGGATTTAATTATCGAAAAACAATTGAGAATCTATGCTTTGCCAGAAGAATTGGAGATATTAAGAGAACGTTAGTTTTAAAATGAATATAATTAAGATGTAATTTTGTATATATACTGTTGTGCCCGACACAGATATTTGTACACAAATAAATGCTTTACTACGCCAAAAATGGTGGAAAGTAATTAAACATTTTTATCAATAAAATAAATTTTTTATTCATTAATTTTATTACTTGGCCAATGCTGTAGTTTATTATATTTTTTTATTTGAGCTAATCAGGCCTGATTGTTAATTAATGTAAATAAAACAATTTAATTACTTTTTTTTGTGGACGTTTCGTCAATTATTTGTTAACTTTTTGAAGAGAAATATTACATTTACCCTAGAATCATAATCAGTCGTAAAATTTACCATTCAAAAATTAAAATTGGATGCTGGCAGCACCTTAAGCAATACATTGTATTGAAGGTCAGTGTACCTTTTTTTTTAAATTGAGAAGTTGTGTTGGGCGCAAAAAAAGTGTTTTATTGCTATGAAAACAAGCGAAATAGCGATAGAGTCGTAAATTTTACGACTGCCTAGCTTTAATGTAGTTTTTTCTCATTTAAATTGCTATTCGAAAAATAATAATTTTTATCGTTATCTCTTAAAGAACCATGAATATATAGAAAAAATATGCGCGACTTCTTAAGCAGAATGATCATGCAAGAGGAATTCAAAGTAGAACAGGAAAGCGGATCAGAAACTTAGGATAATAATGAAAATGATTTTAGTGCATCCGAGAGTATGTTTGTTCTAATGATGAAAGTTCTGATTTTGAATGTTCTAAAAAAGCTAAAATTAAAACCAATGTTGCACGACAGAACACTAAAGATGTCAGCATAACCCGACAATAAATCATGGAGCAGTACTCTAACGAGAATCAACAGGTAAGAGAAGATATTCCCGTAAGCCTACCTAAACTACCAATTTTACAACGCTCACTTAAACAAATGATATGCTAAATATTAAATATAGAGATTGCTGAACAACAATTGGAGTCTCCTGAACCAGCTTAAAAACGTAGAATGACGACGCTTTATTGTAAACACAGCAAACGAGCCTCCTGCGTCGAACACCGAGCACGTTGCTGTATACGGTGCGATAACGACAAATAATTTCATACCAAATTTTCATAATTTTTGTTCCATAATGTCTATTTATTAGTTAAAATGTAATAAATCAAAGAAAAATTCTGTTTTCTTATTGTTATTCAGTTTTTGATTGGACATGAGTTTTGCCACTGTTTTAATTTTTATTTTTCGCTAAATTAATATAAGAAATAAAAAAAAAAAAACTAGTAAAAACTCGTATACAAGCAGTCATAGTAGGTCCGTTCGATTATTTTTCTCAGCCAAGTCCACTAAAAATTACGCAGTAACAAACTTACAGAAAGCAAAGACAAATTTAATATCAATCGAAATTTTTTTAGCTGATTGTAAGATGAAAAGCAAAAATAAATTATAAATGGTTGATGTAAAATATTAAGCAGAAACATTTTAGAAGATTTTCTTATCTTACCCGTAATAAATACCTTATTTACTATAACAAATTTTAAAACAACTTTCAAAAATTTGCAAAAACTGACGTTTTTACTCTTAATAAACATATTTTTTTTACTTACAAAAAAATTTTATTTGCAGACGTGCCGTATTTTTTCAATACAAATTGACCGATGTAGTTGCCAGAAATCACCAAAGTGTATGTATTATAGAAGAGAATTTATGCTACGCACGGTTGCCTTCAATTTATTTCCAAACTGTCGAAGAGACCAAAAAAATTAAGACTACCTAGGGGAAGCACAAGATAGATGCGAGTCTGATAAAATAAATTAGAAAAAATAAATCCAATGCAATTCCGTAGGGGATTCTATTGAGCCACTTTTATTAAAATATTTATTTCAATTGTGTTTTTAAGTTTCGTTGAATTTAAGCATTTATATTTATTTAATAATTTTTTTATTAACACAAAGAAGTTGTCTTGTTAGTTTTGTTTTATCTTTTAACTTAGGAATAAAAATTTATTTTTTTTTAATTTTTAATCTATATACAGTCTTTTTTAATAAAATAATTTTAAGTAAATATGGTTTTTATTATCAAATATTAAAATTTGATGGAAATAAAACTTTTTGTTTGTTTTTTTATTTCTATTATTATTTCTATCTAATTTTTTAGATAAACAATTGTAAGTTTATTTTAAATAACTAAAATTTTAAGCATTTTTTATTTAACAAAAGTACATTAAGATTAAAAAAAATATATAAAAAATGTTATGGTTCATTTTCATAATCATAGATAATTAATTTATTAATTGAAACGAAAAAACCCTTATTTATGAAATTTACAATAAGTTTTAATTTTTAAGCTTTTTGAAGAAAACACTTTTTTCAAAAAACACAAACTTTTTAGGCGAGCCACAGAATATCTACCGTTGTATAAAACTCTTTTTTTTAATCGTTCTACTTTTTATTTAAACTTTAGTTTTTTGCATAAAAACAATTGTTGAAGTAATAACTCCTAATGTTACAAATAAAATAAAGGTCCAACTACAAATGGCTTAAGCGACTTAAGCTTTGTTTTGGTATAAAACGAAATTTTTGAAATACAAATTTTTAATTTTTATTTTGTACCGATAGCTAGCTTAAGTCACTTAAGCCAATTGTAATTGGACCCTAAGTTTATTTATTTATTTTAATTTTATTCGAATATTCAAGAACCAAGCCCTCTGGACCAAATATGGACAAACAGAAATTAATAAAATGTTAAAATAAGTTGATTTAAAGGGAGCCGCATTTTTTACCGTGTATAAGGTGTAGACATGTGACGACCAGTCAAAAATTAAAACTACTACAAAAATCTAGGATAATTTATGTCGACTTAAGTTCTTTTGTTAAAACTCCATTTAAACGTTAATATACATTTTATGAAAAAAAGTTAATTTTCAGTGTTTTAAGCATGACGTATATGTGCATGACGTATACAGTAAACAGATTTATGTATTGAAACGATACTAAGTGTTAAATAATTTTAAGAAATAATCATTGTTTTGAAATACATATGTATGAATGTAAA
This sequence comes from Eustalomyia histrio, assembly GCA_949748255.1. Classification (NCBI taxonomy): domain Eukaryota; kingdom Metazoa; phylum Arthropoda; class Insecta; order Diptera; family Anthomyiidae; genus Eustalomyia; species Eustalomyia histrio. Next base: position 106,000,216 of record OX456524.1, on the reverse strand, counting down.
TGATTTTCTAAATAAATATCAGCAACTGAAAATAGGTTTGTTTTTTTTCGAATTTTATATCTATAGCTACTTGTAAAAAACCGACTAGCCCTACTTACCTGACTTTTCTTTATTTTTTGTAAACAAATACAATTTGAACATTTGGGACCGCCTTTGTACGAAAGCTGTTTTCGTATATGGACTGCGCGGGAATGCGAAATGGAGCAATTATATTATTTTCATGACATATATTTTTGTTTACATTTAAAAGAGAACAACAAAAAATTTCTAAGACTAGGCAGCATTTTTATATATTCTTAAGTTTTAAGTAGCTATATTTATAACTTCTTAGCAATTCTATATTCTATATCGAAGAAAACTAAAATAATTATTTTTTGTATGGAATATTTATATAAAATTCGAAAAAAACAAACAAACCTAATGTATGTATATGTACAGTATCGGCCAAAACCTAAGCACCCCCTCAGTACATTTTTTTTAAATGATAATTTTTTTTAAGAAAACAAAATTATTAATTTTTTTTATTTATTTATATCTTTATTATTGAAAACACAAACTTAAGGAATTCAGAATTTAATAAAAAAAAAAGTTAAAATTCAAAAACATTTTAAGTCGCAATTATAAGGGGACTGAACTTAAGCACCCCCTAATATTAAGTCTGTTCCCGTACGTTACCGCGGGTTCCCAAATTTACCCAAAAGCGTTCCCGTACTCGAAAATTGGGTAAATGAGAGCGTTTATGAGAGTGTATTAGTGTTTCTCTTTTTACCGAAAGTTACCCAAACTTTTTCTTTGGGTAAATTGTCAAAAGAACAGTTGATAAACAAAAACAGCTGTTTTATAATTGTAAAAAATAAAACTAAGGAACTTCAGCCAAGCTAATTTAGCCCTTTTCGTGTAACAATAAGCGGTTTTTTACTTTCTAAAAACTGCAAATATTTTCTGTTTATAAAAAAGAGACAGATCGGCACCTTTTAATTTTTCTTACCGCTTTTTTGGAAAATTGTAGCCCCCTCTTTTACATTGGTACGAAATCACGAGATTTTTATATACACCACTTTGAAAAAACAACAAAAAAGCCCATAAACATTAAATTATGAGAAAAATATATTTATTAGAAATAACTATGTGTGTTTTTTCAAAAAAGGAAAATATCAAAACCTCGAAATTTCCTGCCACTGTAAACGGCGGGCAATTTTAATATATTTTTTTTGTCTTATTTCAATTTTCGCATTTCTCCATTAGCGCGTTTTCACTTGTCGAGTTACACTTATTGCACCTAAAAATTTGGCATCACTGATGCATTTTGACATTTTTTTTTTGGATAGAAAAGTGGTTTTTTGCGTTCTCGTACTTTTGGGTAATTTTGTCATTTTATGAGAGTATTTTGTGCTTACTCTCATTTTACCGAACTTTACCCAGAAAGTAAGGGAAAAGGGCTATTGTGTTTGAAAATTTAAGTTAACGTTACACTCCAAAAATGCAGCAGCTCTTAAGCTGCAGTGTTAAGAAGAAGAACTTGTTAGAATTTATGCGAAAATTGTCATTATTTTAAAGTTTTGCGTTGAGATAAGGGTAATGGCACGCAATAAGTACTCAAGTGAATAAGAATTCTTGATTATTGGAGAGCCGGCTTATCAAGACATCAATTGAGTGCAAAATATTCGATCAACAGATCAATTATTTCTAGGCTAATTAAAAAGTTTTTGCAGACTGGTCGCACATCTCCTGCTCATTCTGGAGGAAGGCCACGTGAAACTTTGCGACATGACAATCCAAAATGATCATACAGTCACATACGAAACCGCTTAGATTTAAAAATTAGCGAAAGAACGATTCGCAGAAGGGCGGTAAAGGCCGGAGTATTAAGTCGACGACCAGCAAAAAAAACCTTTCATATCGTCAAAAAATAAAAAGCCAGACTTGAATTCGCCAAGGCCCATCTCAACTGTAGTGCTGTTTTCTGACGAATCTTAGTTTAATTAAAGGATACAGATGGCATAAGGTGTGTACGCAGACCAAATGGACAATGGTTGAATCCTAAATATTGCAAAGGCACTGTAAAGCATGGAGGCGGCAACATAATTGTCTGGGGTTGTTTCTCTGGGCAAGGGATTGGGCCAATTCATAAGATTGATAGACGTGATGTAGCCTTATGCTAAGGTAGAGATGCCACTAACATGGACATTCCAGCAAGATAACGACCCAAAACATAAGTCAAAAGTAGTTAAGGAGTGGTTCCAGAACAATTTGATAGACTAGTTCTCCGTTGGCCTGCCCGATCCCCCGATCTTAACTCAATCGAGAACTTGTGGGAGATCGCTAACTTAACTAACTTTTAAATAAAATGTACTGAGGGGGTGCTTAGGTTTTGGCCGATACTGTATATTGTTTATAAATTTTTGACTACCAAACCCTCCGCATTATTTTATGTATTTTGTATTATAATACAATTTTTTTTAATAACTTTGGTCCACAAATTACGACAAAATTATTTCCGCCGGAATCATATTACCTAAAACTGTTTGGATTTGATATGCTCTAATCTTAATAAACTTGCTATTACGTACTTTTGCCATATCCGCGACAAAAAAAATCAAGAAAGCGTGTTTTTTTTTAGTTTTGTCACGAAAACTATTAGCACACAAAGTAATAAATCCGGAAACGCTGCCAACGACTGGAATATATTTTTAATAGTGAATGAAATTAAATTATGAAATGCTATACATTTTCTACCATTTGAGTAAATGAAACGTAATTTTTCCTTGAACTTCATAAAATATACTAAAAATAAAATACAACACTGTATATTAGGGTGGCAATAAAAATTCAACTATCGCTAATAAACGAGCGGAATATCGTATCTTTTACTCTAGAACTGATAAGATGGAAATTCGAACCAATTCGGTTAACTCTATGCCATGCACCTCTTTGGGGTCAAAGTTTCGGAATTTTGGAACAAATAAACAAATTGCTTTTACATATGTATTATGAAATATCGTACCCAAAAAAAACGTAATAATTATGAATCTTTTAAACTACTGATTCAATCGAAAAAAAAAACGTTCAGAAGAACTGAAGCGAAAAATCTAGGACTTCAGAAAATAAGTCTTGTAGCCACCCTGTTTTAGCACATGGATTCAAAATTTAAACCCATTATTTTGGTGGAAAAATTAACAACGTTTTTAACCCACCAATACATGATTTCTTTATAAAATTTTTTAAATTTGATTCCATTTTTAAAGAATGGATTCGAAAAACTCATTTTATTGTCTGAATTATTTTTAACTTTATTTCATTAGTATCTTTTTCAAAGAATCATTTTTTGTTAATTTTTTTCATAGAATCAAACAAATTGACACAATTTTAACAAATTAAAATTAGCAAAAATAGTTGTTTTGATTTATAGTTTACAAATCAATACATAAAGCAAATTATTTAATCGCATCAAAATTGAATCAATATCAATCGAAATAAATCCTATGTATATCACTAAATTTAAAATCAAATTATCAATTTAAACTAATTATAAATTATTCACTTATTCATAACATTAATCAAATTCTATGCGAATTAATTAAAGAAAAAAGACTAATCTTATTCAAGGTCTGGTTTCCTGGCAACTTTTTCGCATTATGTTTGGGTATGTATAATAAAATTACTTGACGTCTACACGAGAGATAAAATTAATATTGAAATACAAAAAATATATGCAAAGCAACAACAATTAAATATTTTTGTGGTTATTGTTTTGCATGTATTTTTTTTAGTATTTAAATAAGTTGAATCATTTTTTCTATTCAAATATACACGTGGTGGCGAACTTTGACCCTGTTTTAGCGTAAAGGATTTTAGTCTGGACCAGTTTTTAACTCGTTGACATTTTTTATTTTTAACCAAAAAGTGTTTTTAGCGCTTTTATGAGGACGGTGTGTCTAAAAGTTAAAACAAAATATAAAGTTTTGTATTTAACATTTTCAGCCCCCAACTGCTGTCAACGGACATTTTTTAGTTAAGTTTCGAAAATTTATTATACTTACAAAAAATTCTTAAAAATCTAATCAAAATATTCAACGTGACTATTTTTTACTACAAATTTTAATATATGCAAATCCTGTAAAGTAACACTACTACTGTAACTTAAAAAATATTAAAAAAAATTCTTTATTATATTTTAAAAAAATGCTTTATGATATTTTAAAATAAATTTTTTATGATATTTTAAAGTATTCTGATTTTGAAAACATTTTTTAATCTTATGTGGGATTCCTCCATCTATCTCTTAAATAAGCTGTTCACAACAATTAAGGCATCTTGGCTAATGCCAAAGCTTTAATCCCAAGTATTGTTCACAGCACGAATCTAAAATGCGTTAATGTTAAAATTAAACAATTTGTTTCATCTGCCACCTACAAGAACAACTAATTTTTAGCATTTTCCAGCGTTATTTTTTGTTAAGCGATACTTTAAGGTACTTTTATTTTGTCGTTAGCAAAAATTAATTAGCTTTTGATGTGCGTTACACTTCACTTAAAAAAGCACGTTTAACTGGATTTACTTAAATTTAGAATAATTTTTATTTTGTGATTAAATTTTTTTTATTTTCTTTATGTTGGTATCTCCTACTGTTTCGCACTTGTCATTCACACCCTAACTGATAACATTAAACCTAACGCGTTAAACAAGCTGCTTAAGATTATAAACGCGTTATTTTAAAATGTTTAAAATCAGATTTTTAACGATATATATTATACGATCAATATATATTTTAAAAATTATTATTTTTTTTTTTTTGCTAAATCAAAAGTTCTGAGTAATACAAGGAATATGTAATTTGAAGTTAATTTTATGTTTACGGAACTAAATATTCTAAGATGAAAATCTCTTTTTTTCGATTTTCAATACGCTTAGACACTATATGAGGCGTTTAAGAGGTATATTAAACAATATTCAGTGACCTTAAACATTTGACATTTACGTGTCTAAAATTTAAACGTCTTCTGAAACACTAACGTTTTAGTTTAATGTTATCAATTTGTGAATGAATTACAAGTTTGATTACAAAAATAAAAATATATATAAATTTTGAGTTAAGTTAAAACGTGCTTTTATTCTAATTGAAGTGTGTGCGCTGTAACGCTTATTAAATACTTTTTTCGGCGAAAGAAAAATTTAGAAACTCTTTGAAATTATCATTTAAATAAAAATTTAAAAAAAATTTGCTTTCGTCTAGAGCGAAACAGCTTATTATATAGAATTTTGAGACGGAACAATTACATCATTTAAATTTTGTAAACTTAATTACAGCTGTGTTCATGTGGCAAGCTATCAACTTTGGCTTGTGTCATTCCCATACAAATTTGGCATAAGTAACGTTAAGCGTTAACACTTAAGGTTGGCTTATGTCAAATTTACATGGGAAGGACGACTAAAGTCAACTTTTATGGTTTGCCTCATAAGCACAGCTTAAGTCAAATTAACACTTTAGTAGTTTTAAATATCTCCACTGCGGGTGCTGTAAAGTAAAAACATCGGCAAAAAATACTCTGTGTTATCACAAAGTTTGGGTTTTAAATTCTGTACACGAAAGGGTTAACTATATAAAACTCTAGATTTTAATGTATTTTTCTTTTAAAAATCCTGCAAGCTTTTAGAGGGTTTTTGTGGACCTTTTTCAGATAAAAAGTAAACCTTAAGATTCTAATGACATTTAAAAATCCTCAGATTTAGTATTTTTCATTTAAAAATGTATTCTGCTATAAAAAAAAACCAATCAAATTTTGAAGTCTTTTTTATAAATTTTTAAAAATCATCTAACTTTTTATTTTTTGATATTTTTTTTATAGAAAACTCTCTGCTTTTGCGAAATCCCTACAAATAATAAAAGTTTGCACAATATTATAAAATATTTTTTTATAAGTACATGGGACATTAAATATATATGTAGGTTATGGGTTCAGAATATATGGCATAACAATACCAGGTAGAGTCATTAGCTAGAATTTGGGGTTTTTATTCGATATTCTAGGGTTTTTTTTCTTGTTTACTTTTTGTATGAATTTTTGACAATTTGCTGCAATTGGGAGAGCATATTTCTAATGTGTCTACCAGGTGTTGTTATGATGTGTGTTATGAAATCAATAAAAACAAGTAAAAAAGGGCTAAATTTGGCTGTGCCGAATCTTTGAATACCCTCCACCATAGGGGCTGAAGATGATATACGTATATACTAAATTTTGCATGAACTGAAATATGAATATGTTTTGTCAATTTATGTAACGAACTTTTGTTATTTAGTTTTAGCAATGTTATTAACAGAGGTCTGCTCTGTTAGCGACTTTAACATTGTTGATTTTTACGTTAAATTAGTTTTCAGAGTAACACACATATAGCTCTAAGAATGTTATTATTCTCATACTATGTAATCGAACAATAAGAAGACTTAATAACATTTTTACTTACTTAACAGAAAAAAAAAAATAGATACAGAAAAATTGTACAAATTTGTATGGAAAATTTAGAGGTACCTTCAGATTTTCACTCATAACTTTTGAACCGCTTAACCGATTTTGCTCATTTTAAATACCAAACTGCTCGGGAGGATGTTCAATAATCTGGGTAAAAATAGGCACCCCCGCTTGCGTCTTTGCGTCGTGATCGCCATTTCAACAGACAGACAGACAGACAGACGGACATCGCTAAATCGACTTAAAATTGCATAAGGATCACGAATATATATACTTTATGGGGTCTTAAACCTATATTTCGACATGTTACAAACGGAATGACAAACTGATATATACCCTCACCATATATGGTGGAGGGTATAAAAACCGATTATAAAAATTAATCAACTAATTCCAGGATATATCATAATTCTATATATTTACGGCTTACTTTAATTAAAAATCTATTCAAATTTGTATTGAACATTTTGTATGAGAAATTTACGAGTTTTGAAATTTTTCAATACACACTTATAAAACAATTTCAAACTAAATGCAAAACGAAAAAAATGATCGAATAAAGGAAAAAAAAAAATGGACGCAATTACACCACTTTTCTTGAGTACAGTCATAATAAAAAACTAATAATTAAACACACTAATGCTGTAACTCATTTTTCCACAATTTTTTGTTTGCGCTTTAAATATATATATATATGTAAAAAAAAAACAAACAAACCCATATGCTAATTGAAATTCGATTTCATTAATTTTTATAAAAGATAAAACTTATTTTTTTATAAGACTTTCGCAACTGCTGCTTAAATTTGGCAACGATTTAAAGAAAAGCCGACCTTTGTCAATATGCTGACACTGTTGTTGTTGATAATGTTGTTGCTGTCGATGTTGCTGGTGCTGATGGCTATTGTTTGATGTAGGAACCATTGAATGTTCATCAACGGTATGCATTGATCGTCGGATCATCATATTTGACCGTGGTAAATTCTGTATAACAGAAGGTGATAATGGCGATTGCGGTAACTCCATATCGAGTACAGTATTTTTATGTGTCATGGTTGTGTTGGTTGCAGCTGATTCAGAATGTTGTTTCATTAATTGACGCATACGTTGCGGCGGCTGTGGCGGTTGCGGATTTGAGTTTGATCTTTGTTGAGATGTTGTCGACGTAGTGGCGGCATCAATATATTGCTGCTGTGTATGACTTTGTAACATAGGATCACAGGCTTCAATATCTGCACTGTTCAGCAGTTTTGTATCCGAATATCTTCGTAAGTCTTTACCCAGATATTGTTCTAATTTATCTGTACCACCACTAGCACCATCACTATCGGGTGGCGTCAGCATAGTTGAATGATGCCCACCACAACCAACACCACTGTCACCACCACCACCACCACTGTAATCGTGTTTCAAATAGGGTCCACTATCGAGATCTAAGTCCACCGAATCATTGAGTATATCACGATTTTCTAGGAATATGGAGGAGTTTGAATAACGTTTTGTGTGTGGTTTATAGACAAAACCACCTAAACCATTGGCAACAGCATGAGAAACACCAGAACTAATGGAGGGAGCTTTATGATCGCCACTGCCTAAAGTTAAAAAGAAAATAAATGACAAAAATTATAATTGGACTTAAATAGAGATTTAATAGTAAACAATAAAGGCTCTATTACAATTTTAGGAAAGCAAATTTTTAATTTAAAAAAATTTTTAATTTTCGCTTTATACCGCTACCTAGAGCTTAAGCTAATTGTGGTTGGGCCTTAAGAAGTTCAAAACCCATTTTATTAAAAACAAAACTTTAAATTCGATTTTATCGATCATCCGCAGCAGTCTATCATTTCTTTCATTGCTTCCTAAACTTTAGTTAACATTCTTTATTCTAAGGAACTCCCAACAGAATTCATATGTTCATATTTCGAATGTAGTGATTTGGATAAAAAGCCGATGCATATCTTAAAACATCTCTCGTCATTGCTTCTAAAGTTACAGTATATCGTATATTTTCTGAATCTAAGGCATTTATTCAAAATACTGTTTTCTTATTATTCAAGTCAAAAATTTCAAATGTGAAAATAGTTCTGAAGACCTTTTATAATTTTTTGTTAAATCATTTTTATATTGTACTTTTTTCAGCCACACAATCTGTGCATTTTTGCACTTTTTATTTTATTAACACTAGACCATTTGCAGCTTGAATTCAGAATTTTCCAAAATATTTTTTTTTTGTTTAAAATTGTTTAAAAATGTTTTAAAATGATTGAAAATAATTAAAAAATTGTATAAAAATTATTTCAAACTTCCCAAAAAAATTGTTCAAAAATATTTTAAAATTGTCTAAAAATGTTTCGGAATTGTCCGAAACAGTTTTTAATTATCCAAAAATATTTTAAATTTAACCAAAAATGTATTAAAATTGTTCACAAATATTACAAAGTTGCCCAAAAAAGGATTTTTATAAATGTAGATTTGTGTATTTGTTTTAATAAAAAGTATTTGTATATCAGTGCATTAAGTTCCGCTTCTTTAAACTTATTTTCTGTATTCTTATGAATTAAATCTTTATCAAAGCTTAAATATTACAAAGAATATGAACATTTTCCACTCATACATCAGAATATTGAATCATTGCATTGTCATTGCTTCCTTAGAGTAAAATAAGAGTAAAAGAAGTAAGTTTAGTTGAATACTTCCATCCAATGACACGCTAATGTTAAATTCATCAATGAAACCATCAGAAATTCTGGTACCATAGATACTGAATTTAATAAGTTTTCTAAGATTTTTAATAGAATTATTAGGTGTGTTTTTGCCCTAAGACTTCGGTCCCATGTCACACCGTACGTGGTCAAATTTTTGGGATGCTCTTTTAATAATTATGTAGGTATGAGGTTACTGATATTCTTTTACAAGGCAATGGTGAATGGTTTTTCGGACTACATAGTTGACAATTTTCTCCTGTCTAATTCGGAAAGGAATCCCCAATTAGTATACCCAGTGCATCACACTACAATGTTTGAGCGATCCTTTCAGTTGATTGTCATTTGAGCCCTTTTCATGGCATTTTCCATTACTCTGGCCAAAACTTCCGGCGATAGGTCCTCACATTCGTGACGGATATTGTCTTTAAGAGCTGCAAGAGTCTGAGGCTTGTTGACATAAACCCGCGACTTCAAAAAGCCCCACAAAAAGAAGTCTGGAGCGGTCAAATCAGGCGATCTTGCTGGCCAGTGCAAATCGCCAAAACGGGAGATTAGGCGCCCGGGAAATGCATCCTTCAGCATATCGGTTGTGGCACGTGCAGTGTGTGGCGTTGCACCGTCCTGTTGGAACCACATGTTTTCCAATCCCAATTCATCAAGTTGCGGCAAAAAGAACTCGTTGATCATTGCTCTGTAGCACTCACCATTCACAGTAACCGTTTGGCCCGCGATGTCTTCGAAGAAAAAAGGTCCGATGACTCCTCCAGCGAAAACAGCACACCATACAGTGACTTTGAGCGGGTGTAATGGCTCTTCGTGGGTTACACGCGGATTTTCAGTGCCCCAGAAGCGTAAATTTTGCTTATTTACGTACCCGCTAAGATGGAAATGGGCCTCATCACTCATGATTTTTTTTGATGAAAAATCATCTTCATTATTGCTCAAATAAATAGTCACCAATATTCCGCGTTCTGGAACAGTGTAGCGTAACATTGTTTATTAACGTGTATTTCACATGTGTTTACTACACAAATGTCACAACAGAACTGACATTAGGGGCCAATCGCAAAATTTATAGCATTTTCTGATAGGAGGATTACTTTTGCGCCACCTTGTATATACATATCTCTCAAAATTTAAATTTAATTTTTTATTCAATTTGTTTTTTCATTTAATTCTTTAAGAAAAACTAAATGTCTAGCTAAAGTTTTTTCTTGTTTTGTTTATTTTATTAACTATTGCTTCACTTAGGGAAACCTGATAATTGTACTGCTATTATGCTATATATATTTTATTTTTATTTTACTTTATTTTTTTATAATTATTTTTTTTTTTTTATTATATAAATTATTATATTTATTTTTTATTATCTAGTAGCTTTTATTAATCATATATGGCCTTAGGGCTTTAGTTATGTAATTTGAAGAAAATTAATTCTATATTTATTATAAAAAAAAGAAGTGATACCTTTGCCTTAGAAGTGATGCTTTTATTGTTTCTTTGGCAGCTTCATTTTTGCTGGGGATCTCTAGTGGAAGGAAAAACCTACACCAGTGATAAAAATCGGAATTTTAATTGGATACAAAACCTAATTAAAAACAGTACATTTTTGATCTCAAGAGCACCAAAAATAGTTATTTACAATACTTATTTTTCAATTTTTTTTTTCACTAAAAAATGCACAAAATCTTAAAATAAAATATTTAACCTTTGAGATGGTATATAAATACGTGCTACAGTACTTCTGATAATGATAAAACAAGCTGATTAAACTTTCCCCTGTGAAGTTTAAAAACTAACTTTAAGCTCACATTGATAGATAGATAAAAAAAACCTCTAATATGGTTTTAGTTAATTATTTAGTCGCCAAAGTCCCTTTAGGGTTCTAACGGTGGCACAAAAAGAGCTGCAGAGCCAATCGAGCCATCGAACTTATGTTCGATCAAAACAGCATTTACAAGAAATTATGTCTATCACAGGAATAATGTTATAAATAAAAAAAAAAATTTAAAAAGGAATATTTATGAATAGTACCAAATCAGGACTACAATAGTACGGTTAAGGCTCTTTTAGTACCAACTTTATCATACCTGTCCTCCACAGTTTTTGTTGTAAATAATGTAAAAAAATAATTAGAAAGGCAAACATTGTGGTGGTGAAAATTATTTTTTTGAAAAAGTATTTTTTTGTAAAAAAATTTGAGCCGGAAAAAATGTTTGAGGGAAAAGCAATTTCTGAGGTTAATATAAAATATTAACTAACTTTAATCAATGAAGCATAGTTCTACTAGGGCGGCCCCAAAATTAGCCAACCTGAAGTGTTGATGGAAGCAGTAGTTTGAATAAAATAACAACTAAGAGCGGCTAAATTTGGCTATGCCAAATCTTATATATCCTTCACCATGGTTGGGAAAATAGTAAAGTTTATATATGGACATATATGGAATGGACAGATTTATGTACGGACATCTTTAAGTGGAAATTTACAATTTAGTTTGGTGATAAAACTTGGACTCGGAAAGATTTATGGTTCCCGGAAATAGGTATTTAAAAATATGTATGTTTTGGTCATAGATTTTTGATCTTTGAATATATAAGACGTATCCATAAGTCATATTACAGCTCTAAAATTTTAGTTTTTATAAAAATTTTGATGGAGTATTTAATTACAGTCTTACCGTTTTTAAGATAAAATTAATCTATTTTGTGCTACGCCTAATTCAAGGATCCCGCCCACATTTGGTCAGATGTTGTGTATTGATAACCAAGATGCTTGCACCTTATTTGGAAACTTTTCCCCTTTCCGTTCTCCAATTATACAGAAAAGCTGACCGACATCGTTAAGCCAACTGTGCTGGACGTATTTGTTTTGTTAAAAAAAAATAAAAATATAACAAAAAAAAGTCTTAAGAAAATAAAAAAAAAATGTGTTAAAAAAATATAAAAATAAAAAAAATTGAATAGAAGGGGCTCGATCGCGCGACTAAAAGAAAAAAAGTATTTGTGACAAAGCGCTTAGACCACTGAGCCATTGAAGGACATAAGCAAACGTCGTTAATAGAAATAAATAAAGAGTTTTCGTTTAAAACAGATTTGTTTGGGTTTTATTTAAATGACAAACCTTTGTATAGATTTGTTGTTTGTGTATAAAAGGTGAAGAAGTGAAAGACAAAAAGTTCAACAAATAAAATAAAAACAACAACATTCACGATCATAATGACAATCAGTGTTGTCATATTTTTTTCAAAAATCTTTTTAGTTCTAAAAATAGCTTTTTTAGACCAACAAAATATTTTTTTGCAAATCGTTAAAAGATTGCACTGCATGTGTTTTATTTCTATAAAAACGATTAATTTAGCTGGCAAATTTGCATTTGGGATATTATTTCGCCTTTTTAAAAAATGTCTTTAATTTCTTTGGCTTAATTTTTAAAATTTGAAGGAAAATAGTTTATAAAAATTTGTTTTATAAATTATTATCAGTAGTTTCACTCAAAAAGGAATTATGTATAAAATTTTCTTAATATATGAAAAATAAAATGGTTTAAAAATCTTTTTACAAATTCATTCAAATCGGAGCAAAAAATAGAAATAAAACCGTTTGTATTTTGTTTGTATCAGAGGGTTTTTATAAAAATTTTGATGTTTTTATGTTATTTATTTATTAATTTAAAATTTTATATAAATTAATAAAATTATTTAATGTTAAAAAACAAAAAATAAATAAAAAAAAAGTCTTAAGATATAAAAAAAATTGTACAAAAAAAAGTTGAATTGACGGGGGACGGTATCGGACCCGCGCCTAAGAGAAAAAAAATCGTCGTATATAGAGGTATATAAAAAGTTTTCGTTCATTAGAGATTTGTTTGGTTTTTATTTAAATGACAAATCTTTGTATTGGTTTGTTGTTTGTGTATAAAATGTAAAGAGGTGAAAGAAAAGAAGTTCAACAAATGGATGCGTTTGTTATGCGAAATATTCAACATACATATAAAAACAAAGGGTCTTCGGAAAACCCATTTCAACACACAGACGGACAGACGGACATCGTTAAATCAACTTCGCTCTTCATAAGGACCCAGAATATATATACTTTATAGGTTCTAAGATCAATATTGTAGAAATTACAAACGGAATGACAAACTTATATATACCCTTCCACCTGTGGTGAAGGGTATAAAAATAAAATTACGTTGGTGAAAAGTGACAACCTTATGAAACATATCTTTTTAGTTTCAAGGCGCCACGTTGTTTAGTATTGCTCTAAAGCCATTGGAAAAAATTGGCCAAAATCAATGAATTAAAGTACGAATTGCTTCATCACGCACCTTATTCGTGATGAAGGATTATTTTCTATTTCAAAACTTGAAAAAATAACTCGGTGGTGAAAAATTTGCGGTTGATGGCTATTTTAAGCAGCTAGATAATGCATGTTATAAACAGGGTATCGAAGCTATTGAATATCGCTGGAAAAAGTGTATCAAGCTAAAAAAAAAAATAAGAGATTATGTTGAGAAATAAAAAAATTTTCCCAAATTTGTTAGGTCGGCTAACTTTGGGACCGCACTCGTATATAGATATCTGCAAAGTTTGATTTAAAATATGGTAAGAAATGGCTTTTCAATAAATTTGATCAAAGAATGATTATTAAATTTGTTTTACTCATGGGCTTGGTTTTAAGGATGATGAGAGGAGATGACGAATAATAACTACTTACCACTAAAACTACTAAATTGTAATGCATGTTCTCGTCCCGTATCAGTCGATAGGCCGTCAGTACTAAGATCCTGACGTGAACCTACACATAAATCATTAACGGATACACGACTTGAGTCTTCAGAATGTTCAAGTACATTATGTATAGAGTCATGGAAGGGTGTCATGCTACCCGAACCTTGCGGACAAGGACGGAATGAAGAGATCTGTGAAACAACATCATCCAAAGCATAATCTCGGTCATAATTATGTTGCGATTGTGTACATTCGATATTGGCGGCCACAGCCAACGCTTGGCCCAATTGTGCATTGGTATGTTGATGGTGTTGGTGGTGAGAATGATGATGATGTTGTTGCTGCTGCTGCAGCTGCTGCATATTGTGATGATGATGATATTTGCCACCACTCAATATTCTAGAGGGTAAACCTCCGATAGAAGTTTGTGAGACCATAGAATCAACATCGAGGTCAGCATGCTGTAGCATATGATGCGGTGATGTGGTTAAATTATCACTACCATCAGCAACATCTTCAACCTCATTTACCTCTACTGTGGAAGCATAATTGTAGCCGGTTGTTGATCTTGGATTAGCAACATTAACATCGATGTTTATATTGACACTATGCGGTGTCGATATATTCACCATGTGTGGCTGATGTGTGGAACAACTATTGGTGCTATTACGTTGTTGTGTTGCCGGTGAGGGTGGTGAAGTAGGATGAACTTTTTCGGGAGCATTTTGTATAAGCAATATTCTACAAGGAAAAAAGAAAAATTCAAACCTAAAACACCCATTCAATCTTGCACTCACATTGTTGTCATTTGTCATTAATCAAACTGCTTGTGAGTTTGTCAGTAAGTTTAATGACTGACCGTTGTTATTGTTGTCGACGACTTACCTATTTCTAGCCTTCCAACGATGACACAAATGTAAATACGCTTTGCATTGTATGTACATAAAGACAAAGCCACCCGTCAAACCAACAGCTACCACAGCAAGTTTTGTCCAAAACGGCCATTCTATATTGTTGGGCAATAAAACAAACACTACGTTATACAATCATGTGAAAGACAGAAATAGTAAAAAATAAAGTATTTTTTGACGTAATAATAATTAGCGAGAAATAATAATAATAAAAATGCATTAAATTCCAAACGTATAAACCTTAATAATAAATAAAAACAATTATTACACGTGCTTAACATTTTAAAAATTTACTTCAAAATAACAATTGAAAACAAAATTCCATGTTATTTTTTATCAATATAGGAAATTTTCGAATTTTAGTACTGAAAAGATGATATAAGAAGGCAAAACTAGTTGTTGATATCGAATGCAACGCAATAATGCGTTTTCGAATACATTATGTCTGTACGAGGTAATTTTCGGTAAATTCTGGTAAAATGAGAGTGAGCAAAAAATTCTCTCACAAAACAAAAAAATGCCCAAAATAATTAATTAATAAATATATTTGAAATGGCAAATATTTATTTACATTTTCAAATGTATTTTTCATTATTAAGAAGGAAAAGTTCTGTATAGTAAATTTTTATTAAACTTTAACTTTTTAAAAAATGCAAAACAGCTAAATTATTAGCAGCAGCTGATGATTTGACAATTTTACCATTTTACCCAAACCAAAAGTACGGGTAAGTTCTGGTAAAATGAGCCCACAATTACTCTCTCATGAACGCTCTCATTTACCCAATTTTTGTTACAAGAAACGCTTTCTGGTAAGATTGGGTTCCCCGGACACCCGCGGTGACGTACGTCGAACACACCTATTATTATGCAGTTTCGAATAACTTTTCTATGCTATTTCCTGGAATTTTGGAGATATCTTCACATTTTCACTTACAACTTTTTAACGCCAGCACAGTGTGGAAAATTAAACAGTAAATTTGCCTGCATCTCACTATTCTTAACAAAGTTATGAAATTATGTTGTAAAAAGCATAAATAAACCAATATAATTAAAACAAGCAATAGGTTTCGCTTAAAAAAAATTGTAAGCTACATATTTAAAACTGCATTAAATTCAAATTCTTCTATCTTTTTATATAAAAAACAAACTCTATCAAAAATTCAAATCACATAATTGAAAATTCATAGTGATTTCAATAGATAGATATTGCTAGATCTGCTAGTCTTAATATCAGGATAACAAAAAAAATCTACGAGTTAAAGATACATGTGAGGGATGTGTAGTGGGGGATTTAACGCTCTAACCGGCATGATTTGGAAGCAATAGTGTTGAAACTAAAATTTTGTAAAACTTAAAAAAAATCCTAAAATCAAACTTATTGATAATGAACATTAAGTAAGATTAATGTATTTTTAATTAAGTTTTTTTTTTATTAATAACATACAGGATTCTAGCAGGATACCTTAAAAAACATTGTTGTAACTTGAAAACGAATAGAGAATTCGGCAGAAAGAATATGGTTAGTATTACTAGCAAAGCGTCAAAGCGTTAAAGAATATATATTAAATTAAATGTGCGATTAGAGGGTTAAATAATGTGTGTAAAAAGCGAATTTATTTAAAAATTTCTATTTATTTTTTAAATATTTCTGGTAATATTAAATGGAATTTTGTAAAAAAAAGTTTTATTTAATTAAATTCGCAAACAACATAAAATATATTTTCTGTGGACAGAAAAAATTTTTTTTTAAATCATCATAAATTAAAAAGCAAGTAAAAAAAATCGTCCAAGTAGGCCGATTTTCATATTAAGCACTATTATTATCAATTCAATGAATAACAACAACACCTACAATAATAATCATCATCATCATCATCGTCGTCATAATGATGGATAGGTATGAAGAAGATAAATAAATACCAACCTATATGTCCATGTTCTACATCTTCTGCAGCACGTTCAATTAGAACACAAAGAGACCAAATAACGCATAAAGCGGCAGCACAATGAAACAATATGGAACAACACAAACGCCTTCTTTCAATACCAGATATATCAAGGCTGCGCCACTGTAATCAAATAAAAAATACAACAGAATTATTGTATTATTATATTGCAAATAAATAAAAAATAAAATAAATGAATTAAGGTTACAAATATAATACATAATTTTATACTAAAATCAAATAAACATATATTTGGCATGACAAAGGAATTTTTGTCATAAAAAAGTTTTTAAGTTTATAGTTAAATTGTAAGTAAAATACAACAAAACAAATTAACAATATCCCATTTTACGCAATTTCCAGCTAAAGTGTAAATAATAAATTCAAAGAATTTATTAGGAATTCGTTTATTATATTTTTCATATATTTTGGTGTATACAGATGAACTTTTAGGGATGGTTTCCTATTCGATTAATCGATTAACCCATTCTTTGATTAATCGCCCCTATTTCGGTTAATGTCGAAGTAAATAATTTAAAACTCTATTAATTATTCGACCCGAATAATCGGTTAAAATCGGTTTATTATTCGGTTAAACTTTTTATATGTTTTTTTTCCGTTATATTTTATAAAATCTTCAAGAAAAGCACTCAAAAAAATCATTAAAATACAATCATATTTTTTCAAAATCAAGTGAAAGATATTCTTAAGGATTAGTTAGCCTTAGGCAATGTTATACACAATTTTTGTTCTAATTCCCTAAAAAATTCTAATTAATGTAAATTATCTTTTCATGTCTTTGAGGACAATGTTGCATTTGTTTTCGATGTCATAACATTCTATTATTATTTTAACTCTGTAGAAATTCCGCCAAGAAAATTCTTTTGAAATCGGTTCCCAACCAAATCTATTCTACCCAATCCAATCTATAACCTAAATTTAAATGTAAGATTTCACTAACTATCGGGTTTTCCAATAAGGACTTGCCAACTTTTTTTTAAATAGTACGCAAACTATTTAAGATATTTCCAAACTTTATGATCGACTTGAAATACCCGCCGCCGGCATGCAAACCGTGGATGAAGTGGTGTTTCATGAAGCACATGTGGATTTTCACCAAACAAATAATGCATATTTTGCATATTAACGAGCCCATTGAGCCAAAAATCTTGGCGCATCTTCTCCAAAACCCAATCGGAGAACGTACGTTGCTTCAAATGGTCCATTGGCTTCAATTATAGATCTTGTATGGGTGTAAACCAAGATCTGGTCTTGGCGATGCCAGTTCTTGAGAACTCCGCGGAATCGACTGATTTGGATCGTTTGCTACGGACGCCTGAACGGCAGCGATATTTTCGTCACTTCGACCAACCCGTTGTCTCACTGGCACGGCAGCATCACACAATGAATATGTAGACACAAATTTTTGCACTAAACTTGATATTGCTTGTCTACTAGGGCGAGAACAACGACCGAAAATTGAAATTAACGCTCTTAAAGTTGCGGTCACCGACTCTGAATTTCAGTAGTTCATTTTTATAATTTGCATACGATGTTCATTCGTGTTCAGTTTACTGAAAGTCTGAAGTCTGTCAACACTATTATTTTTCTGGTGAAAAATTGACATTTTGTGTTTGTGTCTTTCTTATATAATAAAAAAATCGGGTTAGCTTCTCGTTTTAATTTATAATTTCAGACTTAGTAGTCCAACAAAATTTTGTGCAGATTACAAAATTTCGCTAGCATTTCAAAGCAATTTTCCCTGGCCAATTGAGAAATCAGCTAAAAACCACAATTGGGCAAACAATCAATTGGTCTAGGAAAGAAAATCATTTGGAATTACACGTATAAAAATCAAGAAACGATTTTAGCAGCGTAAGATAGATACAGTAGTGGTCAAAACATTTAGAACTGAGATCGCATTTTAACTATTCATTGCTTAATTTTCTCCAAATCACATTTCGTTACTAAAATTTATTTTTTTTTTCATGTCATCATACATTGTTTTTGTTAAATATATAAAAAAAAAAAAAAACAAATTCCGTTCAAGTAAAACAACAAAAAATTAAATTTAAGAGATGTATTCAAAATGCAGCTGTTCAAAACATTAACAATTCGTATTACTCTTACTCTTACTCTTAACTATACTATTAACACTAACAAATGCTGAGAAATAACGGTAATCGCATTCCTTTTATTTATTCGTGATTTAGATCTTTGCATTTTATTAAAAAGCTCGTCATAATTATTTTACTATAAGAGTTTTAATAAGATATTGGAAGCATTGATATCGTAAGAATTACTTTGTGAAAAATGGCAGGAATCAAATACAATTCTGATTTCAAGGTCAATGTTTTAAATGACTTTAAAAATGGACTTTCATAAAAAGATATTTCCTTAAAATATTGCGTTACCAAATCAACATCCATACAACTCACAAAGGAAGAAGACCCCGTACTACCACTGTAAGAGAAGACAAAAAAATTAAGAATTTTTCACGAAATAAGGATATTTCGTGAAAAAATTCTTAAGCAGTTAATAGAGAAGTTAAAACTGAACTTTTCATAGATGCCAGTCTTTACACCATTATAAGAAGAGCCCGAGAATATGGTCTTAGAAGTTTTAGATGCACAAAAAACCCTTTGTGTTGGAAAAAATAGAGAAGCTCGTCTTTACTTTGCCCGCACCCATTTAAATTGGACTCAACAGCAATGGAGTCCAAATTCAACCTCCAGGATTCAGACGGAAAAGCCCACATTCGACGACCACGAGGCGAAGAGCTTAATCCCAGATACACAACCATCACAGTGAAGCACGGAGGTGGAAACATTATGGTGTGGGGGTGTTTTTGGAAAATGGGATTGGTCCAATTCACCGGATTACTAATACAATGACGGTCACAATATATAGAGACCTTTTAAGCTCAGTTATACTTCCATATGCTGAATGGGAATGCCACATACGGCAGGGGTTGTAAAAGTATGGTTGATCTCAACCCAATTAAGAACATGTGTATGATTACAAAACGGAATATTGATAATAAAATATTCATCACCATGAATTTTTCGCCGAGTTGGAAAATGAGTGGAATGAAATTCCCGAAGATTATATTAAAAGGCTCATATCCTCAATGCCTAAAAGATGTTCGGAGGTAATAAAAAATAACAGCTATGCTACAAAATACTGAATATTGAAATCAATATTTGGATTTGTACCCAACAAACAATACGTTCCGTTTACATACCGTTTTTGGTCCGTCATAAACGGAATCCAGCTCCGTTTACGTGCCGTTTTCTGGATCCATATTTGGACCAGAAAACGGATTTTAAGGAACATCGAAACTGATTCGAATCCGTTGAAATACCGTCAATGACGGACCGTTTACGGACCGATATACCGGATGAAAAACAAAGTTGTCCGTTTAATGTCAATGACGGACCGATATATCGGATGAAAAACTGAGTTGTCCGTTGAAAGTCCGTCAATGACGGTTCGTTTACGGATCCGTGTTCGGTCCGTATTTGTACCGTTTTTTCAACAAAAAACGTATTTGTGTAAATGTTTTTTTTTTTTAATTTTTTAATATCAAATTTTATTTTATTATTTTTTTTAATTTATTTAGAAAAATATTTAAAATAAAATAACAAAACTTTTAAAAACTAAATACAACAAATACCAAACAAAATTATTAACAAATACCATATTTATCTCCAGCACATTTAGCATCCACCAATCACTGCGGTTGTGGCACATTAAAAATCATGAAAAAATAAAACAAAAATTTAATTTTGGTATAAATAGTTGTATTCACGATGATGTAGCACACAATGCAAATTTGCAAATTTTTTCACAAAATCTATTATAAACTTTTAGGTAATATTTTTATTTGCAAATCTGCATAAATTTGTACACATCATCGTAACAATAGTTTTAAATTTCATAAATATTTACCTCATGGATATTTAAGTATATGATTTTGATAACTAAACAAATCCAAAAGCAACAGAAGAAAAACTGATCAAAAATGGTTTTCCGTATTTGACGGTACAGATACGGATACACAAAATAGAGTCAAAACGTATTGTTTTCGAAAAATCAATTATACGGTCCGTTAATGTTACGTTTACGTACACAAGCTTTCACGGATACGTATTTGCGGACCGAAAACGTACAGTAGAAGCCGGATTCATGAATCCGTACATGTCGGAGAGTCCGTATAATAATTTCTTTAAGAGTGGGTATAATAATTTCTTTAAGAGTTGCAAATGTTTTGAACACTTGTATTTAGATTAATTTTGTTAAACTTAATTTTTTTTATTGTTGTAAATTTATGAATATTTTTGTTTTATAACCGAATTAAATAAAAAAGAAATAATAAAAAAACGTATGCTGGAAGTCTTTGTTAAAAAAAATTAAGAATTAGGCAAAATGTGATTTCATGTACATCGTTGGCTTGTGCTAGAAATCATACAACACAAAATATAAAATCAAGTTAAATTATATTTAAACTAAAAAAGAAAATGGAGTAATTTTCATCATATCAAAGCTTAACATAAAAAGTACGTTATGCACTACAGATTTTTTTATTGAAATTTTTTTCCTATATGTCGCTTATCAAATTAACATATTAGTTAGATAACACCAGTAAACATAAAAAAAAATTAAAATAAAAGTGTACAAAAAAATTTCAAAATATTTTTTATATCACTATATGGCAACCATGGAACAATAACTTTTAAAACTTTTTTAATTACTTGTATTGACAAGATTTGAAGCTATCACATGCTTTTTAGTGCGTTTTTTATCGCTCTTTTATCTTAAATTCTTGGGATTTAAAAGTAGATGTTGCGTTAAAGCAACGGCAATCCTTAATCCTTATAGTGGTCCTTTTAAAATTTTTGCGAAATAAATTTTAAATCCAAAAGCAAAATTAATTTTTTTTCTTCCTTTTTTTGAAAAAAGAAATGGCAAGGCAATGGCAAGAAACGGACAATTTACTTTTTTCTGATAATTACGTTTCATATGCATCAGTACGGACTTGGTTTAATTGGCTTGATGTTGCTTGGCATATGATGCAGCTGAATGCGGTCTTCGTGTTAGTCAAAGCCTGACCTACTGTTCCATCTATCATTGTTAGTATTAATTGGTAGCTTACTTCAATTTGCTGCCCATCTAACTGTAATTGTAATGGCTGTGAATTGCAATTTGGGCCTTAATATCAGTAACTTCTTTGTTAATGGCATCATGCGTTTCTTTTTTTAATTCAAATTTGATTGGCCTGAAGAATCCTTTGTTCGCGGTATACTACTAGTCGAAGCTCTGAATCTTCCATAATCTTTTTCTACCGCAACGGTACTACAAATGATACCATGAACATATCTGAGACCAAAATATTTTCACATACTACCGGTTTGTGTAGTTTTTGTCCAAAAGAACCATCACATCCCCATTTACAAAAAAGAATTAACTTTGTGTTTTCATATTTCTTTAACTCATTTCCTTTTATTGATTGTAGCAAGCGTTCGGCTGTGTGATCAAGTAGAGATTGTAGCTGTACCTCTGCCCAAATTGGTATGATTGAAATAGTGTCCTTTGATGGCAAACAGACCATTTTAGCAGCGGTTATGTGATGATATGCTGGATACATATTTGAGCGTTTTTCAATCTCATGCATTCCTAGCTAAATATTTTGCTGTTTTGTTAATTTCAAATCCAGAAATATTGCTAATGTCTCCTCATTTGTGAACTGTTTTATATCGCTCGGAGTTGGTAAACTTTTAAGTTTTTCAATGATATGCACTTTAGTCAATTGTTTCTGTGATCTTAATTAATGCAGGAAAGATTATTTTTTATTTGTACATTCAATTTCATTGTTAACATCTTAAAGTTTCTGAATCTTATATCTATCGCTGCGTTGTCCAATGATTTGCGTGGTCTTCCAGCCTTATCTTGCTTTGTCGTTTCTGAAGCGACAGTAAGTTGGCCTTCTAACTAGTTTGCACTTTTTATAAAAAATTTTTGTTTACTGTAGCTAACTTCTATGTAGCGTTGTATAAGTGATTTGACGAAATTAGATAATTGCTCTGGTATTTCGGTGTAACACGAGTTTAAGTTTAATTTCATTTTAATGTAATTAAGAATATATTTCTGGTTTTTGTTTCTAAAATACTCTTCGGCCAGTTATTTATAACTCAGCTCTCCATATTTTTCTGAATATTTTTATTTGCGCTGTTATTGCTGAAATATATTACAGCAATTAAATTTGTATTCAAATGTCACTTTCTTATAAGACTTTTCATAAGCCATCATACTATGTTTCTAGGTAAAATAAAAAGGTAAGAAAATGGCATGATCACCTTTTTCTGAAATAAAAAAAAAAAACAGTTGAGTTTGACAGCATGCCACGCCCACAATTAGCAATAGTTTAACCTAATTTTTTGGCTATCCTAATTTGGATATGAAAATAAGTGACAAATAAATTGAAAAATTAACTCAAATTTACAACCACAGTGCAACGGTAATTTGCTGCAAATTAAATGGGTTCGTTGCAAAAACTGAATGTATTTTTCCCAGGTTTGGTACTAAGACAACATTTTGTTGGCACAAGCGAATTAATGTTATCATTAACAAAGTTCTATCAAAGAATATACAAAGAAAAATATTCATCTTGACAATCCAATATGCAACCACTTAAACGGTTTTATTGCAACAAACAGTTTTTGTTAATGGTAACAGAAATTCGGTCGTGGCATGAAAAATTTATAACAATTCTTGCTAATTTTTTATTTTTTTCAATGGAACTGTTTCTATTAATATGATGAAGCATTTTTTTTATCTGAGTGTAATTATAAATACGACGGTATTTATTTTGTCATTTTTCACTTTTCATTTATTCATAACTGCTGCTGCTTTTGCTCTGAAATCAATTATATATGTTTTATACAATATTTATACTAACCTCATTGAACGGTTTGATTTTTGTATGCATTATAAATGGAAATTTGCATAATTCGCAGGAATTTGTCTCGGATGCCGTCAACCATTGTTGTAGACATGCCTGGTGTACATATTTAAGACTACCCGAACAATAGCATGGTGCTAAGAGTGAATTCTGTGGATCACTTTCACAATGACAAATACGGCATATGTCACCGCTGCTCTGTGATGCTTGACTACTGGCTGAACCAAATCTATAAATGGAAATAAAAAATATAGAAAATTTATATTGTATGATTTTCACTTATATTACAAACGTTGACATTTTCAATGTATTCAAGAGAAAAAGAAAATTATTAAAAATTTTAATTATTTTCATTTTACAATTTAATCGAAAATACAAAAAGGTGCTCAAGGAATATTTTCAATATTAATGGGGTTATTCTGTAACTACATGAAAATTTGTCACGGTCAAATATGTAACTCGGATATATTTCGCACAGGTTGAGTCACTAATATCAAAATAAAATTTATGTAAATTTCATGGTTGGCATTCAATATCGTTTTACAATAACGGTAGTTGGCTACCACAGCCACTTTAACACCTATACACAAATCTTAAAAAAGCGATTCTTTTTGTGTAACCAGGTTTATTGTGCTATTTTACAGGTTTAATTTTGAAATTTCTTAAACTGCCGTTAAAATAACGCTAAACTTCAGAAACACCGATTTATAACGCTATTTTGCATATATAACAAAATCCAGCTCATAGCATAAATTTTGTAATTGAAAATATTGTAGAACATACAAATTTTCATTTAAACAGGAAATATGTCAACAAAATGTGTAAACAAATTTCGCATCAAACAGAAAATTTATTTTAAATATTTAATATATATATTTATATGTTTAATATATATATTTATATGTTCTCTCACCCATAATTTTTATTTCAAATTGCCACAGATCATTTTATTTCAAACTAAAACTTTTTTGTTTTGTAGTTTTTATATACTTTGAGGTTTTTCGTTTATTATTTCTAGTTTATAGCGAGCTTTCAATCTCCGTATATTTACAAAAACAAAGCAAATTAACAATTTTTAGCAAAAGATCTCTTCAGGATCCAATGTTTTAGACAAGCTACAGCCTCTAAAAGAAGGCAGAGCCTGAACAAAAAATCTATTAAAATCGAGTATTTCTGTCTTCTTAACAAACACACATGTGGTTCAGCTGTTTTCCTAACGGGCACAATGTTGATACTAAAATTTAAAAAGGCCAAAAATGTTATATTTATAAAGAAGAAAAAACAACAAATACAGGAAACAGCTGATTGAATCAAAATGGCGACAAAAAAATGAGTAAAAGGAAACGTCAAAATTTCAGTAACACAAAAAATATGTACCATACAATTTGTATGGAGTTTAATTTCTCTATCTCAGTTTGCAAATAACTGTTTCACGGTTCGAAAATTCTTGTTTGACATATGTCATTGATAACATTTGAGTTTTACCAAATAGCTTGATGTGTTAGTTTCGTGGAATCGGTTTCAGTAGAATTAGTTTTACAATATGTATAAAGGGGTTAATAACCGAATTATATTGCAACAAAAAAAATATGAGAATAATCGTGTTTGTGCAGTAAATAATGTTCGAAAAACTCATATAAATTTGACATTAGTTCACGTTAAGAGTTAACGCGGTTGCTATTAGTTCACAGTGAATGTTCCTGTTAACACTTTGAGACAATTTATACGATGTAATTGATTGCGGTGACTTTAATTGCACGAAAATTGAATGTGAATGAAGCAACAAAAGAAGAATACATATGAAAGAGAGATTAAAAAAACGAAAACCGCGCCTTTTTTTGTTACCCCGCTTGCTTCTCTGCCCCTTTCGCCAACAAACAAAAATTGCACGCAATTATTGCATGCAACAAAGTCACCGTCTAAATTGGCTTTTTGCCGTAGAAAAACAGCAATTGTTTTTTTTTAATCTAAACCATTTGTTATATTTATCGATTATGTTTTAAAAACCTAATTGTCATATTGACAATTTCCGAAGAACGTGTATGGTTAAATGTCTGCTGCTTTTAAATAAATTGTTAATTTAAAATATGTATTTCCTAGATTTGATTTCTAGAAAAACTGATAGAAATTTTCCACAAACTAAACTAAAACAAAACATTGATTTTTCCATTTCAAGGTAATGATTGTACGGCATACATACACATACATATATAATGCACGTGTATTTTACCAACAATTAGTTTAAATGAAAAAGCTTTTTATTTGTATTTAACCAAAATGTCAGATTGTTAATATCTCCACTTTTCGTTTTGTGATCTATAATGAAGGTACCTCAAAATTTTCGGGACGATTAATCGGAAAAATTGTTAACTGTTTAATGCAAATGTATTTCTTTTATAAATAACAACACAATGAGCTGCTTTTTTGTGAAATACCAAGTAAAATCTACTGCATTGGTTTATAAAAAATTTGTTAAGAGCATCCAGAGACTTTTTAAAGAATCATGTCAAGAAATTGGAAAAAAATTTAAATAAACCAGAACTGCCTTCAAAAGGTCGACCCAAGAAAATTTTCCAAGATTTAAAAAATCAATAAAAATTTTATTGATTCCTAAAGAGGAACCTCTTTACCTAGTAAATTGTTCAAATAAGAAACTTCTTAAATATTTTATTTATTTTTTGACGACATTACTTGCTTCTTCTAAAGTACTTCAATTTTTACAAAAATTTTTGATAAATCAACTTCAGTTAAATATGATAAAAAATTTGTAATTTTTTTTAAATGTTTTTCAGATAATACAATAAAATTTTCAAATTGAAAGCAATTATCTATTATAATTATTAGAACATAAATAGGGTCACGTGTTCGATTGCTAAGGAGCAAAATTAACATTTTAATTGGTTTTTTGTTCCAGCTCTGCCTATTCAAAATAAATTACAAAAATTTTCTTATATTCTAAGGTTGAAGTAACTTCAGAATTGGATTCTTGACAGGTAATTTTTTCTCATGACCTAGAGCAATAATTTAACAGTTAGATTTTCTGTTCCAAAGAACGACTTGTGGAACTACTTCTCTACTTTATAATCTGTTTTTCTGTCGGTTTTAACACTGATGATTTTTGTTTGAAATGATTTCAAAAATAATCGGTTATATGGCAAAAAAAATGGATTTTTTTGACAAATTAAGGGCGTTTATTTATATAGGTTGTTTTATTTTTTAAGGCCAATAACGAATCAAGATAATTTCGTATGCCCTATTCTGAAGTGAAGAATATTCCAGTGAGAGCGTTCTGCATCGGTCCAAACAAATAGTAGTCGGATGAGGCAAAACTTCCCAACCACTAGTTTCTAAATAGTTTTTAACCGGTCTTTCAACATGTGGCCGAGGGTTGTTCTAATAGAATATTATATATTCATGTCTGGTTGTAGTCCGAGGGCTTTTAGGCTAATGCTCACTTCAAACGATTCAATTATGCTCGGCACAGGTCCCCTGTTATCTCCGATTTCAGCAGCTCATAATAGATGGGACCCTTTTGGCCCCATCAAATACATAGCGTTGATGTGGTTGGTTGGCCGGGCTTTACACACAATTTCTTGCGCTTCGGCTTGTCGTAATGCAAAAAGTACTTATTTTTATGGCATTCAAGCAGCATTTCGGTCACGCAAAATTTTCTTTTAGCGTCTTTCGGATTCAATTAGTGTGGAACCCAATTTTCTTTGTTTTTAGATTAATTCTGCTGTTGGCAAACGTTTGAATCCCGCATTTTTAAGTTATATACCCAATATTCAGAGCTTAGTAAAATTTTACTTAAGTAGGAAATTAAGTTTGAAAATTTTTTATTCGAATAAAAATAAAGTCAAAATTCTTTTAAGTGCAGACTGTTATAATTCTGGTCCATATTGTGTAAATTTCAGTTTTTAGCAAAATATCAAAAACTTTGCTAAAAACTTTATATTTAGCAAAATATGCATTTAATGTAAAATATGCATCTATTGCTAAATCTGTCAAAATATCCATTTATAGCATTAACAAAAAGCCATGTCATTTACGTACCAATTTTGTTGATTCGCAAAAAAAAAAATTGGTTTGATTTCTCTGGTTAACCACAACAAACATGTATTTTTATGAACTTCCTAGCCCTAATAATAATTAATTATTTATTTATAAAAACATAAAAATGCATTTTAAAATTGACACAAAACGTACATATTGATATATATATATATATATGAATATGTACAAGAAAGACATATATACACATCCATAGATAAGAACACATACAATAATTGGCCAGAACACACCGTATTAATTGGAAAACCACAATTTATTTGTTGTTATTTTATTGAATATTCGTAGACTACATAAATTGAAATGAAATATGCAATCGCAATGCAATTTAAATATTTTTCAAAAACCTTGAAAATTTTGTTTCCGCCAAGTTCTTTATAATTGACGTAAATGAAAGTTAAATATTTAAAATCGGGGGAAAAATCTTGAAAAATTTTTGAAAGATTAACACTGAAAAAGGCTTTTATTGAAATTTCGTCATTTAATATTATATTAAAGGAATGACTTCTTTCATTATATGGATGAGAAGTTTCATTGATCTGACGGAACTTTTTATAGATACACACAGAAAAATAAAGTACCAATCGAATTGAAAACTGTATTTTGGTGTCTGCAACCGAACTTTTGGTTAACACAATGATTTTCAAATGTGATTCCATAATATTTTCGGTACTACAACCAAAATTCGGTTGTATTAAACGAATTTGTTGTGAAAACCACAATTAAGTTCTACCAGTTGAAAACTGACGAAATTTTGTTCTTGTTTACATTTTAGATATTATATTATTACACTCAGAATATTATGTAGTTAACTGTTTGTAGTTTAATAAAAAAGTATTCCGTTCCATTTAAAAATAAAGGAAGATACATTTTTTTTCAAAGAAATATCTATATTATCATTTACCATTTTTTTTTCAGTTTCATTTATTTTTTTCATTTGTTTGAAATTTAATAAAAATTTACCCACAACACGGAAACTTGTGGTTTATATGTGTCCGTAAGTAGTTATTACAAATTTAAATTTTGTTTGCTGACTGTTTCAAAAAAAATATTCCAAAAATTTTAAATTGGTTTTTTTATTTAAATTGGTTGTATAAATACAAATTTTTTCAATACAAATTACAAGAACTTTATAAACACACATACATACACAAATCCATTCACACAAAAATTGTTTATAGCTTCATATGCATACATACATTTTGTATTGTACGAGTATATTAAAAAAAAAAAAATACAAAAACGGAAATAGTTTCAAATAAATGAAAAAAACATTTATTTTTTAAGGATTGGTAGGTAAAATTTTAACATTTATTTTAACTGATTATATCATTTGTTTCTTACGGATGTGTCAGTTGATAAATCAACATTTAAAAATATATTACAAATGGCATTTTATTTAAATGAAAATTAAGTAGACCGGTTTTTAAATGAAATATGATTTCTTTTAAATGATATTTTTAGTTATTTTAACTTACAAACTTTTTTAAGTGTATACATAATCTCCCTTAACGGCTTTCTAACATTTCGATACGTTTTTTTATAATGATTTATCTTTGGCCTCAAAAAAGGCCACTGTTTCGAAAATCACCTCCTCATTCGAACCAAATCCCTTTCCAGCGAGCATTTTTTTAAAGTCTGAAAACAAGTAAATATCGCTGGGAGCTAAATCTGGCGTTACAGTGGTTGCGGAAGCAATTGAATATGTAATTTGTCATCGACACGTTGAGCGGTGTTCTTTCCCAATAAAAAGCTTTGAATCCATTGTTTTAGTGTCACTAAAACAGCTGTAACTTGTTCACTAACGAATGAATTGTCATCAAATTTTGACAGGTATAATCTGAAGTTGGTAGTTCCAATAAATCATATGGATTTTTTGGAACTGCGAATCAACAAAATTGGTAGGTAAATGACATGGATTTTTGTTAATGCATATTTTTACATATTTTGCAAATGGATATTTTGGCAGATTTAGCAATAGATGCATATTTTGCTAAATATAATTTGCTAAAACCTGAAATTTGCACAATATGGACCAGTATTATTACAGCCTGTACTTAAAAGAATCTTGACTTTATTTTTATTCGAATAAAAAATTTTTAAACTTAATTTCCTACTTAAGTAAAATTTTACTAAGCCCTGAATATTGGGTATATAACTTAAAAATACGGGATTCACAACGGTTGGCGTATCTTTTACACATAGTTTGTTTCTTTAATAACTTATATGTCATTTTGAAGAGTAAACATCTGTCATTTTTTCCCACTTAGTCATTAAACGAAATTTTCTTTGCTTTCAAAATGTCGAATTTTGTGGCAACAAAGCATCATTTGCGAGAAATTTTGCTTTACTACTTCAAAAGTTTTTGTAAAAACCATTAGGAGTCACTTAAGCAGCAATTTTAAAACGTTTGCAAGCAGCAGAATCCACACTAATTGAATCCGAAAGACGCTGAAAGACGATTTTGCGTGACCGAAATGCTGCTTGAATGCCATAAAAAGAAGTAATCTTTGCATTACGACAACCCGAAGCGCAAGAAATTGTGTGTAAAGCCGGCCAACCAACCACATCAACGCTCTGTATTTGATGAGACCAGAATGGTCCCATCTAATAGGAGCTGCTGAAATCGGAACGGACGATAACAGGGGACCTGTGCCGAGCATAATTGATTCGTTTGAAGTGAGCATTAGTCTAAAAGCCCTCGGACTACGACGAGACATGAATATATAATATTCCATTAGAACAACCCTCGGCCACATATTGAAAGACCGGTTAAAAACTATTTAGAAACTAGTGGTTGGGAAATTTTGCCTCATCAGACTACGTCACTAAAACAGCTGTAACTTGTTCACTTACGAATGATATGTCATCATATTTTGACAGGTATAATCTGAAGGTTGGTAGTTCCAAAAAATCATATGGATTTTTCATAAGGGTGTCACCTATCTGTCCTCCTACGCATTTTTTACCCGATGTAATACATACATAATTCTTTTAAGTGTTTTATCAAATGTTTGGTACAGGGTGCAATATACTCATTATGTATTACCTTATTATGATAGCCCGTTACCTTTTGAATTATTTGCAAGCATAACGTAATGAGTTATTGATAATTTTTGAAAATCTATTTCTTGACTTATTACTTTATGGTTTTTAGTAAGCAAAATGTTAATCTGTGTACGTTTTAACATCACAAACGAAAACACGAAGCGCAACTATTCATTTATGTTCAAAGCAATTAAATATTATATGCGTCAATAGCTCAGTGGATAGAGTTCTCGGCTGCCAACCAGAGTTCCCAGGTTCTATTCCCATCAATGACCACGATATATTTAATAACGTTTGAAATATTTGCAATAGTTATTTTTAATAATTTTGTTTATGAAATTCCATTTTTAGACACATTACTTTTTCCATCCTTCTAACCATATAAGTAACCACTTATTTTATCACCTCTAATGTAATGGTCACACGCATTACCTTGAGGCTTATCGTCTATAAAATTCATGAAAGTAGTAATGGGTAAAGTAATGCATCTCTATGGCTATATATTACTTTACACATTGTTTGGTAATGTGTGCTTTTGCTGAGGCAGTTTTAATTGTTCAATTGTGTGTAAGTCATAGTTAAGTAGAAAATATATTTATGATTCACATAATGTGCTCCTTTTAGAAGGGAATTGGTCGATTTCCTACGATCTTATGAAATATTTCAACATTTAAATGCATAAATTCCATGTAAAATTATGAGAAAAAAACAAATTTAAATTTAATTAAAATAAATTGAAATAACGAGGTATTAATTACAAACAATGGAATCAACATTCAATTTAACGAACTAAATATGGCCGCATACCAAGTATTTTGTTGAGAGAAAAATATGATGATGGTGAAAAATGACATTTGTCAGTCAATGCAGTTTATAGTTATGATTATGCATAATTTTTTCCTGTTTAACCACTTAATAATTATCGTTTGCTGTAAATGCTTATTTTATTCATTTGGTTTTTATGTAAATTTTTTGTTTGAAAACATAGATACGGTTAAAATAATAAATAATGGATTTTCTAGTATGTACATTGTAGTAAAACAATTATTATTTTTATATCATTAAATTTTTGCATTTCTATTCAATATATGCGTTTGTTTGCATATGCAGAAGTGGGTAAAATTACAGTGCATAATGCTTTATAATGTGTTCCCTTAACATTTTCTGGCAACGATAGTCAACCAGTGTTGCCATTTAAGCAGTTTTAATGCTACATTTTACATCACAGACTACACAGACAGGTTACCAATGACATATGTCAAGCAAGAATTCTCGAACCGTATGGTTTTTTTGACATTGCAGTGACTTGCATAGAAAAAATAACCTCCATATAAAAGTCAGTAGAATACTTTCGAAGTGAGTTGAATTAATTTTTTTGTTTTCAGGTTGATATTTGTTAAAAAATACACATTTTAAACAAAAAACCCCCAGTGAAAATTGGCTCAAACTCCAGCTTAATTGCAGTATTTTATATTTTGATAAAAGTTTAATAAGTACACACAAATCCAATATGACAGACAAACCAAAAGTACCTCTATCCGTCTACATGATCTGGCTTAACTCTGCGCGCGAGGGTTTAAAAAAAGAGCATCCCGGCATTAAGGTAGCAGAAATTGCAAAAAAGGTGAGTTTTGGTCGGCAACTTTTAGTATAACCAATATTAACTATTTTTTTGCCGTTTTTGGGATGCTAGAGATTTTTCAGATTATTTCATAAAAAAATATGATTTTTTTAATTTAATCATGTATTTTTCAGACTTTTCATATAAAATATAATATTTGTTCAATATACTATTTATTTTTAATAAAATTAGTCATGTCTAATAAAGTAAAAAAATACAACAAAAATTTGCAATTGTGTTAAAAAATAGTTTCGAATTCAAACATAACATTGTGATATGAAAAATATTAAAGTGTGTACACACATTGACCTACTCTGTCTATTCATATCCATTATTTCCCATTTCTATGGTAAAAATATATAATAAAGAGAATAAATATGCTATTAATTGTTGCAACATATAATTAAAAAACCTATAAAAAATGCAATAATTTTAAAAAAAATTGTTGTGAAAAAACTGGTAAACAGTTAAGAATCCCAAAAAGTGGGATAAAATATTAAACTGTTTATGTGGCAGCACTGCATACACCAAATTTAATGTTTTTCAACACATTAGCAACTTTGAAAATGTTGCCTTCTCATTTAAACATGTTGCCGCTGAACTCTGTACCATGTTGAATTTCTGGTAGGGTGGGGTTAACTGGGATTTTAACTAACGCATTTGTTGTTGTTTCCTATGCAGAATTTGATTTAACTTTTCAGTTTTGAGTAGATATTTTGTAAACGGTCCTTAGAGTTTGAAGTTTAAAAAAAAAATTCAATTGTCTTAGACCACCCAGACAGGAAACAGCTGATTGAATCAAAATGGCTATTAGAAAATAAGTAAAAGGAATTTTCAAAATTGCAGTGATACACGAAAAGGGATAGTTATACAAAAAATATGTACGATACAATTTATATGGAGTTTATTTTTTCTATCTCATTTTGCAAATCACTGCAATTGTGTTAAAAAATAGTTACGAATTCAAACATAACATTGTGACATGAAAAATATTAAAGTGTGTACACACATTGACCAACTCTGTCTATTCACATCCATTATTTCCCATTTCTATGGTAAAAATATATAATAAAGAGAATAAATATGCTATTAATTGTTGCAACATATAATTAAAAAACCTATAAAAAATGCAATAATTTGAAAAAAATTGTTGTGAAAAAACTGGTAAACAGTTAAGAATCCAAAAAAGTGGGATAAAATATTAAACTGTTTATGTGGCAGCACTGCATACACCAAATTTAATGTTTTTCAACACATTAGCAACTTTGAAAATGTTGCCTTCTCATTTAAACATGTTGCCGCTGAACTCTGTACCATGTTGAATTTCTGGTAGAGTGTTAAAAACACTTTAAAGTAAATTATATACTTTTTGCTCCAATTCATGAACAAATAAAGAGAGAGGGGCTTGTGCGAGACTAAAAGCTGGGTTGCCATATTGCATCACGGGAATTGTTAAACACTTGCGAAATGTTACCCCCTGAGTTCGGCGTCAAATCAAAAAATTTGCCCTCTTTGGTATTGGGTTAACTGGGATTTTAACTAACGCATTTGTTGTTGTTTCCTATGCAGAATTTGATTTAACTTTTCAGTTTTGAGTAGATATTTTGTAAACGGTCCTTAGAGTTTGATTTGGTAGCTAGCACGCTACCAACTAGCGTGATCAATTACAAGATTTATTTTTCGATTAATTTTATTTTTTTTTATTTCCTTATTTTGTTTTTTAATTTTAAAAATGTATGTATGTATGTATATCGTTACCTTAGTCCGAAAACCTGGTAAGTCACATATTTATGAAAATTGAGATTTTGTCACAGAAAAATAGAACAACTCAAAACACATCATTTACAACAAAAAAAGTTACCATTATGTTGTTCCAACTTGTTGTTTTGCAGTGGTACGAAAATCTGTTAAGTCCCATAAATAACAAAATATTAAAAAAAAACACTTGTTAAGTCCAATGAATTTCAATATTTTTTGTAATCATGTTAAACTAGATTTTTTGTTTATTTAAATTAAACAAAGTCTTTGCGAAATTTACATAAAAAAATATTTAGTTGCATTAAAAACATACAAATCAGGTAACTATTACTATTACAACTTTTGGTCAAACATTGATTTGTTATAAACCTCATTAGAAATTTCCATGGATTCTGCTTATAAAACTAACACCAGTAGTAACGAATATGGGTTTGAATCAGATGACGGGGTTGTAGGCCTTGTTCCCTATGGATTCAATTCTGATTCTGATGATTCATACGAGCTACCTTCTACATCAAAGCAGCGAAACAAGAGAGTCCGCGTTAAAAATTGTACATGGTTTGATCCCATAAATAAAAAGCGTAGAGAACAGGGGAAAAGTTATTTTGGAAGACAAAATGAAGGTAATCATTGGAATTATAAAAATATAAAAGAGAGACGTACAATGAAGGAAAGATGCAATTGTAACAAAAGTGTTACCATGAAATGTGAAAGTATTACTGATACTGATAGACAAAAAGTATTTACAGAATTTTGGCAAATGAGTTGGAGTGAAAAAAAAATTTTTGTTAATACATTGATTCAAACTGTTCCATGTGTAAGGCCTAGAAATAGAAAAGCTGAAAACAAATCGAAAAGAAGTCGAACATTACAATATTATCTGAAGGTAAATAATACAAATATTAGAGTTTGCAAAACATTTTTCATTAATACTTTGGGCATTGGTCGACAAACTGTTATCGATTGGGCTAAAAAGCCTTTAGCATCAAGTATTAGTTTAAAGAAAACGGCTCCCAAAATAAGTAACATAACAGAAGAGAGACAATGCCTTAGCCTGTTTTTTGATTTTTTGCCATCATTGGAATCGCATTACTGCCGTGCTAGAACTAATAAAAAATATCTGCTCGCAGAGTGGGGCTCTAAACAAAAGCTTTACGAGTTCTATGTAAATGACTGGTGCTGCAAAAAAGAAATTCGACCTCTATCAATTTCAGTTTTCTTTGAAATGTTTGATGTTAAAAATCTAGCCTTATTTTCTCCCAAAAAAGACCAATGTGAAAAATGTGCAAAATATTCAGTTGGAAACCTCTCACAAGAGGAATATACAATTCACCAAAAAAAGAAGGAAGATGCAAGAAATGAAAAAAAACAAAGATAAAGCTGAAGAAACACATGTCTACACAGTTGACCTTCAAGCGGTTTTAATGGCTCCAAAATCACAAGTGAGCAGCTTATACTACCGCACAAAGTTACAAGTACACAATTTAGTATTTTATAATATAAAAAACCAAAAAGCTTACTGTTTTTTATGGAATGAAGTGGAAGGTGGATTAGGTGCTGAAGAGTTTGCAAGTATTTGGACTTATTTTATTGAAAAAAAGTTCTTTGTGGAAATGAAAATCCAGGATTAATTAATTTTTATAGCGATGGTTGTACTTATCAAAATCGCAATTGCGTGATGAGTAACGCCTTGCTTAATATAGCAATAAAACAAAACATTATGATTGAACAAAAAATTCTTGAAATCGGCCATACACAAATGGAGGCAGACAGTGTACACTCCTCCATAGAACGAGCTATAAGAAATAGAAATATTGATGTCCCCGCTGAATATTAGTATATGTAAAACAGCAAGAAAGAAACCTGAACCCTATGATGTCATTTATTTAGATTATTCGTTTTTTAAAAATTTTAACAACGTTCAATTTTTTAAAAGTATTCGGCCCGGAAATGGTAAAGGAGATCCTAAAGTAACCGATATTCGTGGTATTAAATATACTCCAAATAGCGAAATATATTTTAAACTTACATTTTCTGATGACTGGAAAATTCTTTCTCAAAGAATAAATACAAAAATAAGCGCTTTGGAGTTTTCAAATTTGCAACAACTCTACTTGGAAAAAAGAAAGATAACTGCTAAGAAATATGAAGATTTGCAATACTTAAAATCAACTCTTCCTAAAGACCACCACCAATTTTATGATAATTTACCTCATCAATGATTTTTTTTTATTTTTATTACTTTATTTTATAAAATGTGAATTAATTTAGTTATTTTTGTCAGCGGCAATGAAGTAAGCCTGCATTATGTTGTTATTTGTTTTAAAATAATAAAAAAATAATATAAAAAACCACAAAAATCATTTAACAATAAAAAATCAATACTAAACATATTTACAGAAAATCTGGTAAGTCCATAGAAACTTTTGAAGATTATTGGTATAAAAGCCATACAAATAGAGGAATAAAATGGCGTTTACGGATTTTAAAAATATTAACAACAAAAGAAGTTATTAAGTTTTTTGTCTCTCCTGAACAATTTGAATTATAGGACTAAGGTAACGATATATATATATAAATATATTTATCTACATCTAACACTTGCTAATGAATGATGATTTTTTTACCGTTTTGGGTTTTAGAAATTTAAAAAAAAAAAACAAGTGAATGAAATATTTAATGGGTCTGACATTTACTTTTTAAAGATAATTTCATGTTAATGTGAGCCCCAGTTTTGACATACATTTTTCAGCATTTCGGCTGGTGTAATATTGTCTTCCAGAGATGGAATTGTGCCTGGGTTGTCCTTGTACACGCAGAGAAAAAACATGGTTGCAATATGATCACTGCTACTATATTGTGCTTGCTGCAATCGGGTATGGTTGTCAGAACCAAGTTATTGGGTTTCTAGCCATCAACATGGTCGCTACCATCATTATTTAGTAAATATTTTACAATTTTATGATTGGCACCTTCTATTTTATATCATGATTGGCTGTAACCATACTGTGGTAACAAAAATTCTGACTATGAAAAAAATATGATAATTATGCAACGATAAAATGCTGGCAACAATCAATAAATAATTATACATCAAATAAAACATGACTTTACCATTTACAATCATAATATTGTCTTGTTTTCATAAAAACCAAAATTTTATCAGTTCAGTCAGTTTGTTTTTATTACAAAATGTCTTAAAAAAATTATATATTGTTTATTAAAACTGGACAAATATCAGATGGGAAGAAAATACATTTCACATGTCATAAAAACATTTTATCAATTGACCCATTAAAATCCAGTTATTTTTTTTTTTGGCTTTAGAAGGTTTTTTTTTTTTAATGTGGATTTTTGAAAATTTCTCATACATATAATCAATTCATTGTCAAAAAAGATTTTATTGAAAGATTTTATATTTTTTAATTCTTTCCAACAGTTACATTTAAAAAAATATGTTTATTAATTAATTTCTTGTAAAAAGTTCCCAAAATATTAAAAAAAAAATTTGTTTATAAGAAAAAGTCTGTAGAACCCATGATTTTTTTGTATGAAATGGTTTCTTACACAAAATAATAGATATAAGTATATAAATTTATCTGATAAAAACATTTTTAGATTCTATACAATTTTCCTTAAACTAAAATTCTCAGATTCTCCAAACTGTTTCTTAGATTAAAGTTCATATATTCCAACAAACTTAGATTCTAAGGCCTTTTTTAGAAAAAAAATCATAGATTCTGAAGAAAATACTTAGATTCTAAGGACTTTTTCTAGTAGAAATATTTTTAGATTCTAAAGACTTATTTTTAAAGAAAAATTTCTAAAAACTTTCTAAAAAAATCTTAAAAATTTCTAAGATTTTTTTATTACAAAAAATCATTAGAATTTAAAAAAAAAGTTTTAAGTATTTTTCTTAAAAAAAGTCAACAGATTCTTAAAAGAACGGTTTTTAGTATCTATGATTTTTTCCTTAACAATTTTTCTTCAAAAGTCCTTAATATCAAGTTTTTTTTTTTAAGAAAAAAACATTTCTAAAGGAAATATTTTTAAATTTAAAGAGCTTTTTCATAGTTTTGCTTTAAGAAATTTTCTTAGATTATGGATCGTATAATGATAATCCAGGAATCATAATATAGTTATGAGGGACCATAATATGATTACATTTTGATTATTCACCCTTATTCTAGTTGTCGTCGTCGACACAAGACAATGTCGTCTTGGGATTTTTTTTTGAAATTGGTATTCCCGTTGTCGTTATCGAAAATAATTGATAACTGTCGACAAGTATTTGGTATTCTGTAAGAAAATGTGACGACGATATTGTCTTGAAACGACTCTGATTTTGTCGACACAATTTTTAGTAACGACTTGAGGAAAAGTAATGGCTGAAAAAAAAAAAACGAAAAAATGGAAAAAAATATCAAATTTATTAAATGCACTTGGCCCACCGAGTAAATGTGAGATGGATGGCAGAAGGTAAAGAAAGCATAATCATATAAAGTGGATTATAAAAATATAACAAAATTTATTTTTAGGTTTGGCGAGACTTGAAATTAAAAGTTAAAAAGAAAATGGTAGCCAACAAAGCCGAGTGTAATGCTACAGGTGGCGGAAGATTCAAGCAATTTATGTTGAGCCCGCTGGAGGAAGCTGTGGCAAATCTTCTACAGTTTCAGAAACAGCTGAACCCTAAGTTAAAGTCATTTCCAACACTGAGCTGGTACGACCCCTGGGCTAAGATTAATGTAGCTGCCAACTTTATTTTTTCGGAAATAAATGTGGACTTGATTCCGGTTTTCAAATTAGGTGCTATTGTTTCCAGCACATCTTTGAAGGCTGTTTTATTCAGCCGAAAGTAACTTTCACGCCTTTTAAAAAAATTAGAAGATTAACATTCTTTAAAGTAACATACTTTGATTTGGCTACTCACTTGTTATCCGGCAGATTAAAGATATTGGATTTCTGTATGAGAAGTCTTCTTTCCAATACTAGATTTTCTTTATTTTCTTCATCACTCTAATCAGAATTTAAATAACACATACAAAACATTTTTTCGCAAAAATAATAAACAAAATAAGTCTGCCGACTCAATTTTTAGAGATGTGTTTTTGTTTAAATCGATAAACTGTCGACGTCGTTACAACACTGTTTTAGAATACCAATTTGGTGTCGAAGTGATGTCGACGTCGAAGCAAAGTGATGTTGACTCAAAAACGACGACGACATTGATAACGCCAACTAGAATAAGGGTGATTATATGATTACGTGCGATCATATTATGATAACACATGTTTATTCAAGACTATAATATGGTAGTTTTTGAATCATAATATAATTGTAGGGATCATTTCATCGTTCTTGAAGGAGTACGAATGGGCGCATTGACAGCTCTTGAATTGCCTCTGGCTGCTCTTCATACCAAATACGGCATTTCTGTTTGTTGGCGTACCCATTGAGCCAAAAATGAACTTCGCCGTTGAAGACAATTTTTCGATAAAAAAATGGATTTTCATAATATAATTCAATGATTTGAAAACGTTGTTCGTTTGTTAGTCTATTCATGGTGAAATGACAAACATTACTGAGCATTTTTTGGCATTGCCACATGTCACGAATCTTTTTTAACTGAAAAAAATTTACACTGAAAAACCAAATAGCAAAACACTTACCCTTTATGTGAAAGAAAAAATTAAAAATTAACAAAAATGCACACACATGAAATACATTAAGCTAAATAAAAAAAGAATTAAAAAATTGATAAATCCATTTTGGATGTTATTTAATTTAATTCCAGTAATCGCATTTTTGGAGAATTAAAATTGTACTTTCACATTGTACACATAAAAAAGTATCACACAATTTTAAGTACTTTAAATTATTTGTTAAAATTTAAACTCGATTTTTCATATGAAAATTCTTTGGAAGTAAAAATTGAAGTTGCAATAAAATCACAATTTTTATTTTTTTTTTATTTACAATTTTCATTGTTGGTGCATTTAAAAAAATTTATTTGTATTTTTAAAATTATTCTATGAAAGATGTTTTATATTACAAACAGAATTTTGTAAATTTTTTCTGTGTGTTAGCGAGTCTTAAAATACAATAAAAATACAACTTATTTTAAAAAGACAATAGTCAATTTTAAGTGAAATAAAAAAAAAAATACAAAAATAAATCCGGTAATTCAAAAACAGGCTTTTGCAATAATTTATATACTTTTTTAATTTATTAATTTTTCAATAGAAACAAAAAAATCTATATCCTGAAAGCTTTAAATCTAAGACGACAGCCTGATTCTATAGCAAATCTGTATTACATCGTCATAACGATATCTAAAATCATGTCGTTTCACCAACGTCTACCCTAATTTTTTACATAATTAACCTCTATAAATTCTATAATGCTATTTATCTGGCCACATCTGTATAAGTTAACATGTATGCATGCAAAACAAAAATTATAATATATTTAATTAACATATATACACGTAGATTTATTTGCCATATTGTACTTGCACAATTATTTAAAATTTCCATTATACTATGTACACGCAAACAAATTTCTCTTAAATTCCTTGAAATAAAAATGTTATTTAATAACAAAGTCATATTCAATTAATTTGGTAATTGATTCATATGAGTGTTTTAATATTTATAATATTTTAATTGAACCAAATACAAATTTAATTAACTATGGCGTTGATATTCAACAACATTTTTATTTGGAGGAATTTAAGATTTTTTTGTGTGTATATGTAGTTTAAAATGCAAAAAAAGTGTACGTGACAATAGTTGTTAATGGTCATTTATTGCTGGTAAATGATCTATAGTTTAGTATTTCAATGTATAAAATAAATTATAGGTTTAGATAGTATTTTGTAGCACACTAATATATTGCTAAATAATATAATATTCTTCCTTTAAAAATAGCAATGTAAATTGGTTTCAAGTGCAATTGGGTGAACTTTAAAGATTGCATAAGTCACAATATTATATCAGAAAATTTAACAATAAAAAAATTTTTAATTTTTATTTTATTAATAAATAATTATAATACAAATATTTGGCTTAATACGATATTTTCGTATTCAACTTTTGACACCTCTAACCGATTTTTCTTTTTTAATTACAAACCGGATGGAGACAAAATAACCTTTTCAGTAAGCCACACTATCCACATATTTAGGCACATGCACAGTGGAAAATTTGGTAATTTTCGGATCAAAATCGGTAACTTTTGAATGGATGAGTATTTTTGTAAGATTTTTTTTTGTTGAAAACGTGGGACTTTAAGCTTTAATTTGTATTTTCCATCATAAAAATCGAATCATAAAAGAAAAATTATGAACGGTTAAAAATACATTTTTGATTTTTTTTTGAGTTTTTTTATAACGGCAACCTTCGGCCCGTATACTTTTAAGCCCCAATATTTACAAGGGCCAAAGATTGCATTTTTTAAAAACATTTTCACCTGCAGTAGAGTTAAACTAAAATTTCATCGGTAGCAAATGTAAGATGTACTAAAAAAATACTTTCGAAGATTAAAGTTTAGATTTTTTATTTTGGAGATTATTTGAATAAGTTTTTCTTACAAAATAGTTTGATAACAATAGTTAAGTTAACAAATTTTAAAAAATTTTACGCGACAAGCGTTCGACTATTCTTTGTTATTGATTTGGGTCTCCTGAATCCGAAAATCGCATTTAAAAATTTTTTTTCTGGAGTAGTTTTTGAAAAATGTTTAATTTTTTATTTTTATATTTTTATTTTTGTGTAACTTTACATTCTATTTTGACTATACATATCTCAAACTAGGACCAAGAAATTTGGATCAATCAAACTGCAAAAGAATTGCAATTTAGAGTACGGATTTTAAATTAGTTCAGTAGTTTTGGACCTATGGGTAAAAATTTTACAAGAAATTCTCTTTTTTTTTGGCAAAAACTGAAATCTGAAAATTTCCAAAAATTTAAATGGTATTAATCTTGAAAGGAAAAATATAAAATATTTTTTTCTTAAATGTAGTACTTGTATATAAAATATAAGTCATTTTCAAAAAACATCTATGGGTAAATACCAAAGCTATGACCATTTATGCAAAAGTACCTAATTTGAGATTTTCTCCTTTTTTTGTTTTATATTATTATGAAAGCATGCCCAACAATATTGTATAGTTAAGATCAAGAGTATTAAAAGAAATAAAATTAACTTTTTATTATTTATTAATATTGTTTATTGATTTTCTTTAAATTTATTTGTATTTTAGTATTAAAAATAGTTGTTGGACCTTCTTTTACGTTTGTTTTCGTTGGGAACCGTTTCTCTTAAGAAAAACCAAATGTAATCTTCCAACATTCTCTCATCCCAATATCCCTGATATCGCCTCTCGATGGTTTTCATTTCTTGGTGGAACATCTCTCAGTGCTAATCACTTACATTACTGAGATTCTCTGAGAAAAAGCTCGAGTGAGAATGTAAAAAATAAATCTTAAGCAGGGATGGAAAAGTTGATACAATTGCACTTTTTTTGATACTATTTGATTTAAGAAAGTACCGTGATACTCCCGACTCGGGAGTCCCGAGACATATTCGATACTCTCACAAATTTTTCCCAAATAAAAATTTGATATTCACTTATTTCAACATTTCGCCTATTTATATTCAATGTTTATGTAGTATGTCAACTCCTTAATTTTTTTCTTTTCGTATTTTCTAATTCGTTTTTACTTATTAAATACAATAAACGCTACATTGTGTTGTTAGAAGTGTTTTCAATTATTCGACCCTGTCGGTTAATCGGTTACGTCATTATTCGAAAAATGAAGAAACAAGGGCTGCCTTCAAAAAAATTCAATAACAAATGCTTTAAAATATGGTATGAATAATTTTTTGGAAATCCACAAAGTTTTATAGAACTGCCACTGTTCCCAGACTCTTTTACTTACTGAATAGAATAGATATAAAAATCAGTCATATTCCTGACAAGTC
Source organism: Eustalomyia histrio (assembly GCA_949748255.1). Classification (NCBI taxonomy): domain Eukaryota; kingdom Metazoa; phylum Arthropoda; class Insecta; order Diptera; family Anthomyiidae; genus Eustalomyia; species Eustalomyia histrio. Next base: position 105,957,013 of record OX456524.1, on the reverse strand, counting down.
CTCACCGATAATAATAAGCGAATTCTTAAATATTTTTGACTAAACTTAGTTCTACTGAAGTTCCTACTTCATTAAAATTTGTTGATAAATCAAATAAGAAACAAAACTTCATGTTATTTTTTAGTTTTTAAACATTTTTTATATGATTTTAGAGAAACTGTTTTATAGAAAATAAATTTTTTGAATCCAAAGCAATTTTATTTTATTTTTATTTTTTTTATAACATAAGTAACGTCATAGTGCTTGTTAGGGCTCTAGCCTTTCTAAAACTTCGCGTTATGATGAGATTTTTTGTCAGCTCGAAATATACACATAGCAGAAAAAGTCTGCGTTCACCCATAATATTTTTCCTAAATCTGACATAACTTTTTTAATTTTTGCTGAAACTCAATACTGTCTTCTTATTAATTTGAGAAAAAGAAGCAAACAATAAAATGAAAACATAAAAATGATACATTTATTAATAATCAAAAAATTAAACGCATTTTCATTTAAAAATTGTGATTCTTAAGGCAGAAAAAGTTTGCGCTCACTTCTTAGTATTGATATAAAAATTTCACAAAATTATTCAAGTCAATAATTTAATAGCTGGTAGGATATCCACGTCGTTTAATAACCTCAGTGAGACTTCTTTGCATGAAATCCACTAGTTTTTCGGTGTATTGTGTACTTATTTTCGCCCACTCCTCTTTGATAACATTTCGTTGCTGGAAATTGAGTGTTGACGGATTTTTTTTCCAAATAATCCCACAGATGCTCGATAGGATTAAGATCTGGTGATTGTGGAGGAGTTCGAAGCTGCCTGGGAGCATGGTACAACAACCAATCCCGTATGTTTCGGGTCGTTGTCCTGCTGAAACAAAAAGGTCCGTTCAAGTCCTAACATTCTGGCACTTTCTTTCAAATTCGTTTTTAGAATGTTCAAGTAAGCAAATTGGTCCATTGTATCTTCAATAAATTCAAGCTTTCCCACACCATTGCTAGCCATACATCCCCAAACCATGACACCTCCACCACCATGTTTTACCGTTGGAAGTAAGTTTTGTTTTTCATAGGCTGTACAACGTTTTCTCCACACAAGTTTTCTACCTTTAATCTCAAATATGCAAAACTTACTCTTATCAGAGAAAATCACTCGTTTCCATAACTCTAAGGGCTTATTTATGTACTCCTTTGCAAACTCTAATCGCTTTATTCTATTCACTCTGGATACAAATGGTTTCTTTCTGGCAACCCGGCCATGATAGTTGTGTTTCTTCAAAATTTTCCGGACGGTGTCGGCACATAATTTCTTCATAAATTTGTTGACAATATTTTTTTATAACTGTTGTTTTTACTTTGACCTGGTTGATGAGATCACGTTGTTCTCTTTCTGTTAGTATTGGAGGTCGGCCAGTGCGAGGTTTTGAAAGGTAAACACCCGTTTCTTTAAAGTTATTTACCACTCTCTGTACATAAGAATATTGGCGGCCAATGTCTTTGGCAATTTGTCGTAAGCTTTTACCATCTTTCCATAATTTTACTATAACTTGTCGTTCACTCACACTAATTTCGCGTCTTTTATTTTCCATAGCTTTAAAACCACTATTTTTCTTAAAATATTCAATGATTTCAATAAGTTTGCAATACTACTGATTACAGAAAATCATTTAACTGGACAATTATGCTTGTAAACGAAATAACGATAACGGTAAACCTTAGCACTAAAAAGTGAACGCAAATTTTTTCTGCCTTAAGAATCATAGTTTTTGAATGGAATTGCATTTAATTTTTTGTTTATAAATAAATGTATCATTTTTATGTTTCCATCTTATTCTTTGCTTCTTTTTCTCAAATTAATAAGAAGACAGTATTGAGTTTTAGCAAAAATTAAAAAAGTTATGTCAAATTTGGGAAAAATATTATGGGTGAACGCAGACTTTTTCTGCTATGTGTATGTGTACGGAGGTTAAAAGCTCTATTTCAACTTTTTGCACATGAAATTATAATTTTATATTTTTTAAAATTTATATTTTAAAGGAATTGAAACAAAAATTGCCTATCATATTTTTAAAAGCCTATATAACATTTGCTTTGATTCAGGCGATTTGAAAAGTTTTTGATTGAATTTTAGTTGATGTTTTTTCTACGATTTTCTTGCAAAAGTTAAGAATATTAGGAAGGTTTATGAAAAATAACAGAAAAATTCATATCGATTATTCGGCTGGAATAATTATTTGAATTTTAAATTATTTGTTTCGACATTAACCGAAATAGAGGCGATTAATCGAGAAATCGGTAAATCGATTAACCGAATTGGAAACACTAGATATTAAGCAAAATTGCATTTTCATACAAAACATTTTATGGTAGTTGTAATCAGTAGTAGTATCATTGCGGTTAATATTTCTTTGTAAATGGAATAATGTTATTCACCAAATTTGCGAAAAAAAAGTTAAGGGTTTTTATGTGAAAATTTTCGAAAATGTTGAAAATTATGTTTCCACTTTCGAAGTTGTATAAAAAATGTATAATTTTCTTTTGCTTAGGTAACTAAAGTTTAATTACATTAACCTGATCTCTTATTAAATGTATGTTAATTTTATGTAAAAACAAAATTTCAAAAAATTTAGTTCTCTGAGTGTCAAAATAGTACTCTTGAATATTTTTTTTTTGATACCAAAAAAAAAACCATTTTCCATCCCTGATCTTAAGTGACATATTAACACCTGTTGAAAAAGTAAAAGAGAAAAATTAGGAAAAAATATTTGTTAAATTAAAAAAAAGTATTTTATATCCATTTTTTCATAATTCTTAATCAAATCTTCAACAATAGTCTTGTACTACGGGTTTTTGTTGTTTCCCAGGAAATCAGAAACCACCAATTTAAATGATTTCCAAGCGGCAGTCTCATGTGGGGACAAATATTTTTCGAATTTTGTATATTTTATAAGTTTTTTTTTATTTGTGGACTTTTAAAAATTCCTTCCTTGATTTTTGCAAACGAAATACTTTTAAAAATTTTACTCGAATAGGCGAAAGCTTGGCCTTCCTTATTCAATGCTTTGACGAAGTTTTCAAAGAGTCCAAGTTTTATATGTAATGGTGGAAGAATAATGTTTTCTTTCCTATTAAGAGGCACATACTTTATGTTTTCTTGGAGCACTGTAATGGCTAATCTTTCCGGCGGCAAATGTTTTGTCTTATAATGAAAATCAAGAGCTCGACTGTCCCAGAGGCAAATAAAACAACAATATTTTGTGTATCCTCGTTGCATTCCATATAGAATGCCCACCACTTTTAAATCAGAACAAACTTTCTAATTGTGATCTTGATAGTTAATACATTTTAGCAATCCTACCATTGTTTCGTACGATTCTTTAGTGTTTACAACATGTGCGATGGGTATAGATGGTTTCTTGTTTCCGTTATGTAAAAGAACTGCTTTGAAACTTCCTTACCTACTATCAACAAATAGTTGCCCTTCAATTCCATTGTAAGGCTCTCCAATCTCTTCGAACAAACCGGGAATGTCCCTGCAGAATCATATCTCATCTTCGGTTAAATAATACTTCGCCTAAGGAGAATCGCGGTTTCTGTAGTATGTTACTTTTACATTTGACTCCAAAAAGTTGTATTGTTGTAAACGAGATGCAAGTACTTCTGCTTTTTCTTTTGTGAGCTCCACGTCTCTGACCAAATCATTTAATTGAGCCTGAGTTAGTAAGCGGCTCTCTCCACTTGTGCTATAATTGGCTTCAGAAGAGTTTTGATTTACAAATGATGAGTCGGAACATACGTTGGTGTTAGTTGATTTTGAATATTAAGGAATGGGAAATACATCCGAATGAGGAACTGGAAAACTGAAAGAGTCTACATTAGCATAAAACCACCTTTTTTTGTGGTTCCAAATCCAGAACTCTTGCACTGACAAAAATAGCAATCGTCGATATGTTTAGATGGGTTTCTCCAAATCATTGGTACTCCGAATTTCATGCATTTATACTAAATAAATCAGTAAAATATAATTTAAATTTCGTGCCAGAAGCCCATCTTGTAAGATTTCTAAAGCACGGAAGACACATCTTTCTTGCAAATTTCTGACAGGCATTCCAAAGTATTTCTGATAATTAGCTTTCGAGTAAATTGCATACCACCAACACATTCTCATTTTTTGTGTAATATAACTAATATAGGGTCCGCCATCTAATGTTTTTTTTTCAACTACCCATCTAAAAATCGAAATAAATATGAGGATACATGATCATACATGGGCCTGTATATGATCATACATGGGCATACATGGTCATATACGTCCACACATTGTTCAACATATGACCATACATGATCTCATATATGATCATATATCTTCGGATCCGAAATTTGAGGGTATATGGACGTATATAATCATATACGAGCATACATGAATAATATATGAGCATGTATGATAATATATGCACATATATCACCATATACCCTCAAATTTCGGATCCGAAGATATATGGTTATATATGAGATCATGTATGGACGTATATGACCATGTATGCCCATGTATGATCACATACAGGCCCATGTATGATCATGTATGCTCATATATATTTCGATTTTTAGATGGGTAGTGCTTATTTCGTGAATGGTAACACTTAGCTCATGTCTGATTTGACAGATAATTAGTTTTATCCTTCCGCTGAACGAATATGGTTGTGTATACGCTTGGACAACGCTGGGAAATATTGCGACATTACTTTGAAAATCATGATAATGTTGCAGAATGTCATCTTTTCAATGTCATCTTTTCAGATGAAGCTCATTTTGATCTTGGCGGGTATGTAAACAAGCAAAATTGTCGAATTTGGGGCACAGAAAACGAGTCACTGTTTGGTGCGGATTTCGGTCCAGAGGCATAATTGGGCCATTTTTCTTCGAAAATGAGCAAGGAGTGGCCGTTACAGTCAATGGCGATCGGTATCGGGCCATTGTTCACAAAAATTGAAGAGGAGGATATTGGCAACATTTGGTTCCAACAGGACGGCGCTACGTGCCACACAGCCGAAGCTACACTCGATGTTTTGCGCCCTGTTTTTAAAGATCGCATTATCAGCCGCAGAGCTGATGTCGTTTGGCCACCTCGGAGCTGCAATTTGACACCGTTGGACTATTATTTGTGTGGTGCCGTCAAAGATAAGTGTTACGCCGACAAGCCAAAGACAATTGACGCTTTAAGCCATTGGTGAAATACAGCTGCACACAATCGATAATGTGCTTAAAAATTGGACCGATCGTGTAGGCCACTGCATGGCCATCCGAGGCAGCCATTTGAATGAAATTATTTTCCATTATTAACCGGAAGGATTGTACTTTCAAATAAAAAAAGAAATTTGAGAAAATATTCAGTATTTTTTTTTTATAACATTTAAAAAAGAAAAGTTATTTGGCGGACCCTATTATAAAACAAAAAATAGAAACATTTAAAATGTTGGTACCTTTACATAAATGATCATAACTATGGTATTTATTCATAGATTTTCTTTTAAAATGGCTTATTTTCTTTGAAGAATTGCAACATTTAAGAAAAAAATTATTTCATATTTTTCCATGTAAGACGAATATCTTTATTTTTTTTTTTTTTTTTTGAAATCACAAAATTTCTGTTTTTATAAAAAAAAAAATGTGTTTTTTCGCGAAATTTTGACACATATCTTCTAAACTATTTAAAAACTATATTCACAAAACATGTGCCTTAACCGGATTTTCGTTTGCAATTTGACTGATAAAAAAATTTTGAGCCAAACTCGAGATATAGTCAAAATGGTAAATACACTAATAAATTAAAATAAAAAATTAAAAAAATTTTAAAAACGGCTTAAGGAGGCCCTAATACATAAAAAAATAGTCGCATGCTTTTCGCATTTTGGCTGTAAACTAGTGTAATTATTATTTACAATGAAATAAATTATTTATTTTATTTGTTTTTGGATTTTTTATAAATTATAATATGGTATATTGTAAATTATAAGCATATGTAAGTATTTGTACATGTAATATCAAAAATAAAATTTATAATTCATGGTAAACAATAAAATATAAATAAAATATTACTTTAAGAAATATGTCAAGTTACGATTATTGTATTAAGAAATGAGATTTATTTTGTTAGTTATTCAGTTTCCTTCTTCAGAATCACTTATAAAATGTGGAAACATGAAAAGTTTTAAAGTGTCTTCATGGAAATCTTTTATAAGTTTTACGGGTGGTTTTCTGATGCTCGTCACATATGGATCTGAGGTATAGAGGATCGTGAACACTTTCGAGAATGATGCAAGCGGTATCGTTTGTAATCTTTATTACGTGATTCTTAGGCATCTTCCGACAGTTGCCCCATAGGCAATACTGCGAAATGATTTATTATACTTTCCACATGTATTAAAATTTTGTGGACTGACGATGGCATGTAATACCAATTGGATTTTTAACATATAATTTTGCCGTTTCTAGTACATAATGCCTAATTTTTTTAGAATCTATAGGTAAACCAGACGACAAAGCTTACGTATAAGTCTATAAGTGTTTCATCTACACCTGTAATCTCAGCAGTTAAATTAAAATTAAAAAAAATCTGAAGATTATCTAATCCATTATATTGACATAAGGAAGTACTTTTACGTTTTTTTTGTTGATTTCGACAATGTCTGATATAAACTGCAAAGTCTTCCTCGTTTTTGTAAAGAGTTTAAGGACTTACCTGTTGCTGGCAAAGTAACAAAAAATTCTGTATTTAACCAATCTTCATTTCTTTCAAGAAACACTTTAACAGTTCTGGTCGTCTTCTGCCAACGATTTTTAAACTTTGGTATTACCAATTTTTTTAAATTTTTTAATATTAGTTGTATATTTTCTTCTGAAACTTGGCAGTTTTTTTTAGTAAAAACTAAGTAACACTTAACAGATTCTTACCACTTTCAATGCAGGCAAGAATTAATAGGCCGGCGCATTAAGCACTTAACATTATTCATTTTAAAATCCGTAGTTTTTTGTGAAAAAACAAATCGTTTATACCCATTAAAAGAGATTTTGTTTGACAAATTACGTAAATTATTTTCTTGTTTAATAAGAAACGCCAAACTGCCAAGATAAAAAAGGCGAATTAAATTTACAATTTTTATTTCTGAGTTGCTTAACATTTTTGCATACACTCAAAATATATATTTTCCGTTACCGACTGTAGTTTATTTAAAAAGTAATACGTAAAGTTTGTTTTTATACCCTTCACCACAGGTGGAAGGGTATATATAAGTTTGTCATTCCGTTTGAAATTTCTACAATATTGATCTTAGACCCTATAAAGTATATATATTCTGGGTCCTTATGAAGAGCGAAGTTGATTTAACGATGTCCGTCTGTCCGTCTGTGTGTTGAAATGGGTTTTCCGAAGAACCCAGACATGATGAGGACTTCATTGTTATTTATTTCTGTTAAATGTGATCGCCTTCTGTTTGCTATTAAAAATCAGCCAGATCGGTTAATAAATGGCTGAGATATTAGCAAAAAACCAGGACTACCTCTAATTTTTTCCGTAAAATCCCTTTGTTTAATATGTATGTAGAATTTTACGCATAGTAAACACATCCATTTGTTGAAATTCTTTTCTTTCATCTCCACCTTTTAAACACAAACAACAAACACATACGAAGACTTTTTATATATGTACCTCTATTAACGATGATTTTGTGTGAGCTTCAATAGCTCAGTTGTCTAGACGCTATGTCACAAATACTTTTTTTATTAATAATTAAATAATCCATAAATAGGCTAAAAACATCAAAATTTTTATAAAAACCCTCTGATACAAACAAAATACAAACGTTTTTATTTCTATTTTTTGCTCCGATTTAAAAGAATTTATAAACATATTTTCCCTTTGAGTGCAACTATTTTAGGTCATAACTTATAATAATTTAAAAAAAAAAAAATTATAAACTATTTTCCTTCAAATTTTTAAAATTAAGCTAAAGATATTAAAGATATTTTTTAATAAAAAAGCGAAATAAAATCCCAAATGCAAATTTTCCAGCTAAATCAAACGTTTTTGTAGAAATAAAACACATGCAGTTCTAGTGATTTCTTTAAACGATTTGTTGAAATTCTTTTCTTTCACCTCTTCGCCTTTTATACACAAACAACAAACACTATTCTAGAGCTGTAATATGACCTACGGATACGTTATATATAGCAAAGATCGAAAATCTTTAGTATAACATATTTGCTGAAAAACTCGGAAATATCGGTTCAAATACAAAAAAGTTATCCCCAAAACATAAATTTTTTTTAAATACCTATTTTCTGGAACCATAAATCTTTCCAAATCCAAGTTTTATCACCAAACTAAATGGTTAATTTCCGTATATAAATCTGTGCATTCCATATATGTCCATATATAAACTTCAGTTTTTTTCCCAACCATAGTGAAGGGTATATAAGATTCGGCATAGCCGAATTTAGCCGCTCTTACTTGTTAAATTAAGAATCAATTAAAATTCATAGAAATATATTTTTTAACTATTTGAATCAGTCATTCAAAAAACAAACTATAAAAATGTACAGACATTCAGTAGGAGTTGATATTTTCTGTTAAATGTAAAATTTTATGTTTTCTGTTTCTAAAAATTGAAAGTAATATAATTCTTTTTTGTTTTTTTTTACCAAAATAGTTTGTATATATACAAAATTTTTCAATAAAAATTACAAGAAATTATTCAAATATACATACACCCAAGCCAATAAAAACATGTACAACTGTGTGTTGTGTTTTGTAATTACATACAAATAAGAAAACTTTCAATTTGAAAAACAAACCACAAAAGTAGTTTTTTCTAACTTTTTGTCAGTAAAAAATTGATGGTTATATTTAACAATGATTGAAAATAAACAACAAAATGGATCAAAATGATAAAAAAAATCAGTAGTCCTTTTTTTGATTGTATTTTCGATTAATTTAGTATGTATTTTAAGTTGTTTTTAACGATATAATATTGTGAGTGTACCAGTTGTTTATATGCACGAAAAGGCAGCTAGTTTTGATATATCTTTTAGATAATAAGTTTAACTTTGATTCGGTGTTAAAACTTGATCGGAGGCAAACGGCGCCAACAGTTAAAATCCTAGTCAAAGATGCGTAGGTAGTTCAAAAAATATTATAGATTTCAAATCTGCTAACAATATGTACTAAACTCATAAAAAATATAGAATCTGGACAAGACACCCTTTCCAACAAGGTATAACAATCCTACAAAAAATAATAATAAATATTCAAAATACGCCCTTGAATATGATATAATTTTATCTCCCCAAATCTTTAAAGTCGAAAGTAGTGTGTTCTGTCGCCATTTTCGAATATTTCTGTTGACATAGTAACTATAATTTCTGCAAATAATTATTGCTTGGCATCTTAGCTTTACGATAGAACTTGCTTTAAGATTAATTTCAAACATTTGCAAAAATCAATTATGAGATGAGCGCCCCGGTAGGCTAGTTGGTAGCGTGCTACCCACCAGAGGCTCTGGTCTGTTTTCGCTACAACGAGCCGAAGGCCTTTGTTGCTAGTGCTCGGTTAGGGTATTAACATATAATTTCTAATTATATGATTAATAAATAAAATAAATAAACAAATAAATTATGAGATGCATTCACCTTATATTATTCACTGTGCCATGGACTTGCCTTTGTGCTTGTCCAACCTACCTTAATTCAACGTACATATTGGGTAGTGATTATTTTGTAGATACATCAAGTCATAAGATACACAAAAAAATAATTTCTGTAATTCTTTATATTAAAAATTGTATTGAAGTGTAAGTTTTAATACTGTTAATTTTTATTGAATCATTTTCAAAAAAATTTTTAATAAAAGATATTTAAAAAGTATTTTTTATGCGTACTTACATAACCGGAAAATCAATTTTCTAAGAGATTTTTTTTTAGCGAAATGTTATAAACGGTTTATTTGTAAATATTTTTTGTTAGGTTTGGAACCCAGAGGGTTAATAAACAAATATTTTTTTTTTATTTTATTTAACTGACCACTACATATAAGAACGATATTTGCATAGGACATTATGATGACGTTGAGGATGATAGTGTGGATTAACGGAACGGTATGCTATAGTTTTAAAAAATTTAATCAGCTATAAAGAAAACTATTCATCTGTCCACTTATCGATCTAACTACCAATCAATCATAAGCCGTTAATCCAATTTGAGGGCTTAATGATTGTGTATGTCTTGTTGAATACTTTTTGTTGGTTGTTTTGTTTGTTTGTTTGTTTGTTTGGTTTGCTCTACTGAAATGCGTGCATAGAAAAAATTATTGCTCAAAATTTTTGAATTATAGATTTCTTGAAAATAAAATTTGGTTTCAATTAAATATTTAATTGCTTTAAATCGAAATTAAAAAAGAATGCAATAAGATTTCTTGTAAGATATTAATCAAATGGTTTAGTTGAAACTCGATTTATCTGTGTACATTTGCAAAAATTTGTAAACGTTAGAAAATGAATAAATATGAAAAAGTTTTTATCTCATACATATGTAACTCAACGTCCACCTTTGCTATTCCCATACACACAGAAAAAAAGTTAGTAGACAAATTTGTAAACGGTTTTCAATCCCACTTTACTAATTTTTTACTGATTTTTAGTAAAAAAATTATTATTTCGCAAATATTTTTGCTATTTACATTTTACATATTACATAATTTTTACATAATATTAACAAATTTTTGTTTCTAATTTCAGAAATCATTTTACAAATTTTTGAAAAAAGATTTCAGAAATAGTCCATTGTATTTCAGAATAGTGAATTGAATTTCAGAAATAGTCAATTGTATTTCAGAATAGTCAATTGTATATCAGAAATAGTCAATTGTATTTCAGAATAGTCAATTGTATTTCAGAATAGTCAATTGTATTTCAGAAATAGTCAATCGCATTTCAGAAATAGTCAATTGTATTTCAGAAATTGTCAATTGTATTTCAGAAATAGTCAATTGTATTTCAGAAATAGTCAATTTTATTTCAGAAATAGTCAACTGCATTTTAGAAATTGTCAATTGTATTTCAGAAATATTCAATTGTATTTCAGAATAGTCAATTGTATTTCAGAAATTGTCAATTGTATTTCAGAATAGTCACTTGTATTTCAGAAATTGTCAATTGCATTTCAGAAATAGTCAATTGTATTTCAGAAATAGTCAATTGTATTTGTGAAATACTCAATTGTATTTCAGAAATTGCCAATTGAATTTCAGAAATAGTCAATTGTATTTCAGAAATAGTCAATTGTATTTCAGATATAGTCAATTATATTTCAGAAATAGTCAATTGTATTTCTGAAATAAAAAATAGTACACCCTACATTCTAAGAACATATACTATGTTATATTACACATTTGTTTCATTCCTCAAATAAATTTTACTGTACCCAAACGCTAACATTGTCATACAGAATATTTGAGTTTCGATTCGCTCGGTAAAACGTATTAGGGGATCCAATCGGGAGTGATGTTTTAAAATTCTGGGATATTGGAATTTTATATTTGGCTTCCCAAAAATGTTCGTAGTGTTTTGAAAATATTTTTAATCATATGAAAGCATTTGAAAATACAAAAATTATTAAACATAAATTATTGAAAATTTTAAAATAATTGAAAATTATTTTTTTTGCAGTATAAAATGGGTAAAAAAAATTAATAAAACTCTATGTTGTTGTTCTTTTTTTATTTTTTTTTATTAATTTTTCATGAATTGAATTATTTTATTTTTCAAATAACAGCTTATTGTTTTTTGTTAATAAATTCTGTCTTTATCAAATATTTAATGCAGTACTCTATGTTGTTGTTCTTTTTATATTTTTTTTAATTAATTTTTCATGAATTGAATTATTTTATTTTTCAAATAAAAGCTTTTTTTGTTAATTAAACCTCTCTTTATCAAATGAAATAAAGCATTTTTAAATGATTGCAAGTACTATAAAAAAGTATGTAAACAAATTTTTAAAATACAAGGTAATAAAGAAACTAAATATAACAACTCCAAAACGTAGGGTGTACTGTTTTTTTTTCTGAAGTACAATTGACTATTTCTGAAATACAATTGATTATTTCTGAAGTACAATTGACTATTTCTGAAATACAATTGATTATTTCTGAAGTACAATTGATTATTTCTGAAGTACAATTGACTATTTCTGAAATACAATTGACTATTCTGAAATACAATTGACTATTTCTGAAATACAATTGGAAAAGGTGTAGTGGATTCTGAATGACAAGCACATGTTAAATGTCTACAGTAAAAAATATTGCCTGCTGTATAATTGGTCAGTAGTACTGGCGACAAAGTCAATACTGAATCAGTACAGTTTTACTATAGACAATTCCTTTAGGCTAATGATATATATATGTCATACATGTTTTTTGAAAACTTTTCATATTGCGCTATATTATACAGTAGTGGTCAAAACATTTGGAACTGAGATCGCATTTTAACTTTTCATTGATTAGTTTTCTGCAAATCACATTTCGTTACTAAAATTTATTTTTTTTCATGTTATCATACATTGTTTTTGTTAAAAATATAAAAAAAAACAAATTCCGTTAAAGTTAAACAACAAAAAATTTTAAGAGATGTATTCAAAATGCAGCTGTTTAAAACATTTGCAATTTTTATTACTCTTAACTGTACTATTAACACTAAAAAATGCTAGGAAATAACGGTAATCACATTCCTTTTATTAATTCGTGATTTAGATCTTTGCATTTTATTAAAAAACTCATCATAATTATTTTACTATAAGAGTTTTAATAAGATATTGTAAGCATTGACATCGTAAGAATTACTTTTGTGAAAAATGGCAGGAAACAAATACAATTCTGATTTCAAGGTCAATGTTTTAATTGACTTTAAAAATGGACTTTCTCAAAAAGACATTTCCTTAAAATATTGCGTTCCCAAATCAACAATTTGTCGCATTGTTAATTTTTTCACGAAATATCCTAAAGCAGTTCCTAGAGAAGTGAAAGCTGAACTTTCCATAGATTCTAGCCTTTAAACCATTAAAAGAAGAGCCCGCGAATATGGTCTTAAAAGTTTTAGATGCACTAAAAAACCATTTGTGTCGGAAAAAATAAAAAAGCTCGGCTTAACTTTGCCCGCGCCCATTAAAATTGGATTCCACAGCAATGGAAGAACGTACTAGGGTCCGATGAGTCCAAATTCAACCTACGGGGTTCAGATGGAAGAGCCTACATTCGACGACCACGAGGCGAAAAGTTTAATCCCAGGTACACAACCGCAAGAGTGAAGCACGGAGGTGGAAACATCTTGGTGTGGGGGTGTTTTTCGAGAAATGGGAATGTTCCAATTCACCGGATAACTAATACAATGACGGTCACAATATATAGAAACCTTTTAAGGACAACTCCAGCACGATAACGACCCTAAACATACGCAAGGCTTTTTAAAGTATGGTTAGAGGAAAATGATATTAGTGTCATGTCGTGGCCGCCACAATCTTCCGATCTCAACCCGATTGAGAACATGTGGATGATTGCAAAACGAAATATTGTTAATAAAGTATTCCGAAATAATGATGAATTTTTCACCTCGTTGGAAAAGCAGTGAAATGAAATTCCCGAAGATTATATTAAAATGCTCAATACCTAAGTGATGTTCTGAGGTTATAAAAAAAAATTTTATTATCCAAATTCGCCCCACCGAACATAATATTCAAGCTGTTGTGACCAAATTTAGCACCATTTTCACTTTATTGGACATCAATCCACCAACTCGTATGCGAAGAGTGCGTACCGAGGAGAATATTGCTGCTGTATCGGCCAGTGTCAATGAAGATCGCGACATGTCAATTTTTCGGCAAACAGAATTGCCGAATTTGGTATGAAGAGCAGCCAAAAGCAATTCATGAGCTGCCAATGCACCCTGAAATATGATCTGTTTGGTGCGGTTTCTGGTACGGCGGCTTAATTGGACCGTACTTCTTCAAGAACGATGAAAATCGCGACGTTACAATAAATTGAACAAGGTACCGAGTGATGATTATCGACTTTTGCCCACAATGGAAGAATTAGACAATATCATTTTAAGTAATTATAATTTTTTTTTAATTTGATTTTTAACAAACATAAAGTTGAAACAAAACTCAAGCTCTAGCTTGTATAAAACTTTGGTTCTGGGCCGGTATGTCAAAATTGGAGCTCACGGATGGAAGTGAAAAGTGCAGATTTGCACTTTTGCAAATGTGCACATGTGCAAAATTGCAAATTTTGGTCAGTGACATGGTAAAAATGGGGTTTTAAAGGGCGAAAAGCTTCTCTCTTAACGGCCTGCACAAACCGCTGGACTTCGGAAGTTTAAATTTGGTATGTAGGTTCCGTATCCAGTGTTCTCCGTAGCTAAGACGGAATATTTGGAAACTCCCAGCATAAGGGGAAAAAAAATTCTCGACGGCCTGCCAAAACCTCTTAAGCTGGAAATTTGAAATTTGGGACACTACATAGGTTCCTCCTCCGCGTAGAGATCTATCAAGGTCAGATTTTTGGAAATTTCTACGGGGAGGGGCAAAAAAAGGGAAAAGTCTTCCCCTTAACGGCCTGCCAACACCTATTTAGCTAGAATCCTGATATTTGAAATATTTGTTACCTGGATTATGAACTTACTCGCTGATAAGGTACATTTTAGAATTTTAGCCAGGGTCATGGTAAAATAGGGGTTCAATGGTAAAAATTGGGGTTCAATGAAGCTAGAAAGCTGAAATTTGGTTCCTCCGTCAGCGTCAACATCAGCTTAGACTGGATTCTAAAGGAAGGAACGAAAAAGTGGAATTTGTTCCCCTTTGACGGCTTGCCAAAACCACTGGAACCAGAAAGTTGAAATTTGGTGTGTAGGTGCCTCCTCCGACGTAGACATCTGCCTAGATAGTATTTTCGGAAATTTGATATAAAGGTTTATCCTCCAGCGTAAACAGCAGCTAACACGAGATCTTTAAAAATCCTACAGGGTGGGGCGAAAAAATAAGAAATTTTCCCCTGCCAAATCTTCTGAAACTATCAAGTTGAATTTTGGTATATAGGTTTTACCTCCAGCGCAGATATCCCCTCAGACAAGATTTTTGAAAATACCTATCGGAAGGGGCAAACATGCGAAAAGTCTCCCCCTGTCGGCTTGCCACAACCCTTTCGAGGTAGAAAGTTTAAGCTTTTTATATAGGTTCCTTCTTCGGCCAAAATATCATCTAAAAGGGAGACCCTACGGGGACTGCAAAAAAGGGGATAATTCTCCGCCTTGACGGCCTACCAAAACCACTAGAAGTTAAAATTTGAAATGTAGGTTCCTCTTACGTAGACATCCTCTCAGACGGGATTTCTTTATATTCCTACTGGATAATGGCCTGCCCACACCGATTTAAAAACCAGAATTATGTATTACTTGGAGTATAGGCTAACTCACATATATTTATATACTTAGTTTTGATATAGTTATATAGAATATCAATTGCTAATTATTGCTATATATTGATACAAAATTATTTAACATTGTTTAATATATCCATATATATAAACCTTTTTCGTCGAGGGTTAATCGAACCGGTTGATTAAGTTGGCTCAAATTTTATGCATCGTAAACAATTTTTATACATTAAACAATATATAAATTTAAAATTAAATCATTTCTATTGATATTCTTATTATTACCTGCCTTCGGTATATGCTTTTGATAACAAAAATGTGCAAATCTAAAAACTTCATCAGCAAAAATCCTATATACTGAATACATACATAAATAAATATGAAGATTTGTTATAACAACAAAATATATAGGAGTTATAATTTTTAATGAATTTGTTGTGTAAACATTTGTGAGAAATGAAAAAATATAAACATTTCGTTCATATCTTATTGCCATAATTTATATAGTGTGAAAAATAAAAATACATATATATATATATAAATACTAGCGGGCAAAACCCGGGATTGCCGGAGTCCCCAGATGAAAATGGTTCAAAAACATACAATGCAAGTACACACATATTTTATTTTTCCGAATACATTTAATTTAAATTTCAGGTTTCTAGCCAAAAGGGTAGGGCGTCAATTGGATACTTTTTCCTTCATCGTAGAAATTTCTTAAAATCAGTATTTTCAGACAAAGGGCTTTAGGCAGGTAGTCAAGGGGAAGACTTTTCACCTTTTTGCACTTCTCTGGAGAAATTTCCCAAAAATCCCGTGTGAACAGATTTCTACGCAGGAAGAGGAACATAAAACAAAATTTCAACTTTCTTGTTCCTGCAATTTTGGCAGGCCGTAAAGGGGGAGAATTTTCCCCTTTTTTAAGGCCCCACGTATTTTCCAAAAATTCAATCTTAGCCGATATCAACACCGGAGAAATAACCTTCATTCCAAATTTCAATTTCCTAGCTTCAGCGGATTGGGGAGGCCGTTGTTCAGGAGAAAATTTTTAGTTCTTTTAATTCCCATTTTTATTTTACCCATACTCCAGGGAACGCATATTTCAAATTTCAGTTTACTAGCCAAAGGGGTTTGGGCAGGCCCTCAGAGATATTATTCCTCTTTCCCATCAGGGAGATTTTTGCCTTTTTACCCCACTGGATAGTAATTTCCAAAACTCCCAAATTCCAGCTGTCGGTTAGGACTGGGCGATGTTGAATGAGTCAGTAACGTTATTCCTTTATAAATAGAGAAGAATATAATCTTTTCATAAAAAGGAACTTCAAACTGACAGTATACTAACAAATACAAGAGATTGTTATTTACTATTCGGTTATACTGTATTAATATTCCCACCCAGAAAAATAATGTTTGCCACAATACTTTTTTGGTCAAATTTCGATCAGTTTTTTGTAAACAAACTAACATTAAAAAATAACGTCAAATTAAAAATATTTCTTCGTTGGAATACAATTTTCATTATTTTATGTAAAAATCTAACGCTAGTTATTTTAGTAAATTTATGTTAGAACTATAAAACAAGAAATTTGGAAAGCTTTTTTTATTGTTTTCCCAGCCCGAAGGTAAAAATTAGAAGCACCAAATAATTCTTGTAAAAAATTTCGGAATTTTAAATAAAATGACAAACGTCACAAAAAATATATCGATCACATTATAGAATGTAGGGTACTAAAGTAAACTGAGATAAACTCATGGTTTTAGTTAATGTTTAGGAGAATTATGGCATGATTATGATCAATAAGTGTTAATAGATGAAGAGGGAGAGATTTTATGGAAGGGAGAGTAATTATTATTTATAAACATTAACTTTCTTAATAAAGAGTTTTGTTTACAATCAAAATAATAGATAGCAAATTATTAATCATCAAAATATACGAAAACTCCATTCATTTGAACTTTTTACACTCCATTCATTTGAACTTTTTACACAAGCCAGCATTATGGTTTTAAAAAAATACCCAGCAAAACTTTGGTAATGGGTGCAATATTCTCATGCGTTACCTTGTAATGATAGCTAGTTACCTTTTCATTATTTGCAAGCATAAAGTAATAAGTTACTCATTATTGATTACATAATATGTGATTTATAAATATAAAGTAATAATTGAAATATTTTTGAAAATCTATTTTTAGATACATTACTTTGTGTTTTTTTGTAAGCAAAAGGGTAATGTATGTTTATTTTGAGAACACTACCGAAAAAACAAAGCGCAACAATTCATTTAATTTTAAAGCAATCAAATACTATATGCGTCGATAGCTCAGTGGGTAGAGTTCTTGGTTGGCAACCAGATTTCCCTGGTTCAATTCCCATCTTGACCACATTATTTTTAATTACAAATAATTTAAATAAAATATTTGCAATAATTTTTTTTAATAAAAATTCCTCTTTTTGAAAAATCTAATTTTAGACACATTACTTTTTCCATTCTCGTAACCATATAAGTAACATTATCACCTCTAAAGTAATGGGTATATACATTACTTTGAGGCTCATCGCCTATAAAATTCATCTATGAAGTAAGGTGTAAAGTAAGCCATCGACCCCTATGGCTAGCCTTTACAAATTGTTTTTCTTTACCTCTGAATAAGTTTCAATAACAAAAAAAACAAATGTAGTTTCAGACTTTTGCTTTCTAGCCGAGTATGGGTTTCGGTGGGGTAAAGTGCTATGTGAACACCGAAGGAGGACGTTGCGTTATGTATTAAAACTCATACATATTTTTTTTTTTTTTTTAATTGATGTTTTCGTCGCTGGGGATCAAACCGCTGCATTCTGTGTAACCAAACTAGTACCAAACCAGTAAAAAAAATTCAAATCAGCATGCCGATTATATGATACCCTAAAGATAGGACCTTCTATGGAAGGTACGTCTAAATATGAACCGATTGCAACTAATTTCAAGAGGGTCTGTCCTTGGGCCAAATGTATTCAACTTCATTTCAAACTTACATCGTTTTCCAGGCCTTTAAAACGCTGAAAAAAAAGAACCAGGAGGAACAGATCTAAAGTTGAACTCGGTTTTCATTGCCCGGAATGAGCACTATCTGCTTGAAAACCTGTAATACCATTTAAGCTCAATACATTCAAACTGAGATAGGAACTTTTAATGGCTAATAAGTCAACACATGGATCGATTTTAAACATTTTTAATGAGGTCCAGCCTTGATCCGTCCACTACAGAGTGATGCAGGGTAACCACTAAATAGATAAAAAATCGGTGCAGGAATGATTACTCAATTAATTTAAAATAGGGTCACAAACATTTGATAACAATAACAGTGTCGGCAAGTGTACTTGATTTAATTAAAATAAATATATGTATATACACAATATATTAAATTACACCCGCTATAAAAGTACAGTGAAATCCGGTTAAATGGAATACAACAAATTATTTTGTCATAAAAAATTCAATTGCTGAAACCAAATCCGATAATGGTTAAAATTCGTCTAGTTTTCAATAAAAAAAATGGCAATATCAAAATATAAAAAAACACATATACAAATAAGCTTATTTTTTCTAGCACATATCATTTTAGAGAAATTCGCAATTGAAAATTCAATTTTTTTTTTTTTTTTCCTAGTTCTAGAGATTTGTTTATTTATTATTGTTTGTTTATAGCGTGCTTTCGACCTCCGTTTTTTTACAAAAACAAAACAAACTATCGATTTATAGCTAGGCATGTATTTTAATCCGGCAGAAGCCAAAGATTTAGACAAACTAGAGCCTCAGAAGAACGCAGAGAAAAAAGTAAAAAAAAAAACAAGCAAAAGTTAGGAAAACACATTTTTTTTAAAAACAAAGTATAAAACTTGCAGGAAAAATATTTTTTTAAACAAGTAACAGTAAAAAATTGGGGAAAAAAACACTTAAAAAAATATATATTTGTTATTAAAAATAAAACACTGAGACAAAAAATGTGAAAAAATTAATTAAAAGCCCAAAAATCTTAAGAAAAAGCTATTTTAAAGCTAAAATCTAGAAAATCCAAAGAGAGCTAATATTTGACGATGATATTAAACTTGAAGACCAGAAATGTTACTAATTTTTACTTAAACGGATAAAAAATTTGACTTGATTTTAAATAAACTGACACGTTGTAGTTGAAAAGACTTTAATTTAAAGGCCATTGTATTTCCACAGTTTGAGGCCAAAAATGCATTCCACTTTCCAGAAAATCGAGAGGTTGTCAAAAATACGCCGACATTGTTAGAGCTTAAAAATGAACGAAATAGCTAAAGGATTACGTGGGTTTGAGAATTCGTATTTGCCACAGGCAAAAGCGAAAGTGTGCCCTGGATATTGCCGCTGCAGCAGGTTCTTGACTTTATGGTGCCGATATTTATTCCGGAAGTTTAAAAAAAAATTGGGTTTCAAAACTTTAATCGCGTTTTCACGAAACTTTTTTTTTGAAGAAAAAATAGATGTTTTAATCATGAGTTATCCTGACTACACCGAGACAACTATTTTTTGAGAAGTCAGGGGAAATGAGGTTCCAATGGCTAAATTTTCAAAATTTTTAAATAAAAATTCTCAAAGTACTTGTTAAATATTTATTTTTGATATTGTTACAGAAATTCCATTTACTCGTAGAAATGCAAATGCCCATATGTTAACCCTGAAATGTAAAACAATTAAATGGCAACCCTTTATAATAACTAATGTTTCCTATGTCAAACTGTAAAATAACATTCTCAAAGTTGCCAGTATGCAGCTTCTAGACGATGCTGCCATATTCTAGTTATTTTTACCCGCATATATAAAAACGCCAGCAAGGTGGCAAAGTAGTTCAGTTTATAAGTAAAACGCAGAGTGTGAAGAACTAAAAGGTGGCTAACGTAAAGTGTGCTATTAAAGTGTATTTCTGTAATTTTTAGTGACGGTTATAAATATAGCTATAAACAATTTCAAACAGTGTTTATTATTTGCAATATAGAAAGAACTCGATTTATTTAAAAGGCAAATAAATCAACGATTTTATAAAGGGTAAAATCGTAACAATATGATTAAATTATTTAAATAAAATATTTAAAAAATATCAGTAAAAATACATTTTTTGAGCCTTCGTTGAAAATTTTTTTGGAACGACAAACCTTCAGATGATACTTTTAAAATTTAATGACAATTCGTTCGTTAGTGCGCAAAATACAGCTGCTTTAGTTACGCTACTTTTGCGATTTTGAAAACAATGGATTAAAAGCAATTTCGTGTGTTGATTTTTTTATCATTGCTTTTTAAACTAAATATTGGCTTGATAAGTGTTATTTGGACTCTGCTTCATCTATTTGTTGACTTTAAACGTGGTCGTACAAACACCGATAATGTCGAACGCTCTGGTTGCCTAAAAGAGGTGGTGATACCGGTTAACATCAAAAAAGTTTACAAAATCGTTTTGTCAGATCGTAATCAGGAGATAGATGATACCTCAAAGATATCGAATGAACGTGCCGACTTTATTTTGCATAAACATATGTCCATTAGAAAGCTGTTTTCGAAATTCTTCTTAACCGATTTCATCTTAATCGAGTTTAGCTGTATATTCGTACGTAAAGTTATGTACATACATACAGATAGTAAAGAGCTTATCTTTCATTCACATTATTCTTTCTGGGTGTTTTAAGTAAATATTTATTTTACGTATGTACAAACGTACTAGAGTTCATATTTATGAACTGTCATATGCGGCGTCACATTTATAAAGTTCTAAATAAACAGTTATATCAAATGTTAAATAAATATGTACTACGTATGTAGGTATATATTAAAATAAAACAAATTATTACATTTGCAGTCATAAGCCAGTTTGTATTCGTTTATAAATTATTTTTTATGAAAATTAAAATATAACTTACAAACTGTTAAATTTCAATTTTATTTGAAAATCTGCTTAATTTAAAATTGCAAATGGCAAATGAATTGAAATTTGCTAATTGAAATTTTAAAATATTTTATTGCTTTAACGATAGAGAGTGGATTCAACAAATATTCTGGTTTATAAAATTCCAACAACCAAAGAAAAACTTTCATCATATTTATAAAAAAAAAAAACTTCATAGATTGTAATGATTGTAATATGATGAATCTTTTTTGTAAAACCATGATCTTGTTTGAAATTTTCAGCTGGTCCAAATTGTAAGAACTGTTTTTGGTTTGCTCTATATCTTGCAGTTTTCGAGATATTGTTCATTTTCAAAAAAAAAAAAAAAAAAAAGAATAAAGTATTGATGACATTTTTCGTTGAAATGATGCAAAAGCTATTTAATTATATAAAAATTGTCATCATATTTATGAAAAACTTTATACAGTCCGTTGCATTTGTATAACCCATGTATAAAGTTATACTTTGCCACTCTATAAAATTTAAACTAATCAAGTTATAATGATTTTTTTAATTTGGTATGAATTGCCAGAATGTCAGCTTTTTAAATATTAATTTGGTTTAATTAGTATTTGTTATAATAGAAAAATGTCGAAGGGAACCGCCCTTTCTGATTTGGGAAAAGGGAGAGTTTTGGCTTTTACAACCCAAAAACATTCAATTAATTGAAAGATATGGAAAATTATGGAACAACGGAGAGAAGTGGAGAAAAATCCCAACCACCATAAGCTCAAGAGAGCTCGACGGCCAGTTTCCCCTTCTATGAGCAAATCTACAGCTTACAGATCTCTAAATGCATCTAAAAATCTTGTAGTTCCACTGCTTTTAGAAAGACACGTAATCAGACGCATCCAGAAAAAGATTTGTTGTAATTCGATCAAAACCATTAATATTTATGTGTAATCAAGTTTTTTTATTTGGACTTACCTATAATCCATTAATAAAGTTAAAATATTGTATTGGAAATTAAAAATAGGGAAAAAGAACTAAAAAACAATACTATTATTCAATTATTGATATTTCCAATCAACTTCAGTAGAGGCAAGCATTTTTTAGTGAATGTACGAGGGCGGTTCAATAAGTTAGTGACTTTTCGAACTTCCCTCGTAGTTATATGAAATGCAACACTGCAACAAGACTACTGTCAAATTTTGAGCAAGTTCCGTCATTTACTTTGCGTTTAACAGCAGGATTTTTCGAGGTCCATAAAATAGGCATTTGTTTGATAATTTCATCGTTGGAGCTAAATCTCTTTCCACCGAGCCATTTCTTTAGGTTTGCAAATAGGATATAGTCACTGGGGCTAAATCCGAAGAATAAGGCGATTGAGGGGGCAATTCGTAGTCTACTTCATGGATTTTTGCCATGGAAACTAAGCTGTCACACGATTCCGTTGGTGGTCGATTGTGACCAAACGCGGCAGCCATCTTGCGGAAAGCTTTCTCATATCCAAGTGATCGTTCAAAATTGAAACCACTGAGCACATTCAATCTCCGATCGGCCACCACCATATCGCGAATTTTTTTAATTGTTTTGGGTGTAGAGACCTCAACTTATTGATCCGCCCTCGTATTTAAAAGTGGTTACTACAAAAACGGTTATGCAATTAAATTAGGGTTTTAATGGAACCAACCGAATTGTGGATTGTATTGATAATAGACGCCACTAATGATTGCTATTGGTAAACGAATTTTAAACTATATTTATTTTCCTAACAAATTAATTTGATTAAAAATTAGCCATCAACATTTATAAGATTTTGTGGTGTAGTGGGTAGAGAGGTAGCCTAGTAGTCCGAATTTCCGAGTTCAAATCCCGGAAAGGCAAACATTTAATTTTTTTTTAATCAAAATTAAATATTAAAATGTTTAAATAGCAAATAAAGCAAAGAAATTATAAGTAGCATTGGTGCAGTATGTCCAGGTTCGATACCGGAAAATTAAAGAAAATTTATCAAAAATATTTAAATATTTTTGGAAGCGGCAAACTTGGCGAAAAAAAGTGACCCAAGAAAAGTGGCAGTTTTTCTTAATGCTATTGGCGAAGAAGGATTGGAGTTGTTCCAATCATTTAATTTGACTGCAGAGGAACAAAAGTGTTACTAAGAAGTTGTTGCTGCTGTTGTGTTCCGAAGAAACGCATAGTATACACGAAAGGTTTTATTTTTTCAAGAAGATGGAGAACCATTTGACAATTTTTTGGTGGATACAAAGAAGATTGCAAAATCCTGTGATTTTGGAAGAATCAACAAACATCTTTAATGAGAGATCGAATTGTGCTTGGAATAAGTAATAAACGTTTGCAAGAAAAACTGTTAGAAAAAGATGTTAACTTTGAACGTGCTGTGGAAATGTGTAGAGCTGCAGAAATATCAGCAGGTCAAACAAAGGTTATACAAATGAATAGTAATGTTTTGGTAGTATGGTTCATCAAATTAACATAAACAAAATGGAAAGTAACTACAAAAAAAAGCCAAAAATTAACATCAGGCAAGCAAAATGATTCGTTTCAATGTAAAAAATGTAACAGACAGCATAAACCAATATAAAATGTTATAAATTCAATCATTTTGCTGTTTGCTGTAATCAAAAACATGTGTCTTGCATTGAACATTTTGATACTGATAACGAAATTTTTTATGTTAACATGATTTTAGAGAGAAAGAAAAATAAATGGGTGCATAATTTGAAAATAGAAGAAAGTTTCCTTGAAGTGAAATTGGATACAGGTAGTGATGTAAACATTTTATCGTACAAAGTTTTTAAGGAAATTAAATCTCAGAGTAAAACAAATCCAACATCTACGGTACTCTAAGTTTATGGTGGTCAAAAAATCACACCTATAGGTGAATGTTTTTTAAAGTGTTATTATAACAACGAAACGAGCATGGAAAAATTCATTATTATTAAAGAAAATTATCGTTCCATACTGGGAGTGGAAGCAATGGAAAATTTGGAGATAGTTAAAAAGGTAAATAGCCTGGATCTAAAAAGAGGGGATATGTTTTATTTTATAGCATTAAACTCTGATGTTTTTAATGGAGTGGGATGTTTTCCAGGTAAATATACAATAAAATTGATGGAAAATGCAATCCCTGTGATAAAACCGCCTCGAAGGGTTCCATTAAAGATAATGAAACCCCTAAAAAGTTCCTTGGATGTTTTGATTGACAAAAATATTATATCAAAAGTTAATGAACCAAGAGATTGGGTACATAACTTGGTAATTATTGAAAAATCTGATGGTACACCACGTTTATGTTTGGGCCCACGAAATTTAAACAAATATGTTAAAAAAGAGCAACATTTAATACCTACATTAGATGAAATTTTACCGAAACTAAATAATGCATAATATTTCAGTGTATTAGACTTAAAGAAAAGATTTTATCAAGTAGACGAAAAATCCAGAAAATTATGCACTTTTGCTACGCCGTTTGGAGCATTTCATTTTAATCAATTGCCGTTTGGGTTGAGTACAGCGCCAGAAATTTTCCAAAGAAAAAATTAAGAAAATTTTTCTAATATACCAAATATTTCTATTGATATTGATGATATTCTTGTTTATGGAAAAACATTAGAAGAACACAATGAAGCACTAAAAATGTAATTAACAGAGCAAGAGAGTTAAATATTAAGTTTAATTCCAAAAAACTTCAATATAAAGTCAAAGAGATTGATTACCTTGGTCACAAATTTACCTAAATGGGATATTGCCAAGAAAAGAAAGAACAAACGCAATTTAAAATCTAAGAGATCCAAACAATAAAAAAGAATTACAAAAATTTTTGGGCTTGGTAAACTATGTAAGATCATTTATTCCAAACTTAGCAGAAATAACTTCACCGTTAAGAGAGCTTTTAAAGAAAAGTTCTTCCTTTGTGTGGCAAAAAGCTCATTCAGATACTGTTGCTAAAATTAAAAAATTGCTTGTAAGCTCTGTTGTACTAAAACCTTTTGATGAAAATAAACAAATTTTGATACAAACCGATGCTTCGCAAAATGGTTTAGGTTGTTGTTTGCTACAAAGCAATGCAGCAATTTCATTTGCCTCGAGAAGCTTATCAGAAACAAAACAAAGATATGCTCAAATTGAAAAAGAGCTTTTAGCTATCATTTTTAGTTGCAGAAAGTTTCATCATTATATATATGGAAGAGAAGTTATTATAAAAATAGACCACAAACCACTTATAGGTTTGATGGAAAAAGAAATTTATAAAATACCATCGGGAAAACTTCAAAGAATGCTGCGTTTATGTTTATGAAATTATAATGCTAAACTCGAGTATTTACCAGGGAAATACATGTATATTGCGGATTATTTGTCAAGAAATCCCTTGAACTTAATACCTTCTGAAGAGGAACCATTGTTTTACGAGTCAATATTATTAATCAATGTATGTGAAAAAAGAGAAAATCAACTTAAAGAAGAAACTAAAAAAGATAAACAGTTCAGTAAAATTATGTCATATTACAAATACGAATGGCCAAAAGATAAAAGCAAGGTGCCAGAAAATTTACGGTTTTATTTTGGTAAGAGGAATGATATTATTGAAAATGTGAATAGTATAGTAGGATTTTAAGATCATATCATATTCTTTTTAATTATTTTTATTGTAAAGAAACATGACAATTTTTATTAGTAAGTTATAGAGAATAAAAATTGAGAAATTCCACTGAGCCAGCAGGATAGAATACTTAGTATTTTCGGTTGGCGCTACCCAACCTTGTCAATATCCATGCTCTTCTTCTCCCTTTGCGGTCATTGCTTGTTGATGATTGTGTATTTTATATTGAGTGTTAGGAAACAAATTAACAAACTTGTAAACAACAACACAATTAGACTAACATCAACGAAATTTAACAATTTATATTTATCCTCTATATTTTACAGTTTTTTGTTATGAACTTTAATTCTTAAAGTATCAAATAACACAGCTTATATGAAGCATTTAATATCAAATGTTTGTCTTAATCCATATTAAATCTACAACTTAATCTATGTTGATAGTTAATGAATAGACAATATTTTGAATTATATTTTGCACTGTATCCTTGTGTGTAAAGTAATGGAATTTTATGAATTGTTGATCTGTTATTTTGTAAGTGAATAGTATAGTAGGATTTTAAGATCATATCATATTCTTTTTAATTATTTTTATTGTAAAGAAACATGAAAATTTTTATTAGTAAGTTATAGAGAATAAAAATTGAGAAATTCCACTGAGCCAGCAGGATAAAATAATAATGATAAAATAATGATACCAGATTCTTTGAAATTAGATATGTTAAACTTGCTACATAAATCTCACATGGAAATTTGGAAAACTCAAAAAAGAGCTAGGTATGTAATGTACTGGAAAATTATGAGCAGTGATATAGAAGAAAAAATTTTCAATTGCAAAATATGTGATCAGTTTTCCAAAAATAATATGAAAGAACCTATGATAGCACATGAAATACCATCGATACCATTTCAAAAAGTTGGGTGTGACATTGCAACATTCGGTGGAAAAGACTATCTTATAGTCTTGGACTATTTCAGCAAATGGATCGAGTACAAATTGTTGCGAAACAAAACATTATCTGAAATTATAAAACATTGGCTGAAAATTTTTTTCCGAGTTTGGTATACCCAAAGTAATAATAGCAGATAATGTTCCATTTGGTTCATTTGAATGTAAACATTTTTTCCCCATTATACCCACAGTCAAATAGCTTAGCTGACAGATCAGTACAAATAATAAAAAATATCTTTAAAAAATCGAAAACACAGGAAGAAATATGTGTGCAAATAATGGAGTACAGAAATACTCCTACTCAATATATGAGTTTATCCCCATCACAACTAAAGTTCAACCGCTTGTGCGAACAAAATTACCAGTGTCGGACAAACTCCTATCGTCAAACTACAGTAATAATATAAAAGAACAAATAATGAAAAAAGCTGAGCATAATGAAAAATATTATAACAGGTCAACGAAAAAAAAACAAAAATTTCAGGAGGGATATAAAGTATTAATTGAAGATCGTAACAAATGGAAAATGGAAGATGACGATGACAAAGAGTACCGAAGAAATAGTTGGTTTTTAAGAAATAAAAGTTTAAAAAGTCACTCAGTATCAGGTTAAACTCTGTAACGAAAATAGAGGGGATGTAACATACAATAGTTGTTATGTTAAATGTTGTATTTATATGTATAGACTAGAATAAGCAATATAAGAAACGTTGTAAAATACAGTTAGTTAATAAAGAGATGCTGGAATTATTAACATCACAACAACTGATACTGTTTTCTGGGTTCGTATGGAAACTGCAGAGTTAAACATGGTCGCTAATGATGCAAATAACTACTATTGATGATGGAAATAACATCATCGATACTTCTCAAGTCGCAGTTTTGGTGGCGGTAATGTCATCACGTGGGGTGCCTTTTTTAGAAGATACTCTGGAAATTTAGTTCATATCATCACCCTGCGGGAAAAGAACCTATCCCAATAAACCAGTAACGGTGCTGGTTTATTTGTATGAATAGGACCGGTCACTTTAACATGGGCTTGTCCTAGGAGGGAGTCAATTACCGCATGTGACATGTTACAGGACTGCTCTAAAAAAACATGTCAAACAACTAACCCCTATATGCTATTTAGGGGTTAGTTGAAAGAGGCTTTTTAACCGAGCAAGTGGTAAGTTTTTTAAGAACCGGTACTGTTTTCACTTAACACTTGACTATTACTTTTAGACCCAGACACAAAATCATACCGATCATGTGATAGGTAATTTAGAAACCGATCCTGTTTCCACCTACGACAGGACTGGTACTTTCAGACCTATCACGTTATATAGACTTTTAAACTATGGAAGGTACTTTAGGAATCGGATCTCTTTTCACCTATCTCGTGATATGTATTTACGGAACCGGTCCTGTTTTTACCTATTACAAGATAGGTCCCAATTCCCAACTGACCATTTTTCCCGACGAATGAATAGTTCTGTTTATACTGCAGTATTTCAATGCAGTTTGGTACCATTTTTGCGAGATCACCACAATGGAAATTGGATTTTCATGCAGGACAATGCACAAATTCATACCAATAACGAAAGTAAAATGTGGTTTCAAGAATGAAACATTTCAGTTTTTTACTGGCATGCATGCCAGATTCGTAAGGTTTACGCCAATAACCGGCAATTTGACACTGTTAAAAAGAAATAATCTGCCATTTTAATAGAGTACTCAAATTTGGAATTAAACATATTATAAAAAGTAATCAGTTCTATGAATAAAACATTATTTGAGCTAATAAAAATGCATTTTTCTTTAAAAAAACCTTCAACTGGGTTATAAATATGAAACTAAGGAGAAAAATATGGGTTTTAAAAAAGAGTATGTAGCCAAGAAAACAATTTTATCAGCTATCAAAACTAAAGTAACTTGATTACTTAAAATTTTATAGATCTGCCAAGTAAAACTTCGTACATGGGTTATAAATATAAAACGAACTACACTCACCAAAAAAGTCTGTAATGGCAACTGAAAATTTGTCTGTTATTACGGGAAATTCTGCTAATTTGAGCCCAGCGGGATTTTTTGCTAATCTTAGCAACACATGTCTGCTGACGTGTAGTACAATGAAATTAGTAGAAAAATTAGTAGCCGCTACTAAATTTAAGTAGACTTTTTTTAATAAAAAAAAATACTAAATATTATTCATATTAGTACAAAGTTTAAAATTTATTTTTTTTTTGAGCATCAAAAATTTTGATTATATTTTTTAAAAATATTTTATACAAAATTAAAAAAAAATCAAAGACTTAAAAACCTTAAAAATTGTTCAAACATAAACGAATTTATCATTTTGTTTTAATTTGGTAATTTCTGTTTTGAAAAATATTTTAGTAAATTTTTTTTTACTTTTAAGGTTAAATTTTAATTGGTTTTTAGGACTGATTTTTAGAACTAAAAAACCTTTTTAGTGCTATTTTTAGAGGATGTTCTTTTTTTAGACATGAGTCGGTATCTTGACTACCGATCCCTTTATTTAAACCTATGTATGTAACATTTTTGGGCAATTTAAGTTTGTATGTTTAAATTTTAATTATTAGAAATAACATTTCCTTCAATATCCACTTTTTTAAAATTAGTAATTTTTTTTGCTAATTTTAGCAAATCGGTTTTCAAAAATTTGTAAAATGATTTCTGAAATTAGCAACAAAAATTTGCAAATTTTCTGTAAAAATTCTGTAATTTGTAAAATGTAAATTACAAAAAGATTTGCTAAATAATATTTTTTTTACTAAAAATCAGTACAAAAATAGTAAAGTGGAATTGAAAACCGTTTACAAATTTTTCTACTAACTTTTTTTTCTGAGTGTATATGTACAATAATTGTTTACCGATTTTCGTCCAATGTAACTGTTTCATAAAGATGACGAATTTAACGGAGGGGATATTTTTTTATTACAATTTTCAAGTTGTACGTTATATTGAGACAAAATGAGATTTTTATATTCGATTTAGCGAAATGATGTCACTCGTTAAAGCGAGACATCATTTTTGTGTTAATATTAAAATTGTTTATATTACATTGAAGTGAATATTATGTAACGGATAATGTATTAAATCGAAATATAATTAAATTAATTATACAAACAAGACAAAAAGATAATTAAAAACAAGATGTTTCATGGAAATAAGACCAAGTGCTTTACAATAATTTAACGATAAGAAAAAACCCAAACAATAAATAAAATATGAATGCATACAAATTCAATTAAATATAAACAACAATAAAAATTAAAATGTTACAATAAAACAATTAAATGAATTTTGTTACAAATAAGAAAAAAATAACCAAAATTTAAAGTTTTATGTTTTTATTTAAATATATTAAAATACTATTTTTTTTTTTGAATTTGTATTGGAATTATTATTTTATAGCGAAAATTTATGAAAAATTAAATTACCTGATTTCATTGTCGCGATCAAATTATAAATCTTCGAATTCACTATTTGCTTGACTGCAGTCTTTTTCAATAAAAACCCAAAACGTCCCAACAAAAAAATAAAAAAACGTACCGTTTTCTTTACGTTATAAACGGAATCCCACTCCGGTTACTTACCGTTTTCTGGATTCGTATACGTACTAGAAAACGGAACATCAAAACTTTTTCAGTATCCGTACCGTTTTTTAAACTTAAAAACGGTCTTGAGTTCTTGGTAGAGTATTTAAAAACCGAAACCGAAAACCGGTTAACCGGTTTATTTTTTTTTTTAAACCGATCGGTTTCGAATATTTTGTAAATTCGAAGAAAACCGAAAACCGGTCTTTTTTGTTCGGTTAACCGGTTTTTTTAATTACATCACCAACTGGGTTACTTGGTCTCTTTTATTTTTTACGAACACTTTTATAATCGTTTGTTTGGTTATGAAGATTTAGATGTAAGTCTGATAGATTCCGATTAAGACTTAACTTTGGATATTCCAAATTCAAACAGTTTAATTTCTGATCTAAATAACACAATAAACAGTATTCAAAATTCTAAAAAAAGACTGTACAAAATCATTCATCATTATATGTGACCTTCTCCGAGAAAAGGGTCTTAGAGTGTGAAAATAAATTTTTGAGAAAACCACATTTAAATTTTCATAACGCATTATCACTGTGAACACTTCAGTTGGAAGATGCGATTTGATATGGTAAGTTATGATTGGGTGCCGACTTTGGTGACGTCATGCCTATGTGCGGACGTATTTTTTTTCGCTTTTAGAGTGACAATTTAAAAACAATTTAAAATCAAAAAATCAAAAGAAGTAAAATTTTAATGTTTTTCTCATTTTTATCGATTTTCCCCAAGTTAGTTTTGTACGTTTTTATGGGGTAAATAAATTTTTATCAGAAATCTAACTCATTTCATCTTATTCTATACCCTTTTAGGTACCAGAATCCATTCTTAAGTCACTAGGTGCCTTTTCTCGGAGAAGGTCACATATGGTGATTTCATATATCTTGATAAATGCGACAAAAGAACTGAAAAGTTGGAGTATTTTCCACTTCTAGCTTTATCAAAAGCAAACAAAAAATCGTCTTAAAACGAAACATTTAAATTGCATATTATTTCTAAAATATTATTTTAGAACTGAAAAATAGATTTTCTTTTTACATATTTAAAATGTAATATTAACAAAACTTATTTAATGCCAAACGTTTTAAACGTTCAAATTACTAACGTACCTAAGTTTACCCAATTTACAAACTTAATGATCTTTATTCATTTGATATGAATATAGTTTTTTTAAGATATTATTTTAAAAAATATTAAAACCAATAAATAAAATGTTGAAATGAAATACAATAAAAAAATTTAATTTATATATATACAGCGTGGGCCCTAATAACTGTTGCACCTAAATCATCAAATTAAAGAAAAACAACAAACATGATTGGGCTGAAATCTTGTTTTATTTATTTTTTGGAATATTTTCTTACACTTTTAATCATTCAGTTCAAATCTCTCACCCTTTACTTTTTTTACTAGCTTCAAACGCTTTTCAAACCCAGCACAGGCGGCACGGACTACTTCGTCTGGTATTTCGTCCCAAATTTTTATTAAAAGGCGCTTAAACTGATCCAAACGCATGTTTTTTAGGTGATTTAGTTTGTCCAGCATGTATCCCCATATACAGAAGACCAATGGATTGAGATCTGGCGAAGATGGAGGCCATTCATCTAACGGAATAAAACATGGAATATTTTGCTTGCACCACTTCTGAACAATTTTAGCTTTGTGGGGAGGCGCAGAATCCTGCTGAAAGCAAAATGGTTCATCGCCAAAAAGCATTGATGCGTGAGGAAGAAAATGGTTGGTCAGCACTTCATCCAAGTAATATTGCGCATTGATTTTGACACCCTTTTCAATAAAAAGAAGGGGAAGTTTGCCTTTTGCAGATACGGCGCCCCAAACCATGACAGATGTCGTATTTTGGTACCTCTCAACGGCCTTCTTGTCTGCTGGAATATCTGCCATGCTGCTTGCATAAACGCGTACATTCTGTGGGTTGTGGCTCTGTTGTAGCAAAAACAACTTTTCATCTGAGAACACAATATTACAACCTGCGTGTCGCTGGAGGATCAGAGTGCTTCTTTCTTTTCTCATTTGTTTTTGACGCTCAGTTAGGCCATGAATCCTCTTCTTTTTGTAAGCGTTAAGCTTAAGCTTGTCCTTAATAATTGTTCGAATGGTTTTGCGGCTAACTTCAAGATCCCTGGCAATTTTTCTTGCCGAAACGGCACAATTTCTCCTTATTCGCTCACGGACTTTCTTTACCAAACCACTTGTGGTCACACTGTATTTTCGACCACCTTTGTGCGATATTTGAACACTACCTGTTTCCCTGTATCGCTTGACAGTGCGTTGTACAAATCTACGATTGATTCCTAAATGTTTCAGGGACTTAACAATCTCGCCTGTTTCCAGGCCTTCCAAATGTAATTTCTGTACAAGCTCTCTTTTCGCTTCCATAGTTCACAAATTTTAAAAAACAACTGATCGCACTGACAGAAATGCACATTGATTTCGCAATAAGCATAAGAAGAACACACTATAAAGTATGCATGTCTGTGCATGCTTGATTTCAGACAGCAGTACTTTAAAAAAGTGCGACAGTTATTAGGGCCCACGCTGTATATATGTATATTTTTTATTACTTTATATATTAAATGTCTTTTTATTTTGTTTGTAATAAAAACAATTAACAAATTATATAAGCTTTTTATTCAAATTAAAAAAAACCGAAAAACCGGTTGACCGGTTTTTTCTGCAAAAACCGAAACCGGTTTTTTTTTAATTCGATTTTTCGAAGAAAACCGAAACCGGTTTTTAGAATACTCTAGTTCTTCGTCCTAAGTTTATCCTATTTTTTCTTAATTTTAAGTAGTACATATTATTTTAAGATTAATTAAAACAAAAGAAAATAATAAACAACACAAAGAAAACATTCGAAAAAAACAATTACCATCCATTATCACGTTTTAATTTTGGCCTTTTATAAAGTTTTATACTATCCCAGCAAAATAAAATGGATGTTATTCTTTACGAATCTCTTTTTCAGAACATCCAAAGAAGTTAATAGTGCAAATTTTTCGATTTGTAAGAAGTCATTTTAAACAACTTCCAAAATGTTGATATTTACCCCTACTAGTAAAAAAAAAACAATTATTTAGTTAGTCCATAAATGGTTAATTCATTAAGTCATTAAATGCCTTATTGAAAACATATTTTGCATGCCAGTGACATTCACTTTGTCCTGGTCGGAATAATAATTCTTGGCGTGTTCAAAATAAAATTTTTAACTTAAAAAAAAGCCACTCCCTATATTTATTTTGTAGTCCCTATATTTAACAATTTCCGTAAACTAATGAAAAAGTCCATCTGCTCATCGATTTTTCATAGCACCGAACCAAACTACTTCCTCCCAATGACACGCCAATGTTAAAATCATTAATGATTCACCGAAATTTTCACAACTTCGTGTTCAGTAGATGTAGTGTTAAACTACTTCTTCCTCAGCTCTTATTTTGCTGGGATGTTCAGCTGATAATATTTACAATTTAAAAAGTACTAATCGGTTAGCCGCGTAAAAGTACTTCAAGTCACTAGTTGTGCACCTTAGTTTGCATTCATGCAATTTTAAATTAACCAGAAGGGTTGCGCGATTTTAGATATATTTTCTATTTTATTTGTTACGGAATCAGGACTGATGAAAAACGATGAAGTCCGTTTTAACGGCACGGAAACGGTTACATCAAACGGAGTAAAAACGTAGTGTTTTCGAAAAATCGATTATGCGGTCCGTTAATGTTCCATTCACGTACAAGCTTTGACGGATGTGTTGGAAAGTCCGGAAAAATGTTTCTTGGGAAGTTTAAAAATATTCTTGAATTCAAATACATTCAACACATGTAAAATACAAATACTTATCCATTGTACATTTATTTACTGTTTTTTTTTTTGCTTTTTTTACCACCAACACTTAAAAGTACAAATTTTTAATCGAAATCTTTAAAAAATGAAAATACGTATTTTGGGGTTCATAATGAATGGCGTATTTGTTAATAACTTTATAATGAGTCGCGGTATATCCAAAATTTTTGTACCAATATTCTCAGCCGGGAATACATGTTCATTGTGTGTAATAAATAAAGTAAATTTTTTAAAAAGTCAGTTTTTCGACCACACTAATGGCTATCTACCGCATTTTGAAACACTAAATTTGATATTTTCTCCACAAACAATCATATTTAATATATTAACCCAATTTAGAACATCCAAAATTTAAATTTTTTGGTAGCAAACACTAGTGCGCTAAAATTTTTAACAAGAAAATGTGCAATGAATTACAATGCTTAAAATTCAAATGGTACACTAAAAAAAAAACATGAACTAAAATGTTATCAAAAATTTCCTTCATAATAGTTTATAAATTGTCCTCAATTTAAGTTCAATTTTATTAAAACTTAAAACAAAAAGTAATAAATTTTTTCATTGTAATAATAAAAATTTACTTGATTTTAGAAACTGATGAACTATTTCTAAGGAAAAGTTTCATGCAACTTAGTTCAGATAAATTTTAAAAGTTTTAATAATATATTCTTTTTTTCAAGTAAGAGTTTTCTAATTTTTAAAAAATAATAAAATTTGGGATAGGATTTTTTTGTTGGAAAACGTTTATATTTCGTTTAATATTCTATTCCAAAAAAAAAACAATCAATTAGAAACAAACCAGTTAGTTATCCTAATTTTCACGAAAAAATATTATTAAATAAAAGAAATTAAAGTAACCATTTTAAAAAAACTATTGAGCATGATTGTAATTTTGGTTCGTGATCTTGCGTGAGTCAAAAATCTCTCACGTACCCATCTCTAATCTTAACAGTCTTAAATATTGAACTTAAAGTAGCTTAAAATATATTTTAAAATTTCGTTAGTAAAGGGTAAAAAATTTCGAATTTGCGCTTTTATGTAATAAATTTGTTTGTTGACTACAATACAAAGTATCGCAGTCACATTCTATAGATTACGGCAAAATGGCTTTTCTATAACTGACGTTGCGCCTATTTATCGAAGGCACTAAGACTATTTTTTTCACTTAGTAATAAAAAAAAGTTTAAATTTTGTATATGTCAAATAAAGTTTAAGCTGAAAATCCCATAAAATCTTAAGCAGAACCGTTAATTAAATACAAAAGGATCTGAATTTGTCACAATTTATTAAGTTTCAGGATATTCTGCAGTACATTTTTTTAATTTGTTTACCTTTTTGCTAATAACATTTAATTTATATATTAAATACATGGTATCAGTATAATTCAATTTAATTTTAAAACAAAAATGTATAGCAAAAAGCTTGTTAAGAGCAGTGTCCTCACAAAGCGAAAGTCCTCCGAAACTGGAAAAATACTTAATCAATGAGTGTAAAGTACTTTAAAATATATGGTAAAATATATTACCTTTACCATAGAAGCAGGATAAGTATAATTTTCACTTAAAAGAAGTGCTGTTTAACTTGTTGTTAGAAAATATTTTATTATTTTCAGGGAGTTAAGTCCTAGTTTTTAGTAAACAAAAAATTATTTAATGAACTTAAATAAAATAAAATTTTTTAAAACCAAGGAAACATTTGCTAACTAACAGTACAATTTTAAATGAAGTATGAACTAATTAGGAGGAAATTTTAATAAAAATTTACTTCTCAGTAGTAAAATTTTTCTATAATTTAGAAATTTAGACCAAACTTTAAGTAAAATTTGTTTCTTAATTTCAAGGAAAACTTTTTTAAATATTGGTAAAAAGTGTCTTTGGTGCGGTTTTCATTTCAATTTTTCCTCTAAATAAGTTAGTTTTTCTAAATTCTAGTTCATTTCTTTTTTTGAGTGTAAACTTTAAAATAAATTGAATTACCAAATCCTTTTTTACATTTCACCACCTCCTGGAATAGTGTTCCAATGAAAGCTTTTAATTATATATTTAAGGAAAATTAAAGCAAATATTTTTCAAATCTTTGATTTTATTAACTTTTTTTTCATAAAAAGAATAGGTTACCCTGTAGTGTAAATAATTTGTCCAATTTTGTAGTTATAAATCAAATTCTAAATTCATCTAATCTGTCCAATTTCGTAGTTTTAAATCAAATAATAATTATTTTTTTTTTTTTTTTTAATATATTGATTATGTATGTAACATACAGTTATGTGCGAAAAAATAGGGACACTTGCATGCAACAAATTAAAAGTAAAAAAAACACACATACATTTTAGATTATAGTACAACAACAATTCTTCATTTTAAGCAACAATTCAAACTTTGTTGTTGCAATTGAAAAAAAGAACATTAAAAAGTATTATAATTTCCTATAGTCGAATGTGAATAAAAATAGGGACAGTAAGAAAATTGTTTGAAATATTATTAGTATTTTATATTTTTTTAATGAAAATATAATAGTGGTCATAGTATCTAATAGATGGAAACATTTATGTAAATAGATGTACCAAGTATGAAGCCAACTGTGGAAAAGGTATGGGATATAGAAAATCGGAACAGATTGTCATATGCATTGAATTTTAAAATTTTGTTTGTGCCAGACTACTTCGTTGATATTGTTTATCAATTGTAAGCTAAACAAAAGAAGACCTGACCAATATTAAGTCCTTAGAAAACTGATTTACTATCGAAAATCGGAAATTATTTACAAATTTGAAAGAGGATCGCAAAATTCATTTTGTTTATTGTGGGTTTTTAATTCACATTGCAATTATAAATTGATAGTTTTTTAAATTAGACGAGTTTAGCTAACTGTAGGCAACAATGTTTTTATTTTAACATTTATAGTTTTTAATTGTCAGACGTTGAAAGAAGTTTTTGGTAATCTTAATTCTACTTAATTCTTGAAATAGTATAAAAATACCAAAAAAAAAAAATCATGATGATGTAAAATAAGATTTAAATCTTAAATATTTTAAATGTCTTACTTATTTGATAATAAAATTAACAAACAAGAGTTTTTTGATCGTTTGCGCTTTAATTGTATCATTTAATTATCCAGATGCTTCGACTTAGGAATATAGTAAAACCGTACATATAATTTACTTGGTCTTGAAATTTAAAATAACAAATCGTAGAATAAATCTCTAAATGTTATTATGTAGCTTAACACGTCTACTTTTAAAAACTATCAACTAATAACTGCAATGTGAATTAATAACCCACAATAAACAAAATTAATTTAGCGATCCTCTTTAAAATTTGTAAATAATTTCAGATTTTCGATAGTAAATCAGCTTTCTAAGGACTTAATATTGATCAGGTCTTCTTTTGTTTGGCTTAGAATTGATAAACAATACCAACGATGTAGTCTGGCACAAACAAAATTTGAAAATTCCATGCATATGGCAATCTGCTCCGATTTTCTATATCCCATACCTTTTCCACAGTTGGCTCCATACTTGGTACATTTATTTACATAAATATCATACAGAAATGAGTACATCTATTAGATACAATGACCACTATTATATTTCCATAAAAAAAATATAAAATACTAATAATATTTCAAACCATTTTCTTACTGTCCCTATTTTTATTCACATTCAACTATAGGAAATTATAATATTTTTAATGTTCTTTTTTTCAATTGCAACAACAAAGTTTGAAATGTTGCTTAAAATGAAGAGTTGTTGTTGTACTATAATCCAAAAAATATTGTTAGTTTTTTTCCAAAATGTAAGTGTGTATTTTACTTTTAATTTGTTGCATGCAAGTGTCCCTATTTTTTCGCACATAACTGAATGTATTATATTTGGGACTTACCTAACATTATAAGGTTGACTAGTTGTGCCAGTACTCCAATCGGCATGTTCAATATCTGAAGAATTTTTAGTTGTATTATCGCAGGGCATTTTGCTGTTACTATTTTATTGTTATTCGTTGCGTTTTAAAATTCTTTTGTTATTTTAAAAATTGTTTTAAAATAATTTTTTACAATAAACAAGTTCAAATTTGTTGAACAATAAGAATATTCATTCATGTTTTAATTATTGTAAAATTCCTTTGTTTATTTTTTATATATATTTTTTTTTTATATTTATTTAATTTCTTTTGCTTTTTAAACCTCTTTATAAATTCACGAATAATTTAAACTACATAGAAGAAAAAATTAAACAAAAATTAAAATTGAAAAAATACAACATTTGTTTCATATCATTGCGATTTAAGTGATTAATAATATTTTCTTTTAGAGGGGGGGAGGGTGTTGTTTATGGGGTTATTGGGTTGTCTGTTTGGTGTATAAACTCGACTATCAATAAATGTTAATGACCATTTTGCACATTTGTTTTGTTATACTATTTCTGCCTTTACATACGCATATGTTGTACATATTATTTTCTCTGTTGTTTTAGCAATTGGGGTTTTTTCATTATTTTCTTTTACTTTTATGACAAATTAAATAAATTTACAAAAATTGGTTGTGTTTTAAAAATTATCGAGAATATTAAATGAAAAATAAAACAATTTATTCTTTTATAAGGTTTTTTATTCAAATTAATTTAATTTCAATTGAACAATTGCATTACGATCTAAAACGAAATGTTTCTATCTGACAGTCTCTATTCAAAATTTAATATAATTAATTTTTTATACCAAAAGTTTGTAATTTTTCAATAATTAGAAATTGTTTTTTAATTGCACTCTAATTGTTGATCCCATTTTTTAATCCGCTAAAAAATTCTGTCTCTTATTACTCTCCTCTAACACACATCTGATTTTTATTAACAACGGAGATAACCTTGTTAATTCCCATAAAAAAACACCCTCACGATATTTGTAAAATTAGCAATTTCATTCAAATGTTCCTCTATATTTTTTCAGGTCCCTTTCCCCGAATTAGCACCGTATCCTAGAATATAATCCAAATTATAGTTAATGAAAGTATTCACCCTTTCATTAATTATAATTTCCCCGAATTAACACCGCATCCCAGAATATAATCCAAATTATAGTTAATGAAAGTATTCACCCTTTCATTAACTATAATTTTAGTGTTATGAAATATAACATCATTTCTTTTTATTTTATGCATAAATTAAAAACATTACACTAACAAATATTTAATTTATTACTAACTTCAATTTGAAGTAACAGACCATGACCATACCCATAATATAAAGATCTCTATAAATATGAAGATCTCTATAAATCTTTCAACCGAAATTTGTAATTCTTAAAGGAAAAATATCATTTTGTTGCAAATTCATCGAAAAAGTATTTGGTCCAAACCGTTTTTGGACTATTGACAACATGAATTTCCTTCAAAGTCGCTGATGATAACATAGGTCACACGTCCCCATATATGGAGCATTTTAATTTTATATATTTTTTTTAATCCATATTCTCTTAAATTTAGATAAGGTATGAGTTTTTAAACGGAAATTGTTATAAACATATTAAATAAATTTATTTTAGAATTTGTAATTGACCGCATTTTGTTTTTTCACTATATCTATTGACTGATATTTACTAGGATTCTACAAAACTACACAGGGGCGAATTCGCTCGCACGCATAAACATTTCAAAATGCTGTAATTTTTTCTACAACTAATTGTAATCTTTTTCTATTTTTTTTTATTAAAAAAAAACAGTTTTAAATTTAGATTTTAATTCTTAATTTAAGACCTGCGAATCCATTTGGATTATCCGCAGATCTGGAAAAAAATCATAAAATATAATATATAAAATCTAATATAATTTAAGCTATTATAATTTCTTTATAATTTTATAAAATTTATAAATAATTTATAATTTCATAAATTCAAAAATGCATAAAAACATTGCAAACTCAAGAAACAAATTTTAATTTCTTTTTTCCTTTTATGATTACTTGTATTATTTACTAAATTTATTGGCAAACTATTAATGATTTTATGTAATTGGACTTTAAGTTTTCTTTTTCCATAGTTGTTTTTAAACTTCTCTGATATTTACATATATTTTTTTTACTATTGCCACAACAAAAATTTGATGTGTTTGGACAAATTCTTTTTTTTTTCAATTATATATTTTTCAATCAGCTGTTTTTTTTTTCTTACAAATTCTTACTGGCAAAAATTTATCAAATAAAAACTAGCAAGTTTCTTGCTTCGAACCGTCACTTTACTCTCTATTTTTGCTCTCTTCTTACTGAGTATTTGTGTAAACAAACACCTTCAAGTAAAAAATTTTAAAATTTTTAAGGTCCCAAACACACTTTTTAATAATAAAAAAAGTTTATATTTATTTCCATCGGCTGTTTTTTTTCTTAATGGCAAAAACTTATCCAGTAAGTTCTATTGCATCGAACTGTCACTTTACTCTCTATTTTTGCTCTCTCCTTACTGAGGTTTTGTGTAAACAAACATCTTCCAGTAAAAACTTTTACAAATTTGTACGAATTTGTAAAAATTTTTGAGTTCGCACACACTTAAAAAAAAGCACCTGGGAAGGAACTACAATATCCCTGATCAATGTTTTATTATCAGAAATTAAAAAGTAATTTCGATAGAAAAATTACGTTCACGAATTCAGTCATTCAACCCCAGTTCCTAAAAAGACATTTACTGTGAATACTCAAGCAATGGAGAAACCGATATGTTTCCGGACAAAAGCTAAATGGAGAATAATATTGCGTAATTTTTTTTTTATAGAAAATCGTAGTAACAAAGTATGAAAACGTTGGAACAAAACTGCTTGCTGTTAAATGGAAATTTTTGTGCTTATTATTTTATTTAATTTTTTACGCAAATGTTTTGAACATTAACATTAATTTTTATCTTTAAAAATGGTAATCATATAGATCAAAATTATTTAGAACATCACGGATCAGTTGTGGATATAGTTAATGAATTCAAAATTTAAAAAAACGGGCCGTGGCAAATGAAAAGTAAATGGCGACCTCATTTGGAATATAAGGATCATGTGTACCTTATTCAAGCGTAAACCGTTGTAAAACAGAAATATTATAGCGAATATTTATTGTTAGTACACAGGACCATATCATCAAAATTCAATTTACATAAATGTAAACGAAGTTTTATATAATCGGAATTCGGTCTAAACCAACGATCTCGATATATAAATAAGATTTTTAAAAAATCGGCAAATTTTATATAAGCCTAATTTTAGTATTAATAATCCTAGTTAGAAGAGAGTTCAAACCAACTTGGGCGAAAAGTAATGAAAATGAAGGACACATCCATATAGAACAGCAATCTGTCAAAATGAAGCCGGTATGGCAGTGTACTTGACATTAATGGTCAAAAAGACTAGAGTTTAGAAATTAGCAAGTGTCATATAGGCTTTTACCTTCTGCGACTGACGTGAATATTTTCAAAATTCCACGAGGTAGAACACCAGAAATTTTTTTTAAAATTTTATTTTTTTATAATTTAAGGGTGTAGGTTGTATAATTATATTTTTTTTTAA
This sequence comes from Eustalomyia histrio, assembly GCA_949748255.1. NCBI lineage: Eukaryota > Metazoa > Arthropoda > Insecta > Diptera > Anthomyiidae > Eustalomyia > Eustalomyia histrio. The sequence goes on along the minus strand of OX456524.1, from coordinate 105,915,102 downwards.
ATTCAAAACCAAAATTCACGTTAAACAGTTTTGTTTATTGGTGTCTGTTAAACTACTGTCAGTCGCATAGAGTTAAGAGCATATTTTTTTAAGTGTCTTAAAAAATCGCAGATCGAAATTTATTAAAATTAATTTTTAAAGATTTCATTACCTTAAGTTCTGTTTCAATTTAAATAAAGTATCTGACAAATAGAAAAAGAAAATATTAACGCGCATACGGAATATTTTTATTTTGATCTGTATTGCTAATCGTATCTTTGGTATTATTTTTATTATTTCTATTGTTTTGTTGTTGTTTTTGCAACATTTTTTTACAATATGACCAATTTTCAAAACACATAGATAGTATGCATAAGAACGTGTCTGTATGTTGGTGGTTAGAAGAATGTAATCAAAGAAGAAATCAAAGAAAATGACAGCCAGATAACAACAAAAACTAGACAAGGAACATCATTATGAACATCATCATGATGACAAATATAATAATGAAGTAAATGTCTGAAAGAAAGGGCGTATAACAAATTTATAAAATATATATGTATATAAAATAAATTTTAGTTAAAATAACATATTGAAATGTGTACGTTATAAAACTATATAAATCAAAGACACAAATTTGCGAAACAAAATCAAAAAATCTATAATAATGCAAATATATATTTTTTATACACAAGAATCACTAAAAAAAAATGTAATATAAAAACACACACACAAAACACTAATACATTTACTTTTACCGAAAGAATTTTGTAGTGAAAAATTGTCATTGTTTCAGTTTTAATTTATTTATTTTTCCAAATCATTTTTTTCTCATTATTAATATAAAATTTAAATATTTTTTAATAAGATTGTGCACTTTTTATTTGAATCTGTTTATTTAAGACCAACGATTTTTTATAATGTGTTTAACAATAAAGACGAGCTAAATACTAAACCGACCACACAACAGAGACCTGCGCCTATAAACGCCTAAAGACCTGCTGAAACATGCTGCCGTTATTTTTTTGTAATTACCGCCGCCGACAAATTTTCGGCTAGAAATCGGCTTAAAATAAGCTTCCGATTTTTTATTTCTTCGTATATTTTAACTTAATTTATATACTTTTTTTTACTATTTTCTCCTCTTTTATTTGGCGGTGATGCCAATCTATAGCTTTCTAGATAATCCAGCGCTTTGAAGAAAATGTGTTGTTGCTAATTTTAACTTTATTAAATCATTAGCTGTGTTTTTGCGGCAGCGTTAGCTGGTGTCAATCCTGTACAAATTTGACATAAATAACGTATCCTAACGTTTTTTATGTACTAAACGTTGGCCAATGCCAAATTTGTATGGGAATGACATAAGCCAACTTTGATAGCTTACCGCACAGCTAATATCAAATGCAAAGACTAAATTTGTTTTTTGTTGATTCTTTAAATAAAATTTTATTTTTTAAGTCATACCTCGCGAATTCTAAAACAAATTATTCATTCGAATCAAAATTGAATCAATATTAATTATGAATATACTAAATCGATATCTCGCATTATTCAGTATAAAATCATTGATCATTTGAATGCCCACTTAAAATTTAACAAACAGGTAAATTCAAATTTGATATGAAGACAACAGTATCGATTAAAGTTCTAATTAGGACCTAATAAGACATTGAAAAAATGTGGATTAAAATCAAGATCTGTGATAAATTTTTACAAAGTTGTTGACAAGAGGATCGGAGAACATGGAGAAAATACAAAACATCGGCTTAGCTAGCTTGTAAAATGTTTGCTAATTTAACAATCATTTTTATAAGCTACCCTACAAGAATAAGACCGGTTATATGACCGGTCATATGACTGGTAGTGTTGACGGAAATACCCGTCAATGCGTAAAACAAAGTTTCTATCAAGTTCTTAAAGACAATATGAAAAACTTGACCGAAACTTTATTTTTTTTTAACAACAAAAAATGCAATTTATATTAGTTGTTTCACACTTGCATATATGCAAGAGTGTAATGACAGATATTTTATTTTGTTTATGCGTTAGTTTCAGTCATCAATTTCTTGTAGGGTAGCCGATTATTGTTTGATACGATAATAAGTTGGCCAACCAATATAAGTATTCTGCTCGTAGCCGGCACATAGCCGCCGCCACAGTTTTATTACGTACTACGTACGTACGTAATTAACTTGGCGCAGGTATCTGCCGACCACTAGATAAAACGTTATAGTTGCCAGAAAATACTGAAAACCATGTCACCAGACCGCCGCGATGTACGCCAACTTGGGGCCAATTTATACGATGCAAATAATTGCATGCAACTTTATTAATTCCCTTTTCACAGTTCCTCCCAAAGTTATATCTATTTATACGGTGAAGAAACAAAAGAATACATATAAGTGTTTCTTTGTTATAACGCTTGCTTCTTTACACCGTTCGCCATCAAACCAAATTACACGGGTGCAAAAAAGAGCTAATTTATACGATGCAATTGATTGATTGCAAATTTCTTAATTCCCTTTTCAAAGTTATGTCTATTTATATGTTGACATTTGTTGCACGAAAACTGAATGTCAATGAAGCAACAAAAGAAAAATACATATGAATGCGAGAGAGAAAAAACTGTGCCTTTCTTGTTACCCCGCTTGCTTATAACGTTTGCAACATCCGCTTGCATACAAATCAATCGTCTATGGCCAGCTTAAGTGTGACGACTTAAATTAAAGAAAATGTTCTCACAAGCAATTTATCGGGACACTCTATTATTTATAAATTTTTTTTGTAAAATCTGTACGAGTTAATTTTAAAATTTACCTTTTATTAAACTATCAAAGCCAAAATTTTTTTTTGTTAAAATGAGTCAATATTGGTCTTTTGATCATCTTAAGAATGTGGCAATTAATGACAAAAATGCCCTAGAAAATTTGGAGGATTTAAAGTCATTGTTTCGCAATGAAATAGGATCTGCTCGAAATATGTATCGTATTCAAACAATGGAAGATCTAATCGATTGCTTGGAACGACATGATGCACTGTCTGAAACCAATATTGAACCACTGAGAGAGATAGCTGATCACTGTGGAGGCGAACTAGAGGAAGGCATAACATCATATGTTATACCAAAGGAATTCAAATCAGCAGAACCACAAAATAAATATCAAGAAATACGTATGGCGGAGGAATTAAGAATTCAAATGAATATAAGTGCTGGACAACGTACAGTTAGTAATGGTATTAACGTTAATAGTCAACAACAACGTCATCCAGTATATCAAATGCCCGCTAATCCATCGACTCCTGCAGCAACTCCTAATCCTTCCCAACCTATGTTATATCATGAGCTTAGTAAGGAAAATCGTGCCGCCATTTATAAAGTAATTGCTAGAGAAATTGGACTTTTCTGGCGTAGTTTCGGACGTGAATTGGATATACCACAGGGTATAATGGATGAGATAGAAATGCAATATCCTCGAGATTTGCAAACTCGCATTTACAAAGTGTTTCAAGCATTTGAAGAGGACGAAACGGTTGATTCTAAAAAACATTTCATTTCAATATGTCGTGCTTTAGATGAATCACGTCGTAAAGATTTACGACGTAAAATTGAAAAAATTGTGTCGCATTAGAAAGACTAACCAGAAATTCATAAAGAATTTATTCCAAAATTTGATATGCAATTTGGAATGTTATTAATTTTCTCACTTTCAAAGTAAAATCGATAAATAGTTGAAAGTTATTCATTAAGGATTCCAGTTCTTTAACAATCTATAAATTGTTTTTTTTTTCGGTTTTAAAAACTAGCTTTTGTGATTTTATACATTAAGAGTTCTATACTAATAAGGAACGTAATAGCAAAAAATCTAAAATCGCCCTTTTACAACTTTTGGTCCTCATTGGGTGTTTTTGAAAACTTTATACCAATAACTAAGTACTTTTTTTAATAAATTGTTGCTACTTTTTCGAGCAACTTGACAACCATACAATATATGTTCGTGATATTTTTGATTTTAACAAATTTCTCGCGATTTTTCTTAACATTTTTTTATATTTTTGAGAAATTGCCTTTTTAAAAAAAAAAATTATTTGTATGGTCCCAGGGGGTATTGAATGCATCTAAAGATGCCAGAGGGAAAAATCGTCTCTAAGGGGTCTTAAATGAATCGAGACGGATCATGAAACAAAATGCGTCTTTGATGTAAAAACAGGCAAAACAACGAAGCAGGCAGGCACATTTTTTCTAAACAATTTTTGATTATCTTGGAAAATCGTCTCAAAGGTAGTCATGGATCATGAAACAAAGTTTTAAGTTTCTTATTCAGGATTGTATTGCTATGTAACACGTTTTTTGGCCTGGATGGCTTTTGTATTACAATATGAATAAATAAATAAAATGGGTTTTTGGGGACTGGTGGGCCTCACAAATGGAAGATAACAATATATTTCTTTTTTTATTCCAGAGGGGTCCTATTTTTGATAAGGTAAACTTTTTTTTAACAATTTTTAATTTTCCTGGAAAATCGTCCCAAAGGGTTCTTAAATCGATCCAGAAGAAGCCACATAACATGGAACCGTTTCTTTTTTTTATTCCAGAAAAGGGTAATATTTTTTTAGAGCAACGCCGGACAATGTGCAGTTCAACCTTTTTTTTTCTATCACAAACCCAAATTTAATCAAAATCGGAGTGTTAAGTTTGGGGTACTGGCCTTGTAAATTAATTAAAAATTTTTTAAAAAAACTAATTTAGTTAGTTAAAATAATGTGCATATTTTTTTCTATAATAAAAATCGTTTGCATGAATTTTTTGAGTGTACAATTTTGGGTATGGGAAATTCTTGCTAAAATCCGGTACTGTTATACATAAACTCAAAACCGTTGCAACATTAATCAGCAGTGTAGTCAATTCTTTAAACAAATGCTCAAATTCCATTTGTAATACAAGGTGTCCGAAAATTATCACCCTTTTGAAGGATGCTATAACTTTTGCAAACGACGTCAAATGCCAGTTTTGTTGTAATACGCAATACTCTTCAAAAACTCTGAGTACTCCGAATCATTTTGCAATGGACGACTTTCTGTCCAAATTCATCATGATCGACAAGGCCAATTTTCATCTGAACACATACTTAATAAAATTTGCGCATGTGGTTAACACTGTTATTGATGAACGATACAGACTGCAGCCATGCGATTTCAACAAGATATGCGTTTCCGGATCGCCTAATGTCTCGTTTTGGCGACTTACAGTGACCAGCAAGTTCCGCTCAATTTAACAGCTCCAGACTTTTATCTTTGTTTTTTTAAAGTCACGGGTCTGTGTGAGCAAGCCCAAAGAGACTATCCGACAGGAGTGTAAGTTCTCTCCAGATTGATGGAAATGCGGTTAAAAGAGCTCAAACAATAAACCATGAAAACAAATTGTACTAAAATGTTCACGTGAAAAATCATAAAACTTATAACATTTTTCACGTGAAACCCGAACAATTTACTATACAGATTTTGCAAATAAACACTTTTTTGTGAATTGAGATGCAAATTAACTGGTATGGTACTGGTGCCAGAGTCACTCCAGGGCAAGTTTTATAAATTTCTTATGAGTAGCAGTTTGGTTAAAAGTTTTTCTTCCCAAAACAATAATTTTGAACTACTAGTTGGGTATTAGTTTCATAAATACTATTTAGGGACAGTTTCCAAAGACAGACTTTAAATGATAATTTTAAAATTCTAATTTTGTTTACACTTGATTTTAATAGTAAATCATCAGTTGAAATGTAAAAGAGCGTAAAATTCTTAAAACTTTCAACTTCTTAAATTTTTTGAGCTTAAGGTTGGTTTAATATAATAAAAATATTATTATTATTATATTATCCTGAAATGCTACACAATGGAGTAGTAAAATATTGAAAAAAGAATAATATTTTTATTTATGAAAAAACCAAAAAAAAAAAAAAAAATTTAAAAAGTTAAAAATAAAAAAAGGTTAAATAAAAGTTAAAAATAATTTTTAAAACTGTTTTTCTTGGTAAATATTATTTATTTGGCTAAAAATCTGAAATATTTTTAATATTCCGAGTTTTTTTTTGTTGCCCTACAAAATTTTTAAATGGGGTTGAATGTTTGATGTACTGCATCTCTCCACAAAATTGTATCGTTGAATTAAAGGAAACTATCTGTCGAATCAAAGAAAAACCTGTTATCAGCTGGTATAATACTTTTGCTATTTTTTGGTACTTAACTTGAAATTTTAAAACTAATTTCACAACTAGTTACAAAGTGGGAGTTTGGGGACAATTGCCCCCATCCCTTTGAAATCTCCATGTTAAATTCTACAGATTTTGATATAAGTATTTTTTTGCTACTGTGTAGATAGTGTGGTGATAAAAGTACATTTGGATTTACAACTAATTAAATAATACATTTGTAAACATATATTTTTATATTCAATTTTATTAGATCAATTAATGTTGTTTAAATAATAATTTCAATGAAATAGTTTTGTTTACACATATATTTTATATATAAAAAAAAGAAAGTACACACTTAGAATAATAAGGATTATCGCTTATATTTTTTGTTTTTAAAAATAATTCCTTTGCCCAAGTTTATAAGTAAAATTTAAAATTTTGCATACTATGGCCACATTGGGCGGCTACGTATACTTTACTCTAAACCATGTTAGTGCTAGGCAATTTATTTATTTTGGGAATTTTCTTTAAAATAATAAAAGACTGGCTTTATACACACAAAAAGTTGAGAAGTAAGATGCAAACAACTTGCTGGTGTATTCCTTTTTTTTCAAAATCCTTTTGTTGTGTGTTTTTTTTTCTCTCTTTTTTGCTTGTAATATCTTTCTATTTATTTTTTCTTTATAGAGATTTTTCAGTTTAAAATTTCAAGGTGTGTTTTTCTTTTTGTGTTTAAATCAGATGATTTTTTTTGCAAAAGGACTTGGCTACTAATTAAATATACGTACGTAAGAAAATAAAAAAAAAAAAAAACTACAATACATATATAGAGGAAAAGGGCTCGCAAATGTTAATAATAAAATAAAGATAATAAAGAGAATGTTAGTGATTTTGTATAGGAGGGAGGTATTTTAGTTGAATGTGTGCATGTGACTAAAATAACATCCAATGTGTTTATGTATTCTTCTACTACCACCAATTCTTCAAACGATCACTTTGATTTTGTTTTTGCTTTACAAAGTGTAAACGGATTTAACATTTGAGCCCGTTTTAACCATTGTATCCTTATGCAGCTGATATTGTAAATTTTGGCGACCCAAACGCAAAGCTTCTCTCAATTTATGACCAATTTCTAAAGCGGCTTCTTCATTGTTGCCATTTGCAGTCCAAATAGCTAAAAAATAAGTTTGTTGTATTATTATTGTAAAAAAAAAGTTTTGCATATTGTATTTACTTACAAATTTTATTATTTTTACTACGAATATTGACTACAGCACCACAAATTTGATCGGAATGATCAAAAGCTTCACCAATTAAACATAAGAGCTGTAATAAAACAATTAATTAATTATACATGACTATAAGGACAGTGTATAATGAGTTTGTAACAACAAAAACTATTGGGCCTAGACTAGAGTTGCCTATTATTCGGATTTTTATTTAAATAGTTTAAACGATTAATTTTAAATATTTTCAATTAACCGAACGTAAACTGCTAATTTTTTGAGGCCAAGAACGAATTAAGCCAATTCCGGATAACCTGTTCTGATGCGTATTCCAGTGAGAGCGTTCTGCATGGCTCAAAACAAATGGTAATCGGATGAGGCAAGGTCTGAACTATAAGGCGGGTGAGGCAAACTAAATATTTTTAACCGTTCTTGCAACATGTGACCGAGCGTTGTTATGATGGAATATTACGGCTTCATATATTAATATTTTCCTCAAGTTTATCAAACAAATGTTGCCAATTACGTTATTTTTTAAAACTTACCACATCAAGCCATAAATTATCCAACTCAGGCTTAGGGCAGCGACTCAAAGTAATAACCCAACGACCACCTTGTTTGTTGGCAGCATCTTCCCACATTGGTCTGATACCTTTTTTAAACAAAGAATAATCGCTGCCCATTTTAATGTCAGATGGAGGTTTAATGTGATTGTAAAGACTAGAAAGAAGTAAAAAGAATGATAATAAAGCATCAGTATATAATTTAACACGATTATAACACAAAATATTGAACACATTTAAAGCATTGACTCGATACTACTCAATAATTTTTATACAAAAACTTGATATTTTTATACAAAAAAAAGCAGGGTTGTATTTTCAATAGAAAAACTACAACTGTAAAAGCAGTCGATATTGAGTACTCAATACCCAAATACTTAATAATTTTACAACTCTACTGGTAAAAGTACTGTGTATTTGAATATTAAGGCGGAGTTTATGTTATCTGATTTTACCTAAAGAAAATCAAATTAACAATGAAATGATGCGCTTGTCAAAAACTCCTTCAGATGCAAATCAGATGAAAACAGCTGTCAGAATTAAAGTGGGCGAGGTTAAAATATTTGGAATATAATGGGTTATTGGTTAAGCCTTGAACATGAACTGCTATCAATTTCAAGCCTCTATCACACATATAAATTTCAGTTGGAAAAAAACGGTTAGCAAAAATAACAAAAATATAGGAACTATGACCAAAAATATACAATGTTGCCTATAAGCAACATTTGACATTAAAGGGTTAAATTGTTTTTTTTACCGCCAATTTACTTCACAGCTATTCTGTTTACATTTTTCTTTGTTTGTAAGAAATTTCAAAACTGATAACATTTGATTCTCATAATTTTATAAAAGATTTTAGAAAGCGGCAAAAATAAGTCTGACTCCAATATGTATCAGATAAACTCGAGTTTACATTAGGTGTGTTCGACGTACGTTACCGGGATCCCAATCTTACCAGAGAGCGTTTCTTGTAACAAAAATTGGGCAAATGAGAGCGTTCATGAGAGAGTAATTGTGTTTCTCATTTTACCAAAACTTACCCGTACTTTTTGTTTGGGTAAAATGGTAAAATTGTCAAATCATCAGCTGTTGCTAATAAATTAGCTGTTTTGCATTGTTGAACAAAAATTAAAGTTAAATAAAAATTTACTATAAAGAATTTTTCCTTCTTAATAATGAAAAATACATTTGGAAATGTAAATAGATATTTGCTATTTCAAATATATTTATTATTTAAGCTGTTTTTTAATATGAATAAATTTGACGTTTATTTTTGGATATGAAATACGGTTTTGTGCGTTCGCAGTATTTTGGACATTTTAATGGTTTTGTGAGAGAATTTTTCGCTTACTCTCATTTTACCCGACTTTACTCAAAATTACCTCGTACAGACCTATTATATAATTTTGGTTATCAGAGTAGTTTTTTTCGACAGACCCTATTACTTGTGGTATAATGTAAACCGCGCTAAAATAGCTCACATCATACATGGTGCAAATAAATGGTGAGGCGTAATCTTTATTTAATAATAAGCGACTGCTTTTACACAACTCCACCATGATTTTTTTCCAAACTCGGCTGCATTGAAAAGCACATTTTTTTTTACTGTAACCGTATTTTTTTCCAAACGGTTTTCTATTCGTATTATATATAAAAGTTTTTGAGAATTACATATCAGAAAGATTACAAAATAGTAAATATTTGTTACTGGTTAAATGATTTTCACAAAATTTACAAAATAATTTTCAACGTTCTACTACTTTCAATGAAACGGTTGCTACTATCTATTGAACTTAAATTTAGTCAAATAATTTTTGTTATTACTTTTTGTAATGATGGTTGGAAATCAGTTCAACTTTCATTTTGCATACGTTACATCTCATATAAAATTTATACAGATCGATGACAAAAAAAACTTCACTATGATTTCTTAAAATAAAAATATCATAAAAATTTCTTGCTACTTTTAAAGATCGTATTAAATATGGAAAATTATATGAATTTTCGTAAAGGACCCGTGTTAAGCGAGTTCGTAATGAGATATTTTTTTTTTTTTGTAAAAGGTTTTTTTATGTCCGTTAGGGCTTACGTTCAAATGAACTGTCATACTGCGCTCACTTTTTGACATTTATGATCAGTATACTCCAGCAAATTACCATGAATAGATTGACAATTGAACAACGCTACCAAATAATGCAGATTTTCTTTAAAAATCAGTCATCAATTCGCTCAAACTGTTCCGATGTTTTATCGAAAAATTTTGTTTAGTGATAAGGCTCATTTTTGGCATATGAAGTGAACCAATGCACAACAGACTAAATGCATGCAACTTTTGATGCGATTAAGACGCTGGTGGTAAAGGGTGTCCCAAGAAGAACGCAATTTTTAAATTTTAAATAAAACACAGATATTTAAAAAAAAAATCGTGAAACTTTATTATATCGTAAAGTAGACAGAATGAGGTTATGTATGGAACAATATATCGTGCAGATGGCCGCCGCGGCTTTGCTGGCATGCACGCGATATTTTAATGAAATTTTCAATGACCGTTTTGCATGAATGCTGCGGTATTTCATTAATGCAGCGTCCAATTTCCTCTTTTAAGGCTTGAGTCGTCGTCGGCTTATTCGCGTAAACCATCGACTTCAAAAAACCCCAAAGAAAATGGTGTTAAATCGCACGATCTAGGCGGCCAATTCTGATCTCCAAAACGCGAAATAACACGACCGGGAAATGACTGATGCAGCAATTGAATTGTTTCTCTGGCTGTATGACATGTGGCGCCGTCTTGTTGGAACCACATGCCCTCCACATTAATTTCTTCAATTCTAGGCAAGAAAAAACTGGTTATCATTTCACGATACCGAACACCATTGACTGTTTGCGCTTGACCTGCCTCATTTTCATAAAAAAAAGGTCCAATGATTCCTCCAGCCCAAAAACCACACCACACAGTGACACGTTGAGGATGCATTTGCTTCTCGTGAATCACTCGAGGATTTTCCTCACCCCAAATGCGACAATTCTGCCTATTGACGAAGCCATCAAGATGAAAATGGGCCTCGTCACTGAAGATGATTTTAACGGCAAAATCAGCATTTTCATGTTGTCTCTCCAATACCCAATTAACGAACTCCCTTCGCTGTCCATGGTCAGCTGGCTTCAGTTCCTGAGTCAATTGAACTTTGTATGCATGAAGATGCAAATCTTTCGTCAAAATTCGCTGCAAGGTGGATTTGGAGACACCAATTTGCTGAGCTCGGTGTCGAATTGAGGTGGATGGAGTTTGAGCGACATCATCACGTACATTTGGAGCATTATTGTGACCCCAAATTGATCGCAATTTGCGAACTGTAGTCGCAAAACTTACACCATATTGGTAAAACAATTTCACAATGAGAATGCGTTGTTCATTCGTGTAGCGCTCCATTTTTACTAACCTCGTACCTTCTACTAGCAAACAATAACAATTGTTCAAATGTCAAACAATGACACTTCGAATGTTGCCAGATTTAAAAATTGCGTTGTTCTTGGGACACCCTTTATCACTGGACCTTATTTCTCCAAAACGAGTTCACGTAACGGTCAATTGAAATTGTTACCGCACCATGATCAATGATTTTTTTTTTTTAAATATGGATGACATGGATTGCGGCGAGATGAGGTTTCAACAGGATGGCGCTACGTGCACTTAGCGCCATCGTCTTATTAAAACAAAATTTGGCGATAAGTTGATTTTTCAATTATCCTCTAATGTCTTGCGATTTGACACTTCTCCATTATTTTCTGTGGAGCCACGTGACGTCACTGATTTATGCTGATAGTTCCGCAACAACATTGTTCGTGCTATACTTGAAAAATTGGCAAAAAATTGAACGTCCAGAATTCGATTCGTCAAGAACAGCCGCGGTGGTCATATGCCCGAAATCATTTTTAAATGCTAATGCCATTTATAGATCTTTCAAATAAAAACTTTTTGAATTAAAAATAAATTTTTTGTATTAATTTTACAATTTAAAGTTCTATCGGGCTTAAAAGAACACCCGTTATAAAAATTGTTTATCGAATTCTTAAATATTTTTGTAAAAAACATATTATTGCTACTTAAGTTCTGAGTACCGAATCGTTTAGAAATACATAGTAGCCAAATTAATTGTTGTTAACTGCGAATCGTCTTAAACTTAAAAATGGCTGCAGTTGCTAACATTGTAATATTTAGAATATATTGCAAAATTTTTTTAAAATAAATACCACTATTCGATAATCTTTTACAACACTACTTTTTATAAATTATATTATAAATTTCCAAAATAATGATTTCCTTATATTTGACTCCGCCTCGATCTTGGCCACGAAAATTTTAAATATTAGGTCCAGTTCACACAGTATGATTTAATTAAATTTAATTTCTTTATTTATTACCCATTCTGATTAATTAATTCATTAATATTTTAACATTAAATTTTAGTGAAAAAATAAAAAAAAAAAAAAAATATGTCAACTTCAACAAGCTGGGAAATTTTTAAAAACCAACTACAAAATCCGTTGTCTACTGATATTCTTTAATTACGAATCATTGAGGGTAGGTACGATAACCCAATGTTCATCGCACAGTGTAATTGTGAAAAGTCAGTTTTTAATCATACCAATACGTACCAGTATTGACCCAACATACGAAATGACTTGAGAAAAATATTATTATAAGCTTACAAACACAAGCCTTAAGCTTGAAAAAGACTTGAGAATATATTGAAAAAGGCTATTGTAACACTTGTAGATAAATCAAAACGGAACCCTCGTGAAAATATTATGTGTGTATGATTACTATAAGCTTATTCTTGCAATTGTAGAATAAGCTTACAAAAATAATATATTATTTATAGTTGAAAAAGAGAAATCATAATTATTTTCTTTAATTTAATTTATTTTTTATTTTAATTTTTAAAATAAATAATAATTCATTTTAAATATAAAAAATAATAATTCATTTTAAATTTAAATAATAATAATTAATTTTAACCATAAATAAAAACAATTAAATTTAATATGCAATTGCAAGTTCACTATATAAAATTTACAACTAAATGTACACGCAAAACACGTTTGAAAAATTTAAAGAAATAGAAATGGCACTTGTTGTATGCATTATAAGCGTAGAAAAAAGACAACAAGACTAGAATGTATTGAAAAATATTTTTATTTCAATCGTCATATTGCGTTGTTTTTGTATGTTGTTCATAAGCATACTTAGAAAAAGTTATGTATAATAATCTTTTCTCTAGCATTGTTAAATACTGCTTGTGAATTCACATTTTATAAATATTATAATAAGCAAAATTAAGAAAAGCTTAAAACACACTATTAATATAAGCTTATTCTCAAGTTGTATTGCAGTTTGATTGCTATATGGTATATTGGGGATGCTTCGCTAACGGTAATACCAATACCAATACAAATACGAATGAAATACCAATACCGAAACCGAAACGAAGAAAAAATTGATACTAATATTTTTTACATTTATTTATTCAACATTTTGTAATTTGAAAGCCTAGAGGCCAATTCACAAATTACAATATTCCACTCACTTAAGGTTGCCTAAAAAATATAGAAATTAAAAACACTGATAACTATTTATTTGATACTTTATAAATAAAATATGTATATAATATTTTGCTATCCCAAATTGAAATGGGAAAAAAAATTATTGTAGTTATCCACCCTATGTTGTAATAAAAAATTATCAAAAAGATAAGAAAAGTGTTGTAATCATTGAAAGTCATTTAAAAGTTTTCTTCTTTTATAAACATGATGATCACTATAATTGAACTGCGCTGACAGCGCATTAAATAATAAAACCACACGCCTATGAAAAGACCGACTTACCCAAGAAGTATTGAAAGGTGCAATTAGACTATGAGATCTAGTAAATCTAAAAAAAATTGATATAAAGCAAGGACAATTTATACTAAAAACTCGATAGAAATATAATAGGAGACGTATTTCAATAAAATCACGAAACAATGTTCCAAGAAAACGAATAACATGTTCTGTAATATGTTCACGAATTCGTACTGAATATATATGTCCTTGTATAATTCTGATGTTTCCTTTTCATTTCGCTGTGTGGATGAGTTTGAGTTATCTGAGGCTCTTAATAATGTGAAGTCTAGGTCAGTTGGGGTTGATGGTATTTCTATCCGTTTTATTAAACTTGTTTTTCCGTATGTATCTGGTTTAATTTTGCATTTAATTAACGCTATCTTGACAACGTCTATGTTTCCTGCAGCTTGGAAGACTGCTCGTCTTGTTCCTATTCCTAAATCCAAAGTTGTACATGGCCCTGATGATCTTAGACCTATTTCTATACTTCCTGCTTATCGAAGGTAACTGAACATATTCTTAAAAGCCAAATGCTTATTGCCACTTTAGGAAAAATTTATGAGTCACAATTTGCCTTTCGTCAAGATTATAATACTACGACGCTGCTTCTTAGTCTTACAGATTCTATTAGAGAAAATATTAATAGAGATAAGTTGAGTGTTATAATTTCTCTCTAAGGCATTTAATTCAATTGATTTTGAAGCGGTTTTGAAGCTTAAAAATGAGTACAACTTTTCTAAATCCGCTTGTAGGCTTATATTGTCGTACTTAAATGATAGATCTCAGTTTGTTGTGGTTAATGGCATTGAATCTAGTATTCTTCCTCTTCATTCTGGAGTTCCTCAGGGATCTGTTTTAGGTCCTCTTCTATTTATTCTTTATATAAATGATCTACCTGAGTTTACTTTTACAAGTGTCTGTAAAACGTTTTTATTTGCTGATGATGTGTTCTTGTTGTTTACGGGTAATCGCATGTATCCTGAGCTTCTTAAAAGTAATATTAATTCTTGCCTAGAAAGTGTTTTACAATGGTCTACTGCTAATTCCTTAGCTATTAATTCATCGAAATCAAAAGCTATGCAGTTTAGATCTACTAATCGTTTTTTCCTTCGCTTAAATGTATTTTTGGGTGATGATGTGATTCAATTTGTCAGTCATTTTAGGTGTCTGGGTATTGTTCTTGACAGTAGTCTTTCTTTTAAAGAACATATTGAGACGTTATCAGGCAGAGTGCGGGGCTCCCTTCGTAGGATTTATCATACAAATCTTTTTATCCCTTTTCGTATTAAGCGTAGGCTAGCACACGCGCTTTTAATGTCTCAGATCTTGTATGGTCTTGAAGTAGTTTCTGGCGCTATTGAGATTAATCTTACACGATTAAAAAGTATTATCAATGCCGTTGTCCGTTTTGTATTCAATGTTCCACGCCGTGAACATATTTCCAATTATGTGAAGCAATTTCTTGGTTGCTCTTTTAAAAAATTTCTTAAATATTGTAATTTGGTTCTATTTCATAAAGTCTTCAAGAGTCGTATACCTTTAGCTTTGTATAGAACTTTTGTTTTCTCACGATCTACAAAAAATCGACAAATTATTATTCCTATGATCGTGAGATCCACGTTTAAGAGATCATATTTAATTCGTATTGCTCATTCTCACAATCTAATAACGTCTTTCGATTAAAACTCATTAATTATTATCTTGGTCTGGCTTTATAGTTATTAGCTTTTATTTTTTTATTGCTTTTGGCTGTGTTACCATTAATTTGGACTTTATTATTGTTAAATTTTATTCTTTTTAATTTATTGTGGCTGGGGAGCCAATGAGATTTGTATTGTAGCTTCTTTATTATTGAATATTGTATTATTATTTAGGTGTAATTATTTCTGTGTAATATATATTTTTTGGTCCTTAGGGCTTTATATTACTGTATTGAATAAATGAATAAAATAAATGTCCCTAATGTTATAACCCCAAGTACCAGAAAATACCTCCAAACAATACAGAAAAAAAAGGCATTATAGTACTGTGAACAATTCTTTCCTTGACATAAACAGGAATAATAAGATATGTATTATATAATCTCCTCAAAATAAAAAAAATACCCTTGAAGTAAGATATCTAATATGATATTCAAATGTCAAATTGCAGTCAATAACTACACCCAAGATAGATAAATGGTGAACAAATTCAATATTAGTTCCATTAATAGATAAATAAACATCCTGAACATAATTATGTGAGGTCGAAAATAACATTGCCTTTGTCTTCATTGCATTAATTGATAAGTAATTATTAATCATCCAATTTGAAATACAGTTTGTAGAATAATTTAACACAGACTGAAGTACATCTAAATTATCCTTTCTACCACAAAATAAAACTTGAATATCATCCGCATACCCAAAGAGATAACATCTTCCATCATCCAATATATTAAAAAAATCATTTACGAACATAGTAAACAGAAGGGGACCAATAACGGATCCCTGTGGGACACCACTTATGACTGGTATAACATTAGAAACATCAACATCCGAGGATACAAACTGACCACGATCTGTAAGATATGAACAGATTAATGAAGCTGCTGTCCTTGAAAAATTATAAACTTCAATAAGTTTCTTTAAAAGTAACTTATGACATATTCTATCAAATGCCTTAGTAAGGTCAAGTGACAGCAGTACACATAAATGTTCAGTATTCACATTATTCCTTATAGTATCCGTGAGTCCCACTAAAAGCGAAGTAGTACTATGTTTCTCACGAAAACCAAACTGACAGCTACTCAAAAGATTATTTTGGTCCAAATATTCAGTTATCTGAGCTTTCATCAGTCTCTCCACAACCTTCGACAATACAGGAAGGACAGAAATTGGTCTCAAATTTTCCACATTATTAGACAAACCATGTTTTCTAATTGGTCTTATACGTGCTATTTTCCAAATATTCGGAAATGCAGAAGTAGTTAAAATCGTGTTAATTAAATGAAGAATATGCCTACCATAAAATGGTAAAATTAATTTTAAGAATTTTAACGTATATCCATCACACCCCCAAGCATTAGACTCAATAGAAAAAAACTGTTCAAATACTTCACCCAGCAATACACATCTAATAGAAAATCCGTTGTTCGAGACTGAAGTTAGGTTAAGACCAAAAGGCATCTCCTCATTACTTTGATTAGATGCAAACATCTCATTTAAAGCCGTAGCATAAGACTCACTTTCTAGAATACCATTATTTCTCAACACTTTCCACATACTTTTACTATCAAGATTCTCAAATAACTGGGCATGAGCCTTACGCTTTTCCTTCCTTATTAACGATTTTGCCTTATTTCTTAATCTACAATATTTTTTCCAATCATCATCAGTCCCGCTACCCTTAAAAGTTACATAAGCTAAATCTCTTATTGAAATTGCATATGTTATCTCTCGAATTAATTCAAGAATCGCGCTTAGGTTCAATTTTGCGTCTGATAAAAGGAACTACTGAATGTGCTGTATCAAAATTGTGATACAAAACACTCAGTTGATCATTAACATCAGTCGTACTATAGAGGACAGACAACGCAATACTCTCCAAAGACGAAACACCAACAGAATTATAATCATAGCATGCAATTATTCTATTATAGCAGTGAATGATGTGAAATATTTATTTTAACTTTTTTTATACATTTGTTCAAAATTATTTACTCTCATTTACCGATTTTTTTCAGTTTAATTTATTTATATTTGTAATAACTGCACGTTTGATTCTGATCGTTTACTTCATATGACTGACATTTATTTATTCTTTCTTATTGCTATTTACATTGTATATTAATACTAATACATAGGTATGTATAACTGTTACGAAAATCTGCATGAATATGACACTTCTCTCCCCTCTAATTTGTAAATCGGTCATTATACATTGTTAATTCTAAATATATTAATTTAATTGCAAAAATATTAATAGTATTTACTTTTAAGAACATAAATCAATGTTGAATTCAATAGAATAACCATTTTAATAAAATACTCATCTTGAAATAAAAATTTTAAATTTCTTCTATTAGCTTCATCGGCTTTTTCCTTTCTCTATTAGACCGACGTATGGTTCCACCTACGGCTTTATCCTGAATAGCTTCTGAAGTAGCAGGCACATTATCTGGTATAGTAATACCAATATCTGGTACGTCTTCATTGGATTCAGCTTCTTGTTCATTAGAAACCGTTGTTTGTTGCTGTTGAGTTGTTGGTAATAAATAATTATCGCGTTGGAAATGATTAGGCATTGGTCGAGGAACTGATTGATTGTCGGTTGAATTATCCGTTGAACTGTTGGAAATGTTTACCTTCTTTTGCCATTGTGGTTCTTGAAGCATCTTGCCAACTTTACGAATCTGGTCTACATGCCTCTTCCATATTCTACCATCATCTAATATTATATTGTAATGCAGTTCACCTAATCTTGCCTCTATTATACCAAAACGCCATTTAATTTTATGAAGATAATCACGTACCGCAACCTTTTCACCCACAGAAAATGTTTTTGTAGTTTCCATGAAGTCGTAGTTGTTATTATTTTTTGGTAAAAGCAAATCTAATCGCGAATTTATTTGGCGATTAAACATTGCCATCGCTGGAGATTTTCCAGTTACTGGATGAATTGAACGTCTGTACGCTAATAATATTTTTGATAATTCAGCGTTCATAGTATTTACAGTACACTTTGCTGCTGCTAATTTGTTCTTAATTGTTTGTACGTACCGCTCGGCTTGACCGTTAGTTGCCGGATGATACGGTGCTCCTTGCTTATGCATGCCATTTAAATTTAGAAAATTTTTAAATTCTGCTGAGTCAAATTGGCGGCCATGGTCGCTAACAAACACATTTGGTGTGCCAAATGTTGAAAAAATTTCCCTGCATTTTTGAATTGTTGTTTCTGTTGTCATATTTGAGACTACGTGTACTTCCGGCCATTTAGTGTAGGCGTCAATCAAAGCAAAAAATATTTTCCTAACACTGGCCCGGCATAATCCGCGTGCACTCTTTCGAAAGGTTTACTTGGCGTTCCCCATCCACGTATTGGCATCACTTTTTTAGGATCACGTCGTGTTGACTGACATGCAAAACAATTTGTCACCACTCTTTCGACATCTTTATCGATATTGTTCCACCACACGTAAGCTCTTGCCAGACTTTTCATTCTTGACATACCGAAATGAACAGTATGTAACTCTTCTAATACCTTCTCGCGTAACCTTTTGGGTACATAAACACGCATACCTCTTAGAAGGCATCCATCATGTAGAGTGAATTCTATTTGTGGTATTCCGAAACGATTTTTACTATCACAATCTCGACCGTATTTTAAGCATTCCACCAATTTTTGTACTTCACCCTCGGATTTTGTTTCAATTTTAAGCTCCTTTGCCGTAACTGGTAGATTTTCAATGTATTCTTCCTCGATGACATAAACTTCTTCAGTGAATTTATACGATTCAGAATTTGGTAAACGTGACATAGCATCCGCGTTAGCGTTTTCCTTGGATTTTTTTAACTTGACTGTGTAGTCGAACTGTTCCAAGAACAAAGCGTAATGCTGCATACGTGTAGAAGACAGTGTTGATAATCCCTTACTTGGTGAAAATATTTGGGAAATCGCCCGATTATCTGTAACGAGAGTAAATTTTCTCCCATATAAGTATTGGTGAAACTTACGTATACCGAAAATGACTGCATAGGCTTCCTTGTCAATCTGAGAATAACGTTGCTGCACTTTATTGAGTGTGTGCGATGCAAATTGTACCGGCCTCTCAGAACCATCATCGTAAACGTGACTCAGGACGGCTCCCACTCCAATAGGACTTGCATCCACAGCTAATACTACGGGTCGTTTTGGGTCATAATGAACGAGTATTGTTCCGGACTGCATTTGTTGTTTAATTTCATTAAAAGCGTTGTCACATTTTTTGTCGAATTCAAAAGGCACCTCATTTCGCAGAAGTCGATTTAGTGGATAAACTATATCGCTTAAATTTTTGACGAATCGACCATAGTAGTTGACCAGACCCATAAACGCACGCACATCATCTTTACTGGCAGGTTTTTTATTTGTTGGATGGCATCGATTTTACTCTTCATACGTTGAATGCCATCTTTATTAATACCATATCCACAGTAGGTAATACTCTCTTTCAAAAATTCAGATTTTTCCAGATTGACCCTCATGTTGTATTTTTGAAGACGATTTAATACTTCATCAATACGCCGTATATGGGTTTCATCATCTGGAGCTGTAATTTTAATGTCATCTAAAAAGACTGACATACCTGGTATATCACACAATAGTTGTTCCATTAACCGCTGCCACTTGGCTGGTGCACTGGCAACTCCGAACATCAAACGGGTTGGTTGATATAGCCCCTTATGGGTACTTAACGTTAACAGGTGTCTGTCACTTGGATGAACTTCTAATTGTAAATAAGCTTTCGAGAGATCAATTTTGGAAAATTTTGTACCACCAGCTGTGCTAACAATTCATCGATGGTTGGCAAAGGGTGTTCATCGACTAGAAGTGCTGGATTAAGGGTAACCTTATAATCACCACAAATACGAATATCACCGTTCTTTTTGGGTACCACCACAATTG